>JAEQBH010001214.1:600000-995938 GCA_016808115.1 Tetrastigma voinierianum
CATTCCAACCCTCTTTCTCTCCAATAAACCTTTGTCGCTCAGTTCTTTCCTGGTGAATAGGCTTCATCTCGAAATGAGTTTCATGGTCTTCTCGTCTTATCTTGCTCGCTTATACTTTTTTAGCTCTTTATGTTTTTTTCTTCCCAGCAGGTTCTGCGCTCTTTCTACATACCTCCGCCTCAAGCATCGGGTTGTCTCTCATCTAAGGTCTTGGCAATCCTTCTTTTCACTCACCGTATTCTTCCATCAGCTCATTGAGATTTGGGACTAAGCTCTGGGGTTCTGCCATCGATGAGATCTGGATTTAAGGTTTGAGGTCTCTGAAGTTTAGGGTTTTTAGAAGTCGAAGAGAGGAAGGTGAGATTTTGGTGTGAGTGTAAGGATGGCAATGTGAAGCAAGTGGTTTTCGCTTTGGAGAACTTCTTCAGTTCATGGCTCAATAAATGAATGTTTCTTCTCGTAGCGACAATTAATGATTGAACACAAACAATATCTTTTGAATTTACTTCAGGAATTTGTTCTGTGGACTTCTAAAAAAATGAAAAATTTTCACTCCATCTTTGTAATTTACGCCTACACACTTTGGTTTGTCGCAACAATGACTCCACGCACGTGGAGAAAAATTTTTATCAATGACACATGTGTCATTGACTCCACAAATGTCTATGTTAAAATTGCCAGACAAGAATTTCCTTCCTGCGACAGAGATTGGTCTCCAAGAAACTAAAAAGTGGGTCGCCACTGGTATGCTCAAGGTGGTCGCGAGACCGCTTATGTTACATTTACTTTAGTTTGGGGCATTTTGCTTCATTAGAAAACAGTGTCACGACATCACATTTTCGAGTTCGTCGTGATCTAAACTTTAATGTCGCTAATCGAATTTTTCTTATGGAATTGCTTTATCAATTAATTTCTGTTGCAAACAAACCTTCTCATTTATAAATGAAGTTTTATGCATTTGGCTCGTCAGAACTTAAGTAATTGATTTCCTAACTTTTCTTAACTTAAAACCGCTTCCAATCCAGCTTAATCACTCACAACTCAATCAAAATTTTCAAATTCTGCCATCAGGAAGACATATTTAGCAACAAAAATCATTAACTAACTATAAACAACTATCTCATTAAACACATCAATAGTGATCTAAGCAATCAAGAACCTCCCCCAAATCTATGATATGGCCGCTATAAATACTGGAACAGAATATTCTGTAGTCATTTTCTCGTAGACAATCAAATTTAGACTGGTGTTTTGCAATAAACTGGATTCAAGTTCATTCTTCTCGTCTGGTGAAAATAACAATAGAAAATTTTAGCAAATTACCAATCTTCCAAAACTTTAACCAAATCAAAATTTACAATCCAAAATCATGAAAAATAAATCAATATCAAGAGGCAAAAATAATAAAATTAAATTCAGCTTGGGTTGCCTCCCAAGAAGCTGCTCAGTTTAATGTCCTTAGCTAGATATAGGCTGCAGAGTGTCTTCATTTCAGTCATTTTCTTTTCTCTTTTCAAAATCTGGATCTTCCTCCTGTATGCTTCCTCCAAGATAATGTTTTAATCTTTGACCATTTACTTTGAATTCATTTCCAGATTCAGTCTTTAGTGTTACTGCTCCAAAGGATGTACTTGTTAACACTGTATATGGACCACACCATCTTGATTTCAGCTTCGAAAGAGCTGAGCCTAGAGTTGTATAAAGAGAACTTGTTCTCCCTACCTTGAGAAAACCTCCTGTGATTTCTCCATCAGCCACCCCTTGGTCTTCTTTTCCTTGTAGATTCCGGCATTTTCATAAGCTTACTTCAATTCTTCCAAACTTCATTCATTCAGATAGCTCCCTTTCCTTACAAATTGGAAATCATAGTTCAAATTTCTTAATAGCCCACATAGCTTTGCATTCCAATTCTAAAGGGAGATGACAAGGTTTTCCATATATACACCCCGTGGGACATTCCAATGGAGCTTTGTAAGCAATTTATGCCCATAAGGCATCATCTAGCTTTATGTGCACATCACCCCTTTCATTGCATTTACTATCTTCTAGAAGCTTTATCTCCCTATAGGAAATTTTTCAGCCTTGCCCATTTGATCGAGGTGATGTCAATTCAATCCAAGGATGTTTGATTCCATATTTGCTCATGAGTCTCAGAAAGACTTTTTTGCAAATAGCTTCCACTATCATATTTACTCCCTAAGTTCCAACTGGGTCAAAATGTTCGTATAAACCCAAATGTGTGCATCATTTTAGGACAAGTTGTTTCTCCACCCATTTGATACATAATCCATAGTTAGAGAATGTACATGCCAAATGATGATGGAAAAGCGTCCCATAAAGTCTATTCCCCATACATGTGTCCTACCACCAGACACCCCTGAGGAGGTGATTTCTCATTTCTCCCTCACTATGTTGCCCATTCTTTTGGTCAAGCATCATTAACAAATGGCCCATTCAAAACAATTTTTGAATAGAGTAGGTCAATTAAATCCTCGATTGAGAATTCTTCAGGCCGTCTTGTTCCTCGTAAAGTCCCCATATGGTGATGCATGACATTTTTCCATAATACCACCTTTGTTCTGCTTCGACACATCTCCTTATGATCAGTTGTCCATCTTCTATACAATATGGGTCATCCCATAGTATATATCCAATTCCAGCTCTTACCTTTTCTTCTTGTCGGGTAGTCAAATCACATGTATAATTCCATGCCAAGTAATTAACACACGCGATATTTAAGTGTTTGTACTGATAACATCAATAGTCAAGCCATCGTGAAAAATTTATGCTATTTCCTCGCCCCTTTTTCTGCTTCCAGCGCTTCTCTCCAATCTAGATATGATTTGTTATCATTGTCGCCTGGCTCTTCTCGCTTTGATTTCAAGATCAAACTCTTATAAATAGTGAGTATCCATCTAATCATCTCGCCGTGATCCTTTTTCGTCATTAAATATTTAATCGTAGATGATCATGTGTCAACATGAGACCTAAGAGTAAGGCTTGAATTTTTCTTAATAAGTAAAAACCATTACCAACATCTCCTTCTCCAGTGGAGAAGTTTTCAGGCTCATCAATATGTTTTGTTGGCATAGTATACTTGCCTTTAAGATTCTTTCGCCTGTCCCAATATAGCTCCCATTGCATAATCACTAGCATCACACAAAATTTCAAATTCATTGCTGTCTGGTGTCAGCATGATGGGAGCTGATACTAATTTGGATTTAATTTTCTCAAATGCAGATATGCATGATTTATCAAAATCAAATGTATATTTAATTAGTTCCATGATGTCATCCTGAGATTTTTAAAATCCTTAATGAATCTAAAATCCAAAGATGTCTTACAGAAGCCTATGTTCTTCACCGCCAGAGGTGCATGAGAAGTTTTTAACAAAGAATTCTCAGCTTGATCTAATCAATCCAACAAACAGAAATTCAGGTCTTTAAGACAATACCTTTAGCTTTTACCATAAACATATTTTTCCTTAGTTATAAAGCTAGATTTTTGACCTGCACCTCTAAAGTATCTTTCTAAGTTTCTTGCATAATCTTTCAAATTGGATCCAGACTGAGAAGTCATCCATGAATATTCCATAACCTCTTCCCACCAAGTCGTAAAATATAGACATCATACATCTGGGGTGGTAGGAACATTACATAATCCAAATGGCATCCTTCTAAAGGCAAAGGTACCATAAGGACATGTAAATGTTGATTTCTCTTGATCCTCTGGGGCTATTGCAATCTGGTTATAACTAGAATATCCATCAAGAAAACAAGATTTCGTGAGTGCTTAGCTAACTCGCCCCAACATTTCATCACTGTTATGAGACAATGATCCTTTCAGCAAGGCAAGTTTCTCAGAGTCCATGCACACTTCTCCCATATCCCGTCATGGCTCGAGAATCATTCTTCATTCGATCACATAACTTTCTCTAGAACTATATGTACCTGGCTCACGGCATCACCAAATTAGCTATATGAAGCCCGCATTTAGCCGGGCCATTTCAGCATTTTTATTTTCTACACTTCGGTTACTTAGATCCAGTCTCTCATGCCTATAGTCTGACATTCCTCTCCAACAAGATCCAAAGATACACTCAATATTCATTTTCGCCTTATAGATCAGTTATCATTCCTTTATATTTTCCTTCCTAAGAGTCTCCAATAGCTGTCACTGGGAGTTAATCCACCAAATGATCATTTTTCAAGCATAAGAATACATTTTAAATGTTCAAAAATCTGCTGAGGTTGAACCCTCCTCGGCTTCTTGTCTTCACCAGCTTTTCTTCAAGAACCACTGATCTTTCCAATTATCTCCTGTCTGAACAATCAATGCCTGAATTTGCTAAATCGAGTTCCGTAAATCCAACTCAAGATGCCTAAGATAGATCGGAAATCATCCATTCTCATTCATTAAATTCGAAAAATTCATAATCATATTTACCTCAAACCACTTAGAATTCTTTGTTTACAAATTCATGTTAGCACTTCTAAGTTCCACAAGATCATATCAGATTGAAATGCACTGCTTCATCTCCAACCCTGAGAGTCAGTTCTCATTTTTTCACATCAATCAATGTTGCTCATGTTGCTAAGAAGGGTCTTCCTAACAGGAGTGGGACTTGTTTTTCTTCCTCTATATTTATGACTACGAAGTCTACTGGAAAGACAAATTTTCCCACCTTGATCAGCACATCTTCAAGGATACCCTCAGGATGGACCAATGTCCTGTCTGCCATCTACGTGTGGTCATGAAGTATGGAGCAAGCTCCCCTAAAAATTAGTCTTTTAGCAATGTGATAGACATCAAGTCGATGCCGCCCGTAATCACACAAGGCTTTTCCTATGTCACTCCAATCAAAAAGGTATAGTAAAGTCGCCAAATCCTCGCTTTTTATGGTATGGACTTCGAATTAATGGATCGCAGTTATCTAAAGTTCACCATCCCTTCCTTAGTAAACTTTCTTTTGCTCCTCAAATGCATCTTTCATGAATTTTGCATACGAGGTAATGGAGTTAATGCCTCCGAGAAGGGGAATGTCGATCTCTATCTTTCTGAAATATGTTGGTGAATTGAGAATTTGCTTTCCTGGGGCCTTTACTCTACAAACTTTATGGGAATGAAACTCGAGGATTATAACTTTCACCCTTCCTCTTCACGCTGCTCGATGTAGTTCCCACCGACTTCCTCCTTCTTGTAGCTTTCCGAACTCCGTTTTGCTCATGTTCTCCAATCTCACTGCTTTCTCTTCCTTAGTATTCTTACTTACCTCCTTCATCTAACCCTACAAAACTCCCTACAACTTCGTATCACCCATACAATCCAAGCTCTTCGCATACCATCCAAATTTCACACTCAGACTTCTAGATTCTTCAAAGAAGCATTGGAGGTTCACTTCAAACATCATAGGTTGTTTAAACTTTTCATATTTATTTCATGCAGATCAAAATCCTTGTTATCCGGGACATTTAGAGATCCGATCTTCAAATAATGGAGTCCTTTTTTTCCTCGACCATGATAATCCGCCCGCTTCCTCATTGCTATTCTTATACGTTTTTCAAAGTCCCAAATGAAAGTATAAGCCCGATGGTGGTTATGTTCCGGCATTCGTTCCTCGTTGTGCTTTTCCATCATATGAAAAGCTCTGGTTTCTAGTGCTGACCGTAGTGTGTGGTAAGGTGTCAGTCAGCTTAAAAAGCATAACCCTTTGTTCGATTTAGGTACTGCGGCCTCCCTCAACTTGGTAGGGCTCTTCTTCCTTGTACCTCTCAACACTATTTCTTTTTCACGCTCCAACTTCATGTGCAAGCAGGTGCATCCTTTTCATTACTACTCGCCTTGTCTACTACATCAAGCTCGGGCTTTTACGGCTATGGCTCTATCCAATCCAATCGACCATTTCCCAACCCGCTGCTTCCCAAAGATCAAAATGGAGTCTCAGACCAGATTCGCAAGGTCTTCAATAACTTACCCACTCTCCTCGCACTTCTTCTTTTAAAACTCCATGATGCATCAATTATACTCTAGTATAATTCATGGCATGGTAGAAAATGTCATCCGAGCTGCCGTATCCATCCCATGCATACACTCTTCGCAATTAACCTCTCCCATGCAAAGGTAGAGACTCTCATCTCCCTGCTTGAACACAACAGATTTCTCCTCTCGGTAGAGAGCGCTAGAGGGGAAAATCTGCCATGAATGCCTCCAATTCACTCCTTCCAAGCATTCACCGATCCCCACCGGCAAAAGGAGTCAAACCATGTGGCTGCCACGTCTCAATGAGAATGGGAAGAGCTTGAAGCTTGATTATCTCCCGCCCTTACTCACCAGTTTCAGTTAGTGTTTTCCATCTCAGCAATCTCCCGAAAGTCATTTCCACCTTTAGAAGGTGTCCGAACTGTGTGTTGTTTTCAAACATTGGTAACATCAAAAGTCAAGCCAAATTTCAAAGTTGTTTGCTTCCAACGGGAGGTCGCCACCGCAGAAAGTACTTTTTGAATGATAGCCTCTCAAAATTCCTCCATTGTGTTGGGGCCCCATGTATTCCTCCGCTTCTTCTTCTAGAATAGTCCTAATCTTCTACTTGATTTATCCATACTTCTGTCCCTGCAATCGTAGCTTCCTAAGATTTTTCGTGGTTCTTGAAAATCTTTCAGATCTGGGTGCAAGTAATAGTTCCGTCATTTTCTATGCATCGCAATATTTTCCCCGAAGTGGAAACACACTCAGATCAAATGACGCGACAACAAAAATTGTCTATTCATTAGGCTCAAAAAGATCGATTATCAACACTGCTGTTAAAAGAGTTGTTGATTTTTGAAATTTTGTAAAACAAAGATAAATGTCCAACAGAGTTTCTCTTTTGTCGTAATATTGATTTTTAAATTCTTTCGATCTCTCAAGAATCGCCAAAACTGTTATCAATTCATTTGTGAAAGAATTCAAATTTAATACGCCATCACCAAAGAACTATTACTCAATCTCCTAGCGAAAGCGCGCCAAAACTTGTTAAACCAAATATAATTTGTATGCTCAAGGCAGGAAGATCAGGTTTCAATAAAATCACTCAAAGATTTACTTGGTCTTAAAACCAAGGCGTACGTGTCGCATAAGTAATAAAGTGGACCGCAAGTCCCGAGATATCGCTTCCCGTGAGATTGAAAATAATTTAAACTTCAACTACCCTAACTACTCAAGTTCTAAACTATTTGAACGTCTAGTTTAGAGAAATTTAGTAACCTAATAAGAATTTTGATAACTAGAATCATACATTTACTATAAAGGGAAAAAGTTAAATCCTAAATATAAATTAGACTGAACCAGATTATTGCTGGAAGTAGACACTGGGATTTCACTGTTGTGAAATTATAAATTCCTGCATCCTAGTCTCATTCTATTTTCTTATGAGTTGAATAGAATTTGTCAAGATAGTATGGCCTGATTCCTCCTTAACCATACTTTTCATCGGTGCAAAGGTTCGCGTTCATTTAAGTGAATCATGACGGCAATCACTATTTGTAAATAGAATTTCAGAAGAATCTAAGCATGTTTCTCTTTCCAAATACTTGTTACCACTTCTTATGATCGTAAATTTCGCTTTCCCAAGACTGTGCAGCAAAGCGGCTGAGTTTCTATAAAAATGAATGATGTTCATCCTTAAGATCCAAAGAGTTTTCTCTTCCTCGATTGATCCCACGCCAATACAGACTCCAAGATCATTCTTCCGCACTAAGGAGAGATCTCTAAGTGATTAAACTGGAGCATCACTCCATCCTAATCTTCAAACCATGAACAAATTGAGATTTGGTCATAACTTTAAGTCGTTGTTTCTAGTTTGGTATGTCTTGGCAATCGTCTAAGCTTTCTCATGAATCTCCATCTCTGCATCACCGCAGGGCCTTTGAAATCGAGCGATAATAGTCCTTGCACGGGGTATAAGCCATTAAATTGGGATCAATTAATTCAAGAACATCAGGTCACCGTAGCTTCCTCGGAAATCAAAGCCCGGCTAATATCCTCACAGAAAGTGTTAATAAAATTGGGAACAATTAATTTCAGAACAACATAGTTCAAATAACCAAAATTCAACTTCAGAAATTTTCATTTTACGTATAAAGACCATAATCATCGATCTTCCCAGAAAGTCAGCCTTAAACCTGATCATGATAACACCGAAATACTAATCAAGAAAAATTCCATCAGAATCGCAGAATCGAACTCAAGAACAGCCCTGCCTTTGTTCTGAGTTCAATAATTCAAACACACCGTCGAATTTCGTGATTTAAATTAACTAAAATCCTTCACACTCAACGCTCAGATCCAAGAAACAAATTGCAATTTTTACTTAAATCTAATCTACAAGAGTAGTACAATAAATAAAGAAAAGAAAAGAAAAAGAAAAATATAATACAAAAGAGTCCTCAGCCTCCCTAGGTGCCCAGTTCGTCCCGATGTTGATCGACCGCCTGCCAGCCTTTTCATTTACGTACCCTCAAAGCTCGGGGTCTTCAAAATCAGCCGCATCCCTAAAAACTACGGCCTAAATTTGTCTTCTTTGTCGCAAATTCAGAAGTTGCGTCGCAACAGAAGTTTTCAGGTCTTGTCACAGTATGCGCCGCCCGTCGCGACTGAGATCTTGTGCTCCTTCGCTTCGCGACAACGATTTATGGGATCATTTTCTTTCTTCGTGATGATATCCCCGATAGCCACGCAGCTCTCGTTCAACAATACAGGTGCATTCTCAAATAAAGGCAGTGTCGCACAGTCATCGAGGTTCGCGCGCAGTGTTGTCAGCAGGTGAGTCAAGTTTAGGCTCGGGACCAAGTCAGAAAGTGTCGACAAGATCTCATTCAGGTGTTGTCAAACATCCGTCCTAGAGACATCCGATTTTATCGGGGATCCGAAAGTCCTCGTTACCTGGGAGGCTTCATGCCACCAGAGCGCTCATCTACACCTTTGTTTTCGTTACACACAGACTTCTCAAAGGTCAATATTTGCCATCGCCAACTCCAATTTTCAGCAAGGCACAAGACCTTTGCTCAATTTCATCGCTCACACAAACTGTGCTTTGTTATGTCCTTAATAGAACTTCTTCAGATTGAATTAAATCTTTGTTGTGACATATAAAAGTCCTGGTCTGACCCCGCCTTCGTCACTGTTATTTGTGTAGCTGAGATGAAAATCCATCGCCGCGGTTACAGACTGGTTTCCTCACCAGCGGCGTTGCAACGCTAGTCTCCTTCGCCAGACTAGGCCAGCTTTAAAAAGTGCAGCCGCCATTCGTCAGATGACAAATTTTCTTATCGCGATCGAACTTTTTTGGCGTTTCTTCGCCTTAACCATTTATACAAAGAATCAATGTCGTTGATAGAAAGTAGATTCCAGCTGCCGTTAATAGATCTCTACCTCTTCGAGATTATTGGCGTCGCAAACATTAACCGCATTCGCATTCTTCCCCAGCGTAGCTTCTTCCCATTTCTTTGCGATGTCAGTTTTGTTGCAACATAGCTCATCCGCCAATCTTTTATATTGTTGGCAGAAGGTCGCAAATATTGTTACACACGCCTCATCATTTTTTCTGATCGCTTTCGTTACACCGTAAAGTCTATCGACAAAGACTCATCGCACATGCTTTTTCTCTTTCATTAGAATTCTCCTTTTGAATAACTCCTGCAAAATACAAAGTTAGCACTTATAATTCTGGGCATTAAAACATCTCTCGAAAATACTAAAAACAAGCCGTGAAAATGTCCAAATTAGTATTTTCTTTGTCGTAATATTGATTTAAATTCTTTCATTCCGACAACGGCGCCTAAAACTTGTTAAGACCATAACTTCAGATATTCAAATTTATGAAACCACATAGAAGACTATAAATTATCCGCACCAAGGCCAAAACATGATAAGACCCCAAACCACAGGCAAATTAAGGGCACTACTACCAAATGATTATAAACTAGACCGACTAAAAACTTCCCAATCCAAGGCTTAAAAACTGAGCAACCAAACATAACTTGTATGTTAAGAAGAATCACACACAACCCAACAGATTTAATTTGCTCAAACGGCGTCAAGTCACAGTGGGCAATAAAGCGGATCTATAAGTCCTGAGCACGCTCCTCATAGAGATTGAAAGAATCTTCAACTTCAACTACCCCAACTACTCCGGAGCTCCCACACTATTCGAACGTCCAATGGTAGAAAATTTAGTAACCTATCAAGAATTTTAATAACTGAATCCTACATTAAGATGCGGAAAAAAAAATTTAAATCCCAAATATAAATCGACTCAACCGTGATTATTGCGTAGCGCAGACACCAGATTTCACCGTTATGGAATTATCAATTCCCGATCATAATCAATTCTATTTTCTCTTGAGTTAATTTGAATTTGTCAAGAGGCAGTAGTATAGTTCGATTCCTCCTCTCTAATCCATACTTTCACGAGTAGAGATTCATGTTCATTTCTCGAATCATGATTCTAATCAATTACTTGTAATTAGAATTTATAAGATAAGGGGTATCCTTTTTTTTTCCAATACTTCATACCCACTTATGATCAGAGATTTGCCTCAAGAGCCGTAATTGCCAGATTTCTACAAAACAGAATGATGTGTCATCCTTAAGATTCAAAAGAAGCCTTTCCTTTCCTGATTGTAGATCTCAACAATAATGAAAACAAGATCATTTCTCCAGTAATTGCGAGAGATTCTAATTGATTAAATTGATATGCTACCAACCTTCTCAAACCATAAATTGAGGATTTTATTTAAGTAACCTTTCTCGTAGTTCGTTAATTTTCAATATTAGCTCCACAGCGCCCTGGCACCAATCTATGCTCTTAGGAATCTCCATTAATGCCGCTTGTGGCGCCTCCCGGTAAATCGTGAGCCATAATACCCTTTCTGCGGTGGTCAATCGGCCAAGATCAAACAATTACCGCAACATCACCATCTAAATAAATTCAAAACCTCAACTCGTGAAATTTTCTTCACTGCGCGTAAAAGACCATAACTAATATCGATCTTTTCCAACAGGCTGTGGTTCTTGAAAACCGGATTACAGAGTACAATGAAATACTAATGAAATTCCACCGTAATCGCAATCAACTCAAGAAATGAGTTCCAGCTTGTCCAGTTCATTTAATTCAAATAGTAATCGTGAATAGTTTGAGATTTAAATTAACTTCAAACTTCCCCGAACAATTTGCATCATCGCTTCGCATCCAAGAAACAAATTAAGTAGCCCTACTTAAATCTACCCACGGAAAAGAAAATAAAAAATAAGAGAAAAATAATACAAAAGAGCCCTCCGCTCCCTGTGTACTTTTCGTTCATCCGATGTCGATGATCAGACGTCAGCAATGTTTAATAAGAGTAAAGCTCCAAAAGCCTGGGTCTCAATTGAGGCTATGTGTGAATCCCTAAAATTGTAAGCTAGATTTGCCTTCTGCCTTCGCGATCTAGAAGTTGTGCGATAGGGTTTGTGTCTTTGTTGCGAGTCTTTGTGGCAGGTATCACGGAGTGAATGCATGCGACTTGAGAATCTTGTGCTCCTTCTTGCTTGATTACCTGACGTATTTTTATTAAACAGTCTTGTTTCTTTTAGTATATTAACTGCCTTGACAAGAGTTTCCTTTGTTGAGACAATATTTTGTGCATTCCTTAAACAGTTATGTCGCAACATCGATAATCATGTCGTAACACAATTTGATCTGACCGCCGGTTGGTGTCGCGACCTAAGTTTCATGTCGGCGACATCTCTGTTCGAGTTATGTTGTAACAACGTCTTGTATTATCTGCATTTCTACTCCTTTGACGCGTACGTATCCGCAGCGGGCTTGTGCCAGAAGCTTGACTGCGTTGACTTTGTTCTAATGTTCTTGTATGACTTCTTGGGCGTTGTCGATATTTCTTTATCGCCTTGATTTTCATGTTGCGAAAAGACCCGTGTTCTGACTTACTGGATTACCGTAGCGACTGTTTGTTATGTAGCGATAGAACTTCTTATGTATTTGAAACCTTTATTAGCGACATATAAAATCTGTTGTGACCTTGTTTCTCTGTTCGACATTTAAGTGTGTTCCGACATTCAGATCCATGTCGACATAGATTTATCTCCTCGACTTTGAGTATGTTGCAACGTTGGGTTCCTTTGTTCTGACCAGACCGGTTCAACAATGAAAAGCATCACGGTCGCGACATAAATTTTCTTTGTTGCCCTTTAGACTTCTTCTTTCGGTGCTCTCTTACATGTAACTTGACTCCTCCGTATTCTGAGAGTCAATGTAGTCGGTGTGACAGTAGATTCTGTCGCGACATAGATTTTGCCTTATGATCTTTCATTATGTCACAACATAACTGATCTTTGTCTCAGATGGCTTCTTCCCATTTCTTGTCGCGACATGTTGTCTTTTGTTGTGACATAGCTCATCTGCCAATTTTTAGATCTTGTGTTGCGACATAGAAAAATGTATTGCGACTTGATTCTCACAGCCATTTGTTTGGAAGCGTTTGTCTGACACATGAACTGCAATGTGATAGGCTAACTTTGCAATTCTTTGTTATATCTTCTTTCTTTATGGAAATCTCTCATTTTTGAATTAACTCCTGCAAAACACAAAGTTTGTAAATATTCCATAATTTGACATTAAAACAGGTATGAAAATACTAAAAACAATCTAGAAAAATGGATTAAAAATAAATGAGTTTACGACTCATCAATTACCGAGGTTGCCTCCACAGAGAGAGATTGAGTTTGCAATTGACGTTGTTAGGGTGCCCTTGGCGATCATTGCCAAGTATAGAATGGCTCAGTGGAGTTAAAGATTGAAGCTTAGGTTGCAAGGTTGTTAGAGAGGGATTTATTCTTTCAGTGTATCACACCACAGGGAGCTCCGGTGCTCTTTGTTAAGAGAAAGTAGCACACTTAGGTTGTGTGACTATAGACAATTGAATAAGATGACGGTGAAAACGAATATTCGATTTACCTAGGATAGATGACTTGTTCGACCAATTGAAAGGTGCAAGTGTCTTTTTCCCGAAGATTATTTCATAATCTGGGTATCATCATTTAAGGATGTGGATGCGGATGTGTAAGACAACGTTTAAGAATCTGGGTATGGACATTATAGGTTCCTTGTAATGTCATTTGAGTTAGTAGATGCATCGACGGTTTTTCATGGAGTTAATACAGATCGTGTTTCAGGCCGCATGTAGATCGATTTGTCATAATGTTTATAGATGACATCCTTGTGTATTCAAAGGATTGGGAAGATCATGATACACACCTTGGGTAGTCATGAAACCCAGAAAGGAACAGTTATATGCAAAACTGAGCAAATGTGAATTTTGGTTGAGAGAAATGTCCTTTCTTGGACACATTATATCAAAAGAAGGAATTCGGGTGGATCCAAAGAAGATAAAGGTGATTATTGAATGTAAACCACCGAGAAACGTCATGGAAGTGCGTAGTTTCCTGGGATTGGCAGGTTACTAAAGAAGGTTTGTTAAGGGGTTTTTGATGACTGCCCGAATGTGAGATTGTTCCAAAAATGTGGTTGGTGGGTTGAAAAATGTCAAAGCTAGTTTGAAAAGTTGAAAGCACATTCATACTTAGAGACATAGGTTCTTACTAGTCAGACTTTCACGGTAAAGAATCACGTGATTTTTAGTGATGCATATTAAATGGACTTGGATGTCCTTATGCGAGAGGGTAAAGTAGTAGTTTATGCTTAGCGGAGTTGAAGCGCATAGAAAAGAACCTACCTACGCATGATTTAGATTGGCGAGTCATTGTGTTCGCATTGAAAATATGGAGACACTATCTTTATGGAGAAAAGTGTTTCATACACACCGATCACAAAAGTCTTGTGTTATATATGAGATATCTTAACGGACAAGCGTAGATGGATGGAATTGATCAAGGATTATGATTACGTATTGATCGGTGTCATCCCGAGAAGGCTAATGTAATGCGGATGCTGCGGGTAGAAAGTTAGTACAAGCGGCCGGCGTTGAATGCTCATTTTCATTATCGGACAATGGTGCAATGAGTATAGAATTGATAGCAAAGCCTGGTTGTTAAATCGAGGTGCTAGGGGAACAAAGAATGATGAAAATTATCGCAATTGTAAATCGAGAATAGGTGGAAAGAAAGCCCGAGTTTGTGAAGATGATGGATTCTTGTCTTAGAGATCGGGTTTGTACCTAATGGCTGAAGTGAATTGAAGAAATCCATACTTAAAGAGGCACACGAGTGGATCTTTGCTATATCCGAGTGGAATAATGAATTAGTTTAAGGAAACTTATATTGGTGAATTAAAATGAAAAGAGATGTAACCAGGTGCGACCAAATTATTTGTGGTGTGTGTCAAAAAGTGAAGGCGAACATCAAGTTCCTTCTAGATTGTGCGACCTATTAAAATGCAGAGTGAAATGGGATCGAGATCATAATGGATTTTGTGAGTCGAGTTACGGTGTGGGGAAGAAAGCATGCTTCCGAGTTTAGGTCATAGTAGGCCAGATTGACTAAGTTGGCTCGGCTTCACGGTGAGCCAGGCTATTCACTTGAGAAAATTTGTAGAAGCTTGCCTTGAGTGCGTTGATTACATGGGATTCCAATATCCCGATCATTTAGGATAGAGATTCGAGGTTTACCTCGAGATTTTGAGGAAAGTTACAAGAGCTTTGGTTGCTCAGGCTAAAATTTCAACTGGTTCCTCCAAGTAAACCGGATGGACAATCGGAAAGAGTAATCCAAGTGTTGGAATATATGTTGAGAAGTTGTGTGACCGATGAGGGTAGTTGGTTAGGCATTCTCTAGTTGAGATTTGTGGCAATAGCTTACGATCGAGCCTGTGGGTATAACATCCCAAATTATACCCTGACAGTTTTATAACGTGTTGAGGGTGTAATACAAGTTAAAATTTAAAGTTTTCGGGAATAATAATGCTAAAAATAATAAAAGCAAAACAGGAATTTATCTAAGTCAAGGAGTTAAGTAGTAATTTACCAACTAAAGGACCTAAATGTCATAAGATCATAAGACTATATGCCCCGATTAGAATATGTGAGAAAAGAATATTGTAAATATGAAAGGGCATAGGAGGACTTAGGCCATGAAATGGGTAATAAATCATAAAGTCATTTTGTCAAACATGGCCTTAGCCATGTAAGTGGATAGGACCACATTTGGTCTTGCAATTTGGAGCAATTGTCTCATTTTGAGCTAGTCCATTTGAGAGAAAGGGGAAGAGAAAGAAGAAGAAGAAGAGGGAAGAAGAAGGAAGCCTTTAGGTATGGATACTAGTTTGAATCATTGTCTGTATAAGGATTTGTATGGATATTTGATGGGATTGTGTTTAAGGTTTGGGTTTTTTCTTGTTTGTTGGTTAGGAATTCTCCTGTAACATGAAGTTGATTGGTTTGGATTCGGTTTGGGGTTGTCTAGGATTGTTATATGGTTGTTTGGTTTGGTTATGGTCCTCAATTGAGGAAAATTTGTATAGAGAAAATGATGAGTTTTAGGGGAGATGTTGTCAGTTTTTTTTAAAACTCATGTTTTTGTTTTGGCCATAACTTGGCCATCACTCATCCAAATTGAGTAATTTAAAATTCTGGGTAAACTAGAATTCTAAAAGAAGAAATCTCCTTGAAATAGGTGTATGCAAATTTGGACCCCATTACACCCACTTAAATTAGATCAAGGAGCTGATTTCATGACATAGTGGATTCTGTTTAGTTTGTTTTGACATTAAGTAAGTGCTTAGTTGTTTTAGCCATAACTTATCCATCACTCATCCAAATTAAGTGATTCAAAATTCTAGATAAACTATACTTCTAGGAAAACAAATATTCTTGAAATATGTGTATGCAAATTTGGACCCCATTGCACCCAAAAATTCGTCGAATGGGAGCTAGGTTGCATGACATAGCTGGTTATGTTTTGGTTATGTTTTGACATTAGAGTGGTCCTAGTTGTTTAGGCCATAACTTGGCCATCACTCATCCAAATTGAGTGATTCAAAGTTCTAAGTAAACTACACTTCTATGATAACAAATATCCTTGAAATAGATTTCTTCAAATTTGGACCCCATTGGACCCAAAAAATTTGTCTAAAAGGGAGTTCTGTTTGTAAGAAATATTTGATAGTATACAGAAATACATGAAAATGCAAAGATAAAAGAGTCGCCAGTCTAGTAAATATTCACATCATGATTACCAGGATAACAATAATTTATTTGAGGATATGAGATATGTCTGAAAATGAAATAAAAATGGATTATGCACTTGGGAGCACAGTAGGGATGATGGTTATTTATTAGGGATAAAAGTATGCACTATCTTGATCGGGTTGGCCTATTAGGGTCATTCTGACACATTCGGGTCCTTATAGAGGTCATTGTCTCATCTGATGATAACAAACGCGTCGGGCCCTTATAAGTTTCATTGTCTCCATTACAATGTAATAAGCGCTTCGGGTCATATAGTTCATTGTCTTGTACAATGATAACAACACCTTAGAGACCTTATAGTTTCTCATATCCCTTCTACAATATCACGAGCATGAAACATAAAAAGCGAATATGAGAATATGCAAATTATTAAAATGTGATAAAATGATGATATAGAAACATAACATTGCTATGTGATGACACAAATCTACCAAGTGACAAGAACAAGAAGCAAGTGTAAAATGACACAAAAATGTATATATGAGCATTGATAAGAAAAATGAAATCATGATATGTATGAAATATCTATAAACATGTGTATAGAAAAATTATATGATATATTAGATGTATATGCGTATATACCAGAGTATGATGATCCTTATTAGGGTTCGTCCATGAGTATTATTCCCACTAAGCTATAAACATATGCTGGTGTTTCATCAGGTGTAGAGTGCGAGAAGGAAGGAAATAGAAGCTGAATGATCCATCGTGATCGAATTAATGACATAGGTGCCCTTTCAGAACCTTTTGGTCTATTTTGTATATGTCTTTGTTTTGTAAACAATGTAAAGGATTCCATATATTGAACACTCTCATTTATGGAGTTTAGATATATTTTCAATCAGCCTACATAATATATTTAGAGATTAAATGTTTAACGATATATCAGATAGACAAATTTATAGTAAACATGAAAAAATAAATAAAATAGATTTTGTAGCAGCCCCCTTTGGGTCGCCAGGGTCGAAGCGTCTCAGGCCGCAGCGCCTTATGAGGCTATCTATTGAAGAAAATGCAGAACACCATTGTGTTGGGCCGAGTTAAGCGAGAAGAAGATAATTGGCCCCGAATTGATTCAGAGCCGAGAAAAAATTAGAAAATGATTAAGAGGAAGATTGAAAGTAGCCACGGATGAACAAAAATCCTCACATTGAAACATGAGAAGAAAGGATGGTCGATATGAGATCGGCGAAAAAGTGATTTTGAGTATTGCTTTGGAAGAAGGTGACCCAGTTTGGGAAAAAGGGAAGAGAGTTGAGGCCCCTGGTTATTCTGGGCCACTTAGGATGATAGAAAGTGGGTCCGATTGGCGTACGATTAAGCTTTACCTCCAGAGTTGGAAAAACTTCATAATGTTTTCCATGTGTCAATGTTAAGGAGGTATAAGTCAGACCCATCGCATGTAATCTCTTCGTAGACGATTGAGCTTAGATCGGATTTGACGAATGAAGAGGAGCCAGTAGAGATCTTGGCTCGAGAAGTGAAAGAGTTGCGGAAAAAGCGAATCCCATTGGTAAAAGTGCTCTGGAGAAACCACAAGATTGAGGAAGCCACATGGGAAAGTGAATAAGTTATGCAACAATAATACCCTCAACTATTCAATGAAAGTATTTTCGAGGACCAGTGCCAGGCTGATCATTTTTTATATTCCATCTTCCCACAAACATTGGAAGGAGCGTTATTTCTTTATCGGGGGTTCCACATTTGGGATCTGACCTTGCGATTGAGAGGATGCGCTTGGCGTGCACGATAGTATGGGTTGCCCCGAGGAGAATGCAAGCGTGAGTTTCGTCCGTGCTGGTGAGTTGGCTTTTAAAGGTTATGAGGCATTCTCAACTTGCTTTGGTTGCGTTGCCTTCAGGTATCTATCTTGACATCAGTTCCGGGGATAAGGAGGTGAAGCAGCAGTTGGCCAAGTGTCTCCCGTGAGTGTACTTTGAGCTGATTAGATAAGATATTCCAGGGCCTTCTGGTGTGAACCCCTCTCGACCCACTGCTTTGAGGCCCTGGTTGCGTTGCCTTTAGGTATCCGTCTTGTCCTCAGTTCCAGGGATAAGGAGGGGTGGGCGGCGATTGGCTGAGTGTCTCCCGCGGGGTGCCTTTTGAGCTGTTAGATAGATCTGTTTCTGATAGCCACGGGTGTGAACCCCTTCTCAGGCCCCCTGGCACAGGGGCCTCTCTACCTGTTATGAAGCCTTCTTGTGAGGGGCCTTCTGCCGTGAAACCCACTTGGGAAGAGCTTCAAGCCCGAGTTGAGTCATTGGCAAAGCAAAAGAGAAGCGTTAAGCGCAAATCTCAGGCTCCCCCCGAGAGTAGCCTCACGATTCGGGGTAAGGTCCTAAGGTTAGGAGCATCTTCTCCGCCGTCAAGCGCGAAGTGAGAATTAGTGACCGAGTCGCAGAGAGGTCAGGCCTTGCTCTCCATGGCCGAGGTGTCCAAGGTGATGGGTCTGAAGCTCCGCCCATCCTGTATTGCAATAGTTAAAAATCCTTCGAGGAGGACCGCCGAGCCTCCTCTGAAAGTCCTGCCCATTTTGTTTGGAGTCCCTCAGCGCAAAACGCCAAGCTCCCTTCTACGACACCAGAGGACAAGGAAGGGATTGCTTTGGAACTGAGGGGGATGAGACTCGGCTTACTACAACTGAGCTCGTCTCGGTCATCAGCCCATCACTGACCTTGACCTCAAGAGGGCTGACATGCCATGTCTCGCGGAGAGGCCAGCCTTTATCGCCAGGAGCGCCACCTTATGTCCAGATGCCTTTATTTGTTCGTTCCACCGTTATTTCTAACTATCCATTAATTTTATCTCGTTTTTGCAGATGGCTACCTATATGAAAAGCCTGGTGAGGAGGGCCAGCTTTGCCGAGGGCTCTGCTAGAGCAGTGAAAGCGTATAAAGCCAAGGTTGCCTCCTTGACCTCCAAGAGGGCCGACCTTCGAGCTCGGATGTAGCGCCTTGCCGAGGATGCCATGAAGTATAAATCCCACCTGAAGCACACCACGACCGCGAAAGTACGAGCTGAAGATAAAGAAAAAAAGGCTTAGGCGAATAAGTTGCCGAGGGAGGAGCCGCGGGCTGGGCCAGTGGACGAAGCCATGCGGTTGTGGACGAAGCTACACGCTTGCTCGAGACAGCCACGATCGCTTCATGATATTAAGCAAATTCATCCAAGAGGCTTCTGAGGCCGTGAGCTCGGCGGGAGCGCCTTAACCGAGGAATGCCAGCGGGCTTCCTGAGATCTTCGCTGCGCAGGCCTTTGGTCAACAAGGAAGGGGTGATTGTCGAGCTGAGAGACGAGGCATGTACCTTGTGGGTCTCCGGGTGGCTTGCTTTTCGGCCCAAGGCTGCTAAGGTTTTCCCGGGTTTGGATTTCAACTTTCTTCAAGTTCCCTCGCCGGCGGGAGCAAGGTAAGAATTCGATTCGATCGACGGCCGACCCCGTGGTATTTTCAGATGCCCTCACTGCCTCCCTGATCCTAAGATTGGAGGCTCATGCGCAGGCCGACTCTCCTACCCTGCCATTGACCACCTTCGACTTACATGGTTTGGAGGTCTCTGCAACCGAGGGCCGCTTCGAGTCCCGTCGTACATTTCTTAGGCTTTTCTCAGTTTCGCTTATTCGCTAACTTTAGGCTTTCGAGCCTTAGACTCGTAATGCCGACCCGATTTTTGTCGACCATGGATATTTTCCTTTATACCCTTTGACCTTCCGCTTTCTTTACTATTTTATTGCCAAACTTCGGGTTGCGGAAGCTTCCCGCTATTCAAATTTCCTTAATAATCGAGTCGCTATGCGCTAGCTCAGAGCCGGTTTTAACAAACCTATTACCGGGCTCTATTGAATCGAAGCTATCGGGCTCTTATCAATTTGAAATATCGCCTTCTTATGGATCAGCTATGGTTTAACAAAACCGAACTATCGGGTTTTTATTGAACCGGAAGCTACGGGTTTTTGACGAATCGAAGCACAAGGGTTCTTGACGAATCGAAGCATGTGGTTTTAACAAACTGAAAGAAGGTTTGAAAAATCGAAGCCAGGGGTTTTAACAAAACCGATGCATAGTTTATTGAACTGGAAGCATGCGGTTTTGATAAACCGAGCTACTCGGTTTATCGACTGAAAGCACTGGGCTCTTATTGAACTGAGCTCCATGGCTCTTTTGAACTAAGCTACATGACTTCTTTGGACTCTGAGCTACGTGGCTCTTTAATATCCGAGCTCCTAGGTTCTTATTAAGGTCAGGGCTACACGGCCTTTTAAGCTGTTGGGCTCTTAAAAACTGAGCTCCATGGCTCTTTTGAACTGAGCTACATGGCTCCTCCGGACTCTGAGCTATGTGGCTCTTTAATATCCGAGCTCCTAGGCTTTTTCGTCTTCCTTCCCTTGGGAAAGCGCGCGTAGTTTTTATGCCAGTCTATGGAGAATCAAAACAGATTGCGTGACTTCCCAAGGTGTCCAAGCTTTTTTATAGATAATCGCCTTCCTTCGAGGAAGTATGTTATACGTCGCCCCGCTTTCATCTTACCTTTGCCGTTTGGAGTTCGGATACGATGAAGCTTCGTGGTTTGATTACTGAACTCAAGTCTGCTTGTGGTCGTAGTCGGCGTTCGCTTCGTTGTTGCCATTTTGGTTGAGTCAGGTTGTTCCTTAGTCCTACCATTTGATGGAGTTGGGTCAGAGAATACGCTCGGAGGGGGCGGCGTGTTTAAAGGGAATGCTTCAAGTCCCGCTCTATGTTATGCCTCCCCTCTTTCTTCCGCTTCACTTTTCTTTCTAGTGGTTTTTCCTTGAGCGGTTGTTCAGATTGCAATTTTCAAGACGTGAGAGAGCGGTTTTGTTGATTAGAACTCTTCTGAATAATTAATTCTTGAAATAAAAGTATAATCTTTTGAAACACGTATACTTGTCTTGATGTTCACATGTAACCTCCTAAGGCCCTTCCGAGCTCGTGTGGATTTTTTTTTTTTTTATAAACCGAGCTCCCGGTTCATTCTTTACGACGCATAAGAGCAGTAGGCCGAAATAAACACAAAACCGTTATTTGAACGGAAAGTAGAATTGCCGGCGCTTTATTAATAGATACAATAAGGAGGTTTACGGTAAAACCGCTTGAGGTGCTCGGCATTCCAGATGCAAGGTCTTTCCCTTCCGCTTGAAGCTCATAGTCACAGCCTGATTTATCCATGATAATGACATGTGCACCTCATAGCGGGTCCCGGCCTCATGAGCGGGGTCTTTCCCATCAAGTGTGAGTTTTTTGAGCACTAGGTCACCGGGCTTAAAACTATTAGGCTTGACCTTTCGATCATAGTACCTTACTGCTTTTACTGGTAGTCCCTAAGACGCTTCGGGAGCCCTGCCTCGCTCCCTCCGTGAGGATCAAGGTTTAAGGAGAGCCTCCTCATTATGCTCTACACAAAACTCAACCCCAGGTGACTTATTCAACCTCGATAGGGCTATCGCCAGCCAAATGCTAAGGCGAATGGTTTCTCGAAGCCCGCATCGCATGTGGCTTCAGGATAGCCCATAAGATTCGGGAGGTATTCTACCCATTTTCCTTTGCAGTTTTCCAGCCTTAGTCTTCACGCCGCCTGAGTCCTTATAGTGACTTCTCGCTTATCCGCTGAACTCATGATGAGCCGGGACCTAATAGTAATTCTTGATCGAGCTCTACGCGCAAAGTTTTTGAATTTCGTATCACCGAATCGCTTCCACATTGATACCAATGCTTTTTGGGATTCGAACTCTTGCATATTATGGAACGTCAAACGAAGTTGCGTACCTTTTGCTCGGTATGTTAAGCAATGATCAAACTCTCTCGCCCACTTGCAAGTAGTCCACTCTACAATGGTGACACTCGTCCCTCCCAACTGTAGTGGCCCTAGTATGTCTAAACCCCACTGCTGAAAAGGCCAGGGGCTTATGATCGAGGTTAGTGGCTCGGATGGGAGGTAAGAGATCTTGGCATGCTCTTGATAGATTTTGCATTTTTTGACCAGTTCCGTGGCGTCTTTGAGCATCATGGGCCAATAATACCCTTGCCTTATGGTTTTTCCTGCCAAGGTCCGAGCTCCGATATGGTTGCTACAGACGCCTTTGTACCCTCTGGGCATCGCAGTTGGCATCTTCCTTTCCTATGCATTCGAGAGGAGTGCGTAAAAAACCTCGTTTATAAAGGGCCCCACAAAGAGCGAATCGAGTCAATTTGTTATTAGTTTATATGCCTCGATCGCTCGGGCAATGTCCCGCGAACAAGTAGTCCCAGATGGGGTCCATCCAGCTCAACGCAATCATCACTAGGAAAATTTCTTCACGCTGATGTTTACTGAGGCTCCTAGGAGGTGCTCGACCGGTATCCGCCTCATCCGTGTCTTCCCGCGACGCCGGCTGCTAACTTCGCCAGCATCCTCCCTGCACCTCAGCGCTCGACGATTCGACCCGAACCCGTACGAATTTTTGAGCGCTCACGCACCTATTTTTAGGTAAAGGATCATTTTTCACCGCTCAGAGGAATCTTCTATCCGCTTACTCACCAACTCGGGAATCACTACATACCTCTCTAGTCGATCAACCTCCACGGAGCTGGGCGAGGTTGACCAAACAAACTTCATATTCTGGCCACATCGACGGCCCGAACTCGAATCTGAGTGCATATTCCACGTCGATCCCATCCAGGGAGGTCAGAATCAACCCTGCACCGCTTCCTTGAGCATTGGCGGCCCCATCTACGACAACCCCGGGATGGGGACGCCAGACGAGCCGGGTGGTTTCGATAGGCCTGGCCGCGGAATCTATGAGATGAAATCCGCCAAAATTTGTCCTTTGATCGTTGTTCTTAGCCCGTACCTAATGTGTCGACCATTCAAATTTCATGGCCTATTTTACTAGTCTTCCCGAGGTTTTCGGGTTTATGCGCATTTTCCGCTTCCATTGTCAAGGCTCGAATCTCGATGGTAGTGAGCTCGAAGCATGGTCAAGCCCGCGATGGTCACCAATGCTGGGAACTAGCTTTTCCATCTTCTGATACCTTCCTCTACTCCTCTCAAAGCTCACCAAGAAGATTGACCGATCACGCGCCCATCCCGCTATTCGACCGTACAAGCATCTAGTCGAAATCGAAACTACTAAGTAGAGCATAAGGAGTTCCCTGAGGGGCCAAGCAAAGAATGCGGTTTTCTATAGGTTTTTAGCCAGGAACGCTCTTTTTCACAGCTGGCATCCCAATGGAAGGTCTTTTTCAGAACTTGTTACAATTTATTAATTCTGCCATTGGATCTGGACACGTGTTTAATTAACTAGCTATTCTCTCGCCAGCGCCAATTTCCTTGTTCGAGGGTGGTCGCAGGCCGAAGACGACTTTTATCTCAGGTCTGGATTTGCCTCTATTCCGCAGCTATTGACTATGAAACCCAAGAACTTCCCACGGAGACTCGAAAGCACACTTGGTCGGGCCATTTCACTGTAGTCCTTCAGACTCGGAATGATTAAGCTAAAATCCACGGAGCTCGGCCTTGACTGACTTCACCAGCATGTCATCTATGTATACTTCCATTGATGCTCCAATATGTTTTTGGAACATTCTGCTTACTAACCTTGATAAAAGGTCTCGTATCACTTCAAATTATACCCTGTCGCTTATAACATGTTTTTGGTATAATAAAAGTGCAAGTATATTTTTCCTGAATAAAATGAAAATAAAAAACAAAAGTAGAATTACAATAAGCAAATTACAAATAATAAAGAGATTAGAGGCTGTCAAAGTAAATATGTTCTTTAGATTTGCAACAGTAGAAGAGTTGAAGGACCAAAGAGTAATAAAAGAAAGATATTAGAATGAAAGAGATGAAAATCAGGAAGAGATATGGCTTAAAGGGAAAGAGGAGTGAAGCCTCCCTTTAATTAGAAAGCAGAATAAAAGCGATAAGACTAAAATAAATATCTCATTCGGGTCTCGAGAAGGAGAGCAAATACGAACAAAGTAGAAGAGAGAAGACAAGAAGAGAATGTTAAAGGCTAAGACATACATTTAAACTACTAAATTTGAATATGGATACATGTCTCGGGTTTGGAAACTCCCAATCTTACTTCTTGTAAGGATTGTTGAGAAGAGCTCTAAGGATCCAGATATGTGTTTGGGAAGGGTCTTAGTTGGGTAAAAGTTGAACCAAGAAATTCTCCTTATGTTTGATCATATGCAGTAGCCTGACCTAGAACGAGTTTTTAGGTCAGAACAAAGTGGAATCTGGAAGTAAGTCCTTCTGATAAATTGTAGCCACATCAATTAACTTGATGATAGGTTTTTGAATTTTCGATTTGGACTCTGTAGACCAAGTTATGGTTCTTTTTACCAGGTCAATTTTCAACAACTGGTCGGGGTCGGGCTTCGCTAATTCGGGTCAACAAGCCGGACCTTAGATCGGGTTTTTGGGTCAGAAATAAAGAGAATTTGGAAATAAGTCCTTCTGAAAAATTGTAGCCACGTCAGTGAACTTGATGTTAGGCTTTTGAATTTCTCAATTTGGACCCCTGTAGACCAAGTTATGGTCTTTTTACTCTGAACAGTCAAACGGGTGAAGGGTCAGCCCATAGAGGTCGTCAAATGTAGGCCAGCGCACTTCGTCCTCGTTGTTCAACTCGTTAGCGCAGCGCTCAACTCGTCATGTGTAGCCAATATCTTCAAGAGCCTCGGGCTCGTCCCATAGCCGAGCCTGTCACTTCAGCATAACTCGTCACCTGTCGCCGTCAAGATCGACTGTATGACCTCCAACTTCGAAGGTCATATCTCACCAGTCCGACCTCGATTTGTGTTCTTGGACTCTGCGGAAAGCCCATTGAGTCAAGAATCCACCATATGCCTGAGGAAGATATTGATGTCAGACCATGCGTTAGACTGAGCTCGTCACTTCAATGCAGCTCGTCATCCGTAAGCTCGTCAAGATCGACCGCAAGATGACCTCCAACTTCTGGTCATATCTCCTTCGTTTGAACTCCTGATTTGGGTGTTCTTGAACTCTATGGAGCTCCACGAGTCAAGAATCCATCCATATTCCTGAGGAAGATATTATATGTCATACCAGGTGTTAGACTGAGCCTGCCACTTCAGCGCAGCCTGTCACCCAGCCGCTCGTCAAGACCGATCGCGCATGACCTTAACTTAAGGTCATATCTCCTTCGCTTGAACTCCGATTTGTGTGTTCTTGACTCTATGGAAAGCCCATTGAGTCAAGAATCCATCCATGTGCCTGAGGAAGATATTAGGATGTCAGGACGAGGTGTTAGACTGAGCTCGTCACTTCAAAGATAGCTCGTCACCCGTGTCAGCTCGTCAAGATCGACCGCGCATGACCTCCAACTTCTGGAAGGTCATATCTCCTTCGTTCGAACTGATTGGTGTTCTGGACTCTATGGAAAGCCCATTGAGTCAAGAATACATTCCATATGCCTGAGGAGAATATTAGATGCCTGACTGAGGTGATAGATACTCGTCACTTCAGTCAACTCGCCAATCCTGTGTCACTGGCCGATGGCCTACGTATGACCTCCAACTTCTGGTCATATCTCCTCGTCCAACTCCGATTCGATTTCTTTTGACTCTATGGAAAGCCCATCGAGTCAAGAATCCATTAATGATTAAATGATAAGATGGGAACTCATATTAGCCTAGAAAACACACGAAAACAGTAGGCACTATAAGTACCATAGTTCCATTTATAATTGCCTATTATGAATTCATTACAAATAGCTCGTAGTTATTACATGGTAAGCATATTTTAATTATTCATGTAATGAGATATGAAAATGCAAAGATATGAATAAATGATTGTATATATATATCACATATGATTACCGAAATATTGGCCACTATTCGAATATGAGATATATAATGGTGCATAAAATACACATTGATTACCATGAACCCGGTAGAGGGATGGGGAGTGGGCATGCCTATTGTGGGAAAATAAGTCTGGCAAGATACGTTCGGAGCATCGAGTACTCGCTTGTCGATGACATTAGATCCCGTTTGGATCACGGTGGCCCCGAAAGGGTCACCACAGAGCCTCCGGGCCCTCATGGAATAGGTCACTGTCTCGTACAAAGGACGATACCTTTCTGCATATTATATCACGCCTTCGGGGCCTCATGGACCACTGCCTTACGTTGAATATAGCGCTTCGGCCCTCATGACCACTGTTTACACAAGCAATACGCGCCTTCGGGCCCTCATGGTTTCCTATATCCACTTCTAAGGTTTATGCAGACATGAAACATAAAATAAATGACAGGTATATGCAAAGGAAATATAGAGAATATATGAAGAGAATATGAGAAGCATAGCACTGCTATGTGATGATAGTATACAGTTACAAGAACAAGAAGTAAAATACAAGATGACATGAAAAGTATATGGATGATGATAAGAAATGAAACTCGGTTATGATAAGTATATATATGAGAATATTAACTTAATCGATTATGTGTTATATGCATTTAGAGAAGTGTGGTGACCTTAATGTATCATCCATGTGTATTAATCTCACTGCCGCAAAGCTTAGCACGGGGTGTTCAATCCGTGTAGGTACGTAAGAGGAGACTAGTGACCAGGCCATCCACATCAGCAAGCCAAAGGCCACACAAAGAATAGGTGCCCACTCGGAAGACCTCAGGTCTATTTTCAGATATGAAAGTTTGTAAACAAATGTAAATATTATAGATGTTGAACACTTCCATATATGGAGCTTGTATATATATTTTGTAATCCGCTGCTACAGAATATAATACAAGTTAATTGTTTAACATTATATGAATGAACTAGCTTAAAGTATATACGTGGAAAAAAAAAAAAGATATCTCACTTGACATCTTATGCCGAAGTCACGCCACAGCTTTAGTGGTATCAAAGCTTAGGTTTAGGCGTTTCTGGAAAAGCCTAGGTTTAGGTGGCTCTGGAATAGAATATATATGATAGAAAAGCTGTGTGTAGTAATGTGTGGGCCTGATGTGGATGTCCTTGTGTTTTGTATAGATGGATCGTCCCGAAGAAGCTGCTGAGAGTGTTAACCCAAGAGAACAAGGGTTATCAGCTTCTGAACCTTCGGAAAGTAATGTACCTAATGAGCCCACAGAAGCCTTGCTGAGAATATCGCAAGACATGGCCTGGCTTCAGATAGATTGACCGCTCCTAAAGCCCAATAGACATAGTGTTAGACACTGAAAGGTGAGGAATCTATGGGTCGAGCATGGAAGAGTCTAGGAAAGTGCACTCGTTAGAAAAGTTAGAAAGGGTATTAGAAGAGGTTAGATGCCCTCCCGATCAGAGAGCATCATGTGCAATCTCACTATTGCAGAGTGAGGCATACGATTGGTGGAAACTAGTACTTAAAAGTCCAAGGATTCCAAATCCCCTGACATGGGAATTCTTTGTACAAGAGTTCAAAGATGTTATCAGATATGAGATTCCAAGTGGAGCATCAGCTTCCCCGAATTTGAAGCAAAGGAGCTTATCGGTGGCCGAATATGAAAAAGAATTTAGCCATCTTAGTAAGTATGCACCGGAATCGGTCCTCACCGAGGCATTTCGGTGTAGGCAATTTGAGGATGGACTGCATGATTCCATCAAGAGGTATTTGGCACCTATGACTTCTCTCCAAACAGTGGATTTCTATCAAATGTCCAAGCGCAATGAAAGTAGAGAAACTAGGAAACGAGCAACAAAGAAAGATTTCAAAAGAAGAAGTTTTCTAGAGGAGCTTTGTCCTCCTCGGGAAAAAGAGCTAGAGAGTCTCCAGCTCAATCAGAATATAGTTTCGCTACGAGGGGTAGAAGGCAAAGGTCCAATGTAACACGAGTACGTGTAGGTGCTTCAGCTTGACAGGAGAAATTCTCAATGCCCCTGCTGCCATAAAAGCATTTGGGAGTTTGCAGTGATATTAATGAGGGTGTTTTCTGTAAGCTCTTGAGCATTTGAGCAATAAATAACCCCGAGAGTTAGGGGATAACAGAAGCCAACAAGGAAGTGGCAGAGGAAGATCTGCGGCACCACTTCCGACTCGTGATCGTGGTAGGGGTCGTAGTGGCCCATCTCAGCATAGAGGACGAGGAGGCATAGTTTCGGAAACAGTAGATCGTTTTATGCATACAACAATTCAAAGACGAGCATGGCGCGTGCTGCTCGTGGAGGATCGTAATGCCCCGGTGTTATAGCCGTATATACTTTATATGATATAGATGCATACTATCATCGATCTTGGATCTACCTATTCATATGTATGGAGACTGCATTTGACAAAGTACCAGCAAAGGAGAAATTAGCATATGACATGCATGTAACTAGTCCGTTGGGGCACAACGTTAGTGTGAATAGCATATACAGAAATTGCCCCATTGTTATACAAACCAGAGAGTTTCTCGCTGATTTGATAACCTTACCCTTCCGAGCTCGACGGATTCTCCTGTGAATGGATTGGTTGTCTAAGCAATCGAGCTATCAGGATTGTGGACAAAAAGACGGTAGTGTTGAGATGCTCGACCAAACCGAGGTAATAGTACACAAGGCATTGGATCAAGTGTATCGTTCCACCGTCATCTCCACTATGCAAGCTAGAGAATTATGAGAAAGGATGTGAGACATTCTGGCTTTGATACTTGACTCCAAGAGAGGTCAAGTTGATGTAGAAAAGATCCCAACAAGAAGGGAATTTCCGTATATTCGAAGAGTTACCGTATTCCACTTGAGAGAGAGGTGACTTTAGCCATAGAAATTGTACCAGAATGGGCCCCTATGTCAAGGGCATCAGACAGATGGCTCCAACGGAGCTGGAAAGAGTTAAAGAGTCAATTGCAAGAACTTTTAGATAAAGGATTTATCCGACCTATGTGGATCAATTTGTTGTGGTTTTTATTGATGACATCCTCGTATTCTAAGGATGCACAAGAACATGAACAAAGACTGAGAATAGTCTTAGAGACGTTAAGAGAAAAGAAGTTATGAGCTAAACTCAACAAATGTGATTTTTGGCTAAAGGAAGTTTCATTCCTAGGCCATATTGTGTCTGCTGAGGGTATAAGAGTTGATCCTGCTAAGATTGAAGCAGTTGTGAATTGGAAATCACCTCAAAATGTAACCGAGGTGAGAAGTTTCTTGGGTTTAGCAGGTTATTATAGAAGATTTGTGAGAGGGTTTTCTGTCATAGCTTCTCCGCTCACCAAGTTACTCAAGAAAGGAATAAAGTTTGAGTGGACAGACAAATGTCAGAATAGTTTTGAACAGTTGAAAGGGATGCTGGTTGAAGCACTGAAGATTGACGCAAACTTACCCCCCGAAAAGAGTATACCTTTGTATAGTGATGCTTCATGCATTGGTTTAGGATGCGCAGCACGCAAGATTTAAGTAGGTGGCTTATGCGTCCGCATACTTGAAGCCACATGAACAAATTATCCCACTCATGACCTAGAGTTAGCCGCGGTAGTGCTTTTGCTTTAAAAATATGGCGACACACTACAGGTGGGGAAAAGTGTAGAATTTACACCGATCATAAGAGTTCTATACTTAACGCAGAAAGAGTTAAATTTGAGACAGCGGAGGTGGTTAGAGTTATTAAAGGATTATGACTGCATCATAGATTACCATCCCGGAAAGGCTAATATAGTGTTTGATGCTTTAAGCCGAAAGACAGTGGTAGCAATGTCACTACGTAACGCTGATTGAGACGAGAGACATGTTTAAGGTTAGCTGAACTAGAAGCGCAACCCGCTTTAAAGCAAATGATTATGTGGGATATGAACATGAAGAAGTTATAAAAATTCTACGATGGTTAGAGATGGTGACAAGACCGAAGCTTTAGAGAAAGAAGCCGGGAAGTTTGTATTTCCGCATTAGATTAGTGTGCGATGAAAAGAGAGCTAAAGAAAGTTGCTATTTGAGGCTCATAATACGGTATTTACCATGCATCCGGGAGGGAATAAGATGTACCAGACTCAAAACGCTTTTATTGGTGGAAAGGAACAAAATGAGATGCACCGAATATGTGTCTATGTTTGACGGTCAGCAAGTCAAAGCCGCACCGCGCCAACGAGCTCGTTGGGTCCCTCCACCTCAATGGCGGGATAACATTACCATGGATTTTGTGTCTGTTTTCCTCACACAACAAAAACATGACTCATAGTGATTTGTAGAGATAGCCACAAAGTCAATCATTTATACCAACCAGATTGACTTATTTGGCGACCGATCGAATGGAAGAGTATGTGGATGAGACTACGATCGCATGGTGTGTCAAGAGTTCATTGTGTTCGATAGAGATCCGAGATTTACATCGAGGTCTCTGAAGGAATTGTCAACTAGCACTAAGCTGAACTTTAGTATCGCATTCCATCCTCAAACGTATGGACAAATGTGAGATTGATTCTGTGCTCGAAGATATGCTTCGAGGTTGTGTCATGGAATTTTCGGGAAGTGGGGATAGGTATATTCCGTTGATAGAATTTGCCTATAACAATAGTTTTCAATCAAGCATTGGTATGACACCATATGAAGCTTTGTATGGCCGGAAATGTAGAACTCCCCGTCTGTGTGTTGGACAGAATTAAATGAGCATAAACTGATAAGTCCTCAGCATATAAAAGATACGTAAGAGAAAGTACAAGTTATTCTACAGAGTACAAAGGTATTAGCGATAGACAAAAGTCGTGATGCCAAACCTGGAAAGAGAGAGGACAACGAATATAACACGGGAGACAGCTTCCTTTAGTTGTATCACCATGGAGGAAAGTTTTAAGGTTTGGTCAAAAAGGCAAGTTGAGTCCAAGGTTCATAGGGCCATATGAGATTTTAGAACGTATTGGCCCTGTGGCTTATCGGGGATTAAGTTCCTCCGGAGTTACAAATTACACGATGTGCTCTTTACGTGTCGATGCCGAGATACCGCTTCGATGAGTCGCACATACTACCAAGCAAGAACAAGCACAATAAATATTTGTCATAGCGATGATGAGCCAAAGACCATTCGCTCGAGAGGAAATGGCTGCGAACAAACAAGTACCATTAGTGAAAGTGCTCTGGCAACACCACGGTAGAGAAGAAGTTACTTGGGAGCCAGAAGCGACTATGAGAGCACAAAGTGATCCAGAATCCTTCGGTCAAAAAGTGAATCTCGGCGGACGAAATTCTTTTAAGGGGGGAGAGTTGTAATATTTCAAATTATACCCTAACAGCTTTTATAACATGCTTCAGTATAATAAAAGTAAAGTATTTTTCCGAAATAAAATAAAGATAAACAGTAGAATATGCATAAGTTAAATTACAAATAATAAAGAAGATTAGAGGCTATTGTAAAATAACATAAACTTGATTTGCAAATAGTAGAAGAGTTGGAAGGACCAAAGAGTAAATAAAAGAAAGATAAGCGAACGAAATAAGGATGAAAATCAGGGAAGAGACAAGTGGCTTAAAGGAAAGAGGGTGGTGCTTCCTCCTTAATTAGAAAGAGAAATAGGAAAAGGATAAAGAATCAACAAATATCTCATTTTTGGTCTCTGAGAAAAGGGAGAAAGCAAATACGAACAAAAGAGAAGAGAGAAGGAAGAAGGAATAGCTAGGCTGAAGAAGTAGCTGATTTACTGCATGAAACTATTGCTAAATTGAATATGGGATACATGTCTTGGGTTTGGAAACTCCCAATCTTATTTTCTGTAAGGATTGTTGAGAAGAGCTCTACGATCCTGGGATACGTGTTTTGTGGTGTTATCTAGTTGCAAAGAAAACCCAAAGAAAAATTCCTTATGTTTGGATCATATGCGTGAGTTTTGACCTTAGAACTAGTTTCTAGGTAAGAAATAAAGTGGAATCTGGAAGTAAGTCCTTCTGATAAATTTGTAGCCACATCAATTAACTGGATGATAGGCTTTTGGAATTTCTGATTTAAATCTCTCGCAGACCAAGGCGGTTCCTTACCGAGGTCAACTCAGCTAAATCTGGTCGGGTTTGGCCACCCACCCGGCCACAAGCCGGACCTAGGATCGCTTGGGTCAGAAATAAAGAGAATTTTGGCAGAAGTCCAAATTGCAACAACGTCAGTGAACTGATGTTAGGCTTTGAACTCTTCACCCGACCTCAGAGACCGCCAGGCCTTTTATCTCACACAAATGGGTGAAGGGTCACCCCATAGAGGCCGTCAACAGAGGTCGGGCCAGATTCGCCCTAAAGAGCTCAACTCGCCATGCAGCTCAACTCGTCATGCAGAGCTCAACTCGTCATAGAGTTTAGTCATTCCTGAAGAGCTCAGCTCGTCCTGTAGAGCTGAGCTCGTCACTTCGCATAACTCGTCGGGCCTGTGCCGCCTGTCAAGACCGACCGTGCGCCGACCTGACTCGGAAGGTCATATCCCGTCCGATCTCCGATTGTGTTCTTGGACTCTATGGAAAGCCCATTGAGTCAAGAATCCACCCAGATATGCTCTGAGGAAGGATAGATGTCGAATACATATAGATCGAGCTCGTCACTTAGTACCGTCACCCAGTCACTGTCAAGACTAATCGCGCATGACCTCCAATCTGGCACATTCTCCTTCGCTTGAACCCTTGATTTAGTGTCTTAACTGGCGGAAAGCCCATTGAGTCAAGAATCCATCCATATGCCTGAGGAAGATATTATATGTCAGGACCGAGGTGTTGATTGCTCGCCTGGCCCCAGTGCGCCCGTCGCCTGTGTCACGTCAAGATCGATCGCAAGATGACCTCCAACTCTAAGGTCATATCTCCTCTGCTCCACCTGATTTAGGTATTCTTGGACTCTATGGAAAGCCCATTGAGTCAAGAATCTATCCATATGCCTAAGAAAGATATTAGATGTCAGACCAAGGTGTTAGATTGAGCTCGTCACTCAAGATACCGTTGCCCGTGCCGCCTCGTCAAGACCTGGGATCGCGCATGACCTCCAACTTCGTAAGCGCATATCTCCTTCGGCCCCGAACTCCGATTTGGGTGTTCTTGACTCCTATGGAAAGCCATTGAGTCAAGAATACATTCATATGCCTGAGGAGAATATTAGTATGCCTGACCGAGGTGATAGATGAGCTCGTCACTTCAGGTCAACTCAATCCGTGTCGCCTCGTCATTTTCTCCACGTATGACTCCCCTCCAAATTCTAAGGTCATATCTCCTTCGTCCGAACTCCGATTCTGGTTTTCTTGGACTCTATGGAAATCCCATTGAGTCAAGAATCCATTAATAGACAGCTTGATAAGATGGGAACTCATATTAGCTCGAGAAAACACGAAAAACAGTAGGCCCTATAAGTACCATAGTTATTCATTTTATAAATGCCTATTATGAATTCATAAATAGCTTGTAAGCATACATGGTAAGCATATTTAATTATGCATGTAATTAGATATGAAAAATGCAAAGATATGAATAAATGATTGTATATATATATCACATATGATTACCGAATGACAATAATTATTCTAATACGAGATATATATCGAAAGATAAAATACACACTGGACACCGCTTAGAACCCTGCAGGATAGATGGGCATGCCTATTAGGAAAAAAATAAGTCTCGCAAAGATACAAGTTCTGATATCGAGGCCTCGCTTTGTCGATGACATAGATCCCGTTTGGATCACCCGCGGGCCCCGAAAGGGTCACCACAGCCGCCTCCGGCCCTCATGGAATAGGTCACCGCCTCAGATAGCGATGATACCTTCGGGTATATTATATCACGCCTCGGGCCCTCATGGACCAATCGCTTCTCGCACAAGGAATCAACGCTTCGGGCCCTCATGGTTTCCTCGTATCCAATTTCTAAGGCGAGCGCACATGAAACATAAAAGAAATGACAAAATATGCAAAGGAAATATGAGTATATATGAAGAGAATATGAGAAGCATAGCAATCGCTATGATGATAGTATACAGCTAGCAAGAACAAGAAGTAAAATACAAGATGACATGAGTTAATATGATGATATGATGCAAGAAATGGAATCGGTTATGATAAGTATATATGAGAAATGATAAGAATTGTGAATCGTAATATGTGTTATATGGTATTTGTATAGAAGTGTGTGTGACCTTAATAGAGGTCATCCGTGTGTATTAATCTCACTCAAGCGTAAAGCTTAGCACCGGTGTTCAATCCGTGTAGGTACGTAAGAGGAGACCGAGGACCGTGCCATCCACATCACAGTCAAAAGGCCACACAAAGAATAGGTGCTCACTGGAAGACCTTAGGTCTATTTTGTATGGCGAAAGTTTGTAAACCAATGTAAATATTAGTATGCTGAACACATGGAGCTGTATGCAGCATTTTGTAATCCGTCACTACGTAATATAATACAAGAAGTTGTTTAACATTATATGAATGAACTAGCTTAAAGTATATAATGCGGAAAAAAAAAAAAGAGTGACCACTGACATCCTATGCCGTAGTCACGCCACACCCCAACATTATTCAACCTAAAAGGAACACTCCAATAAATGCCACGCTCCCGTCCGATAACAAATGAGGTCTTCTCTTGATCGTTGGGGTCCATTCTGATATGATTATAACCCGAGAAAGCGTCCATGAAGTTGAGGAGATTGTGGCTAGTAGTGGCGTCCACTATGAGGTCGATTCGAGGCAGGGGAAAGCTATCTTTTGGGTAAGCCCGGTTAACATCGGTAAAGTCAATGCAGAGTCGTCATTTGTCATTTGCCTTCTTGACAAGAACCATATTAGCTAACTACCAAGATAATCTACTGATAGCTCTGCTCGAGTGAGTTTGACGACTCTTCGCTGATCTCCTTCATTTTCCTAGGCAAAACTTTTCTTTCTCGCTTGACTCCGGTTTGAAGGAGGCTTATACATTCACCTTTGTGGGTGATAACTATGGGTTAATTCCTCCATGTCCTCTTTGCTTCCAAGCGACACCCACATTTTTCTTTAAGAAGTGATGAGGTTCACGCCTCTGCCAATTTGGGATCCAACAGGAGGTTCCGGCCGGGTCGTCAAGTTGTACTGGTTCCATCTCTTCTGAGGGCATAGGTTGGGTGTTTAATTCATCTCTCATGTCGAGCGCATCCATGTGGATGTTGTCAACTACTTTATGTTTCATTGACGCCAAGTAGCACTCCCTGGCTACTTGCTGGTCTCCTCGAACCATTCCTACTCCATTCTCCGTAGGGAATTTGACAACCATATGATAGGGGAAAGGGATGGCCCTTATGGCATTGAGAGAAGGCCCGCCTAGTAACATGTTGTATGCCGATAGGGCTTCCACTATGAGGAATTTTATCGTCATTGTGGCTTGGCATGGAGGGTCTCCCAGCGAGTACCACTGCATCGACCCCGGTGGGTAGCACTTCTCTCAGTGAGAATCCCAAGAAGTGGCTGCCACTGCCTAGCCTTCTCCCTTTTGATGCCCATTTTTTCAAACGCCGATGCAAAGGTGATACCTGGCCAGCTCTCGCGTCAATCAGACCCGTGAACTGCTTTTGTCGTCACGAGACGCCCTTATTACTAGCGTGGGTCATCACGGGACGTTGGCCGCTTCCATGTTAGAGTCCGAAGGTTATGGTGGTATCCAACCTGAGAGGAGTTTAGACACCCGGCCAGACTCTCCAATGTCTCCCGATCCGATGTCAGAGCCTTTTACCTAATCGATTCCCACCATCGACGAACTCCCCGTAAATCACGCTTGATCTTTCCCAGGTTGCCGATGCCGAAATGGAGGTCGGATGACTAAGTGGTGGAGGAGGTGCCTAGTTCGATTCGTATTGCCATAATGGCGGAGATGTCCACGTTGGATTAGGAATTCGATTTCTTTCTTCAACTGAATACAATCATCTGTTTGGTGCCCATGATCTTTGTGGAACTCACAATACTTGGTTAGTTCTCTTTTTGCTAGGTTCGTCTTCATCTGAGACGACCACCTTAAAAACTTCTCATGTTGCACCTCGTATAGGACTTCAGACACCGAGGCCGTTAAGGGGGTGAACTACTGAGGTGGGTACTGATGAGTCGAAAAATCACCTACTTTTAATCCATTTTTCTGACCTGTTGTTATAATGTAATTGCTTATTTTTTATGTAGAAATATGGAAACCTTACCAAATTTATGTTTTGCATATTTTTACAGCTGAATTGGCAAACACAAAGAAAGACCTTAAAAAATGACTACAGCAAATAGGGTAGTTATTGCACTTGGAGGTCGCGACAAGGGATTCCGCAAACCCGCAGTTTTTAAGTCTTGACATGAGTGATGATGTTGCTGCAAGGTCTACAAGAGAAAAGCCCAAAGTACGCCGTACATAAAGCCAGGCACTTAAGTGTGAGAAAAACAATGAAGATTGCAATAAAAACCCTCAAGGCGAGCGTAAAAACAATGTCGCGACAAGGAATGATTGCTTAATGAGCTAACCAAGTTTCAACAAAGGAATTCAATGTTGCGACATGATGACAAGATGAAGATATCATTTGAGGTTGCGACAAAGGCTTCAAGTCGCAACATGAAAAGGTACTGAAATAGTTAAATCATGTTGCTACTATGTTTTGAGCAACTACAACAAGAGCTAAGGTGAAAAGGGTAACAACTTAGTCGTGACATACTTACCATGTCGCAACCAGAAAATAGAAGCTAAATACTCAACAACTGTTGTAACTGAGAAAATGAGGTTGCGACAAAGTCAAAAGTAAGAACATAATTGGGTCGCAACTTACCTTTTCTGTCGTGATAGAAATTGCATCAAGAAAAGAATTGGCTTGGTCAAGACTTAATTTGTAAGTCACGACAAGGAATTCAACAGATTAGCAGCTTTGAGTCGCAACCTGAATGAAAGCAAAAGGAAACCAAGCGATGTGGCAACATAAAAGGGAAGCTGCAACTAGGAATCAAATTGGCTGACAACAAAAATAAAACTATGTCACGACACAGAACTCAGTAAAGAGAAGGACAGCCAAGTCGCGACATGGAAACTTGGTCGCAACATAAATACTTGAGACAAGAAAAAGTTGCTACAACAAGAGTCAAGACTACTGGCAACTGAACTTGGTCGCAACAGAACAATTCAAGTCACGACTAAAAAAGGAGGATTCTCAAGAAAAAGTTAAGTAAAAGAAGTCAGCAAGGGTGAAGCCAAAAGTTATTCGCGACAAAAAGAAATTCATGTCGTGACAAAGATTCCAGAGAAAGAAGAAACTCTAGGAAAAACTCATGTCACAACTGAAAACTTAGTTGTAACAAGTATTAAGGGGATGGGCAACAAATTAAGTTGCGACAAAGAAACTGGGTTGCGACCACCAAATGAAGAAGCTATAAAGAATAGTGTTGTAACAGAAGACACCAGTTCGCGACTCCATATTACCAAAAACAAAACAAAGAAGGTTGCGACAAGCAATTGAAGTCACGACAGACTTAGCCAGCTCAGAATTGCAACTCAATCGCGACAAGCTCCTTCAGGTCGCGACCTGGACAGTGAGCTGGGCCATTGAATTGGGAAAATCCACTTGAAGCTTATAAATCAGGCCCAATTTCTAGAAATGTATAAATAGACAACCTTGCATCAGGAGAAGGTAGTTCTTCTGGAACCCAGATCCTTAGGGGATTGAAGAAGACTCACTTGTATATTTTTAGAATGGATTTAGTTCAAATTGTTTTGATTTTTTTTCTTTTCTTGATCTGCATTAGTAATCTGTTTTGAATTTTGAAGCTGGATTAAATCGTTCAATCTCTTTTCCAATTGCTGCTTGGAATTAATGAAGTCTGAACAATTTCGAATTGCTTTCTTTCGCTTCATTACAATTTGCCGTGAGATGCTTGAATCAATACCCATAGTCGATTGTGATTCGCTTTGAGAAGCACAGCCTTTCCACTGAATGATCCGGTTGTTAGTTATAGCCTTTTTCTCGCATAGTTAGGAAGGAATTTTCTCGGATTTGACTTTATTTATTGATGTTGTTCATGAATTGAATTGTTCTCAACATAGTATCGGCTACCCTCCAAAGGATCAGATCCCGCTTCGATTTCCGTGATACCGAGCGATTAATGCAGATGAGATTCCCGAGAGCTGAGCATTTACCTGTGTATGTTAATCATATTATTGAGATTCATAGAGCTCAGAGTTCACTTCGATAAATATTAATTCACTCATTGTTTGAGGTTGAGTTAGATTATTTATCAAGTTAAACAATCAGAGATTTCACCTTGATCTGATGGAAAGATCCTGATTCCATGTTAGCTGAGATCTAATCAAGGAAATTGACAATTTCATCAGATCTAAAGGATGAGTCATCAACCATTTTGTAGAAGTTTTGCAATGGCCCTGTCTTAGGAAGCAAGAAATCTGTAGTCCTAAGAAATGGGTATGAAGTATTGAAAAAAAAATGCCTAGATTTTAGAAAGAGTGTTCTTAATACAAGTAACTGATTAAATCCCTGATTTTGGAAGAAGTAGGGACATCTAATTGGTGAAGTTAAGGAGAAATCCAAGTTGTACAATTATGAGTCTTTGACAAATCTAAATCCAGAATCAGGAGAAAGTCACAATATGTTATGATGTCGAAATTGGCAATTTCACAACAGTTCAATGCTAGTGTTCATTCTAACAGAGAACTGATTCAGTCAAGTTGATTTTATTTGTTTTATTTTGAATTTTATCCTTAACATAGAAACCTCATATAGGATAATTCTTCTTTCCAACCTTAGTTTTTAAATTGTTATAAGGAAGTGCAAATAGTGTGGATCTTGAGTAGTTAGAGTAGTTGATTTTAAAATCCTTATCAATCTCTGAGGGAATGATATATGGACCTACATCCTTTTTTTTTACTACTTGTATGACCTGTGCACTTGCAGTATCTTAGACTAAACTCATTTTATAATTTCAAGAACATCATACCATTTTCTAATTTTTAAACAACTATCTCCAATTTTGGTACCACTGCATAGGAATTGTAAGGCTCCAGTAGAGGAATAAAAATTGAAAGGTTTAGTCTATATTTTCATAGACAAACAGCATCAAGGGCCGCAGTTTCTGGCCGTGGACCTAAGGCCCTCGACGCTACCTCTTCGAGATCGACCTCGTCTTCTCTGCTCCTCTGTGGAGATTTGTCTCGGCCCTTCATCTTTTGGGGCTTCTCGGGTCCCACTTTTTCTCGCCCTTACTTTTCTTTGCGCTACATATTTCCCCGCTTAGACATAAGGGTCTCTCGGGGCCAAGTGATGTATTTTTATGTTTTAGTGAGCACTTCGGCCATGCTTGCCTACTTCGGTTCTTCTCGAGACGGAGAACACAGTCTTGCACTATATGCCTAGCCCGACGATAAATGCGGTGATGGCAAATTTCTCATCTAGGATGTCTACCTTTAATGACTCCGAGTTGAACCTCCGGACGTAGGACCCAGATTCTACGGGCCTCGCTTACCTGGCCAAGAATGGTAGCTCAAATTCTTCTTGTACGTCCGAGCTTCGATGAAGTGGGATATGAAAGCGATGAAGAGCTCTTTGAAGGATGAGATTGAGATCAAGGGAGCTCGTTGAACCAAAGCCACGTCGAGCCTTTAGCGTGATGGCAAAGGCTCTACATCGCACGGGGCCCTAGTATCCGTGCAACTCCATCTGAGTCTTGTAGGTGTTGAGGTGGTCTACGGATCCTCACCCGCCAAAGGCCTCGATTCAACATCCCAATTTCACCGGAGAGGGAGCGGTACTATTCGAACCGGGATCTCCGCATCAGACAGCATCCATCGAGACTGGGTCGACCTTACGTACCCCCTTCATGCTTGAGCTCTTGTCGATGTCCCGAACCGTCGGTCCCAAGATCGGTTCCCTTCCCCGCGACAAGGGGTCAGCTCATCACCTCCGTTGTTCCCGCCAGCATTCCTCATCGCGACCATCCGTGGGGTATGTGTAACGCGCCCCCTTAGTCCGACTATTTTCTCCTCCATCAACGCCCCTGGGGCGCCGAGGTGTTACCGCTCCTCCCATGGAATGGTATTGCGCCTCTCAAGGGCCTCGTTGCGGCTCTACGTTGCACCCGGCTCCGGGTGAGTTCCGGGCCAACTCCCCAAGAGGTCGGTTGATGAGACGAGTGCCCATCTCATTGCTACCGCGTGAAGAGCTTCGAGCGCCTCCTGGTTGTCTCTGTCAACATCGGCCCTATTGATCTTATGCCCTGTGGGTCATGGTGACTCCCGCTTATGTTTCGAGTCGATACCATCAATCACCGAGAAATCAATCGACGAAGGAACTTATTCACACGACACCAAACTAATGGTGCCGCTCAATCGACATCAAGTTAGAGCTTTCGTAGGCACTGCTCTGGCCTGTCTGGCCTGATCGACATACAACCCGCATAGGAGGGTGGTTCGGCGGGAATGCCTGGGCCGCCTCTAATGCCTAAAAGTCGCTTTTCACGAAGGAAGAGATCAACCTGGCTGATGGTTTTATGATCGTGTCCCTTTCTTCTCGCTGAATCGTCAAGATTTATCACGCATCAAGATGACTTTCCCGTTAGATGGCGAAACGACATCTTCTCCCAATTGGGTAGGGAATCTCTTCCTCTATCGCCAATCGAATGTTAAAGGATAATTGCGAAATGATCACAGAGATCCTTCCTCCCCCAAACGGTGGAGAGCGGATCACGGAGACCGAAAGTACTTCCCTTTAGTCTTTATCGTGGATGGTGGACCATCCATGTTACCTATTTATCTCGACATGGCTTAGTTCCCAACCGGCCCGCCTAAGTGATCGGATGTCAAGCCATGGGTCGAGCCTCTACGTTTCGGGCTTAAGCCCAAGCCTCGCCTTGCAAGCCCAAAACCTTGTTGGTGGTTTGTCTCTTAGGTCTGCGTTCTAGGCCCATACACATGTTTTTTAGGCAACATCATTAACCAAAGACCATTTTATTGGTTAATCATATATTGGTTTTTCGATTAACCAAAAACAAAAAATAAATTTGCAATTTCATAAGCATATATTAAAAGTTAAAAAATTACAATAATTACTATAAATACAATAAAAGTGCAAAAAAAAAATTACAAGTTGATAATAGAACTTGATGGGGGCATAGGAATTGGGCGAGTATCCGCTCTTGACAGAAAGAGCGATAGGTCAGTGCCAGCGAGTGTCCATCCATAGCCCAAACGGAGGCCGGCTCATTAGGCCCCAAACATGGATTTGGAAAAATAGGAGCCCGTACTCGATCTGGCCAGCATCATAGATATGAAGATAAAATATTCACAAAGATATCCCTACTAGTCCAATCAGAGTCTATTCAAGGGAAGAAAAAGCAATAGAAGACCGTGAGATGGACATTCTCGATAAGAGGATTATTCCAAATAAACTCCCCTTTGACTAATCCATTGCTAAATCCTAAGGCTCTAGCCTTGAAACATACCCTCGATGGGAGGGACTCCTGATATCCTCCAATGGATGAATATCCACTATAAATACAAGTAAAACCACCTTTGAAGGAATGCCTTGGTAAGCTTAACTAAGCATTCTCTCTTTCCTCCTCGGAAAAGATTAGCAGGCATCGGAGGCGGCCGTGACCCTCGCCGCCTTTCTTCCTGCGGTTCTTCTTGTAGGAGCGTCGCATCAGGCACGTAGATCAACATTGCGGCGATCCAGCCCCCGGCCGAACGATAAGCGTCTCGGTTCATTATAGCGGTCTTGATCGACCAATGACGCGCTTTCAGGCGATTCGGTTGAAAAAAAAGGCATCATCGATTGGCGTAAATGCGGCCGAACGGCGGTTCATATAAATATAGCGATTCTCGATTCGCCGATGGTATCAGCGAGGCAGCGGGAAGTAACACTAATCCACGAGGCGGGGATCAGAGGCGATATGAGCGGCGGACCCCTGGGGCGGTGAAGCGTCGCAAAGCGATACAAAGAAGTGCGACGGCCCGCTGTCAACGGCGTGCGGTGAAAGTTGGAAGCGACTTACCCGGCGGTCTGACATCGCGAGGAGACCACAGCGAGCCAGGAAAGTATAGCCTCCCGCGAGAACGCTTGATCAGCGACATTCCGGTATCAGCGGCGAGTCGGTCGGGCGGGGCGTGGACCGCCGTCGGCCCGCGGAGAAGCGAGCGATGCCCGGGAGGCGATTCGAGCGCTGAATGCCCCTCAACTAGAAGCGAGCGGTCATGGGAGCGAAGGTTGAAACCTTGGCCGAAGCTCGGTAGCGTGAAGGAAGTGGTGGGGCCGGGCCGGATCACATGGATACCTTGGTCGACAAGCGGAATCTCTTCATGGCCCAGGAGTCTTTACACTTTCCCTTTCGGTAAAAATTCGGAATGCCTCGGGTAGAAACATTAGGTGGGTCAGATCCGTCGATCACCTCGATACTTACAAAAATCGGATGGAGCTACATGGGTGTCCAGGACCACTGGCGATGCGGGGTTCGCATTCTGCAAAGACCGGCCAACGGCACAGTTCCATGAGAATTCCCCTTACGTCATCGTCATTAGGGAACTATACATTGCGTTCGTCTCCCACTTCATGGTCGGGACGTCTGAGCGGGAAACTACCATCTATTGACCATCGAATAAGGATCGTAGGAAAGTTTGAAATCATACGTACAAAGATTCAGTAGGAGTCCACGAAGATAGGCGTGCAGGCGAAAAATTTGCTATCCGCGGCTTTCATTGCGGGGTTAGGCGTACAGTAAGGGCACGATGTTCTACATCTCAAAAGAACCCTCGAACAAGCATAGTAGAGGTCCTCATGGCTTGAGAAGAATATATAAACGGCGAGAGGCCCTCATATCAAGAAGGAGAGCTCCTCGCCATGAGAAAAGGCGACCGGATGGGGCGGCGGGCGGGCCCCGAGACAAGGCGGCCAGGAGGAAATCCCGGGCGGAGAGACGGACGATCCCCCAGGCGAGGGAGTCGAGAGGCCGTTTGGAGCTACCATGCGAGGGCGGCTTGACGTACGTCACAACACTTCCTCCACTAACGGCCTCGGTATCCTGAGTCACGCGCCAAATGCGAAAGCGAGCAATTCACGAGATGAAATTAGGCTCCGGATGAAATCGAATCCGCGACGAGGATAACACAGTATTCGCGAGTTCCACGGGGATTATGGGCATCACCGCAGTTATTGTATACAATGAATTGAATACTTGTCTGGCGCGAGATATCTTGGCGTTTCATATCTCGAGGCAGCTCGAAATCAAACCAGTCAGGCCCCGAAAACCATAACCGGCCGGCTCGTAGCCGCTACCGAGGCCCGACCGACCGCAGGCGTACAGGAGAAATCCCGTGTGATCTCGGGAGGATTTCTTTGGAGGAGGAGAAATCTAGTTAAACCAGCCCTACGTAGCATAAGATCCCGGCGGACATGGGGAAATACAAGCAGTATCTAAATTACCACGAATCGACACTACCATCACGTTCTCATTTCGGATACGGAAGGGTGCAGCACCTCCATGACGACCGTAGTAGTTCGGCGCAATTATTCAATACAGCGATTCATGGGTTTTAATTGATAATGGGAGTTGGTGACATCATCTTGCGTCGGCCTTGATAAAATGGGTATTGGAAGAGAAAGCTGAACCAGTCGGCACACATGTGAGGTTTTCGGAAGAAGTATTGCAGTTGGGCTCGATCCAGTAGTCGCCGACCACAGGAGAACCCCACGCGAGACGGCGACGGCGACGAGGTTCCTTATAATTGGGTAGCCTGATCGACATAATATCTTGCTAGAGCGGACCCTCCTCAGCGCAATAAAAGCCATCCCCTCGGCTATATCCATGATAGTAAAATTTCCAACGTTGAAGCGGAGTTAGGGCGGTCAGGAGATGTGGTGGCGAATGCTACCGGCCTCCACATGAAACAAAAGCGGTCAACGGTAGCGAGTATGAGCGAGCTTGACATGCGTGTGAGGTACTCACTCGGCAGAACCCTCGGAAGGTGAACGATGTATTTGGATAGCGGGCCGGAACACCTACGCACATCAGATCTAAATTAGCGGAAGACCTCAAAAGCCTCCTCACTTAGTTTCTGAGACAGAATAGAGATGTTTTTGCATGGAAGCAGTCATACATGGGAGGAATCGACCATGATGATCACTCATGATTGAACACCAACCTCCTTCAAATGGGTCAAGCAAGCGCGAGTTTGCGCAGAAGCGAGCCATGTTGAGGAGGTCGGCAAGCTCATCGACGAGACGATAAGAGAAATAGAATACTGGTGGCTAGCTAACGTTGTACTCGTGAAAGCGATAGCGAGTAGCGACTACAGTCGACTTCAGCGACATAAAACAAAGCATGCTGAAGGATGGCTTCCCTCATAGAGAATCGGCCTCGTCGTGGACGCCACGGCGGGCCCACGAACTCTGGGTTTCATGGATCTGCATTTTCATTTGTGGTCAGCATGGACCCCGGAGTGGCCCGGGGAAAAGACCGTTCATCACATTGAGAAGGAACCTCTTTGTTATCGGGTAATGCGCGTTGGGCTCAGAATGTAGGGGTGACCTACGAGAGGATTAGTGAGCCGGATGTTCAGCGGATAGGAGCAATGATGGGGTATCACATAGGCGACATCTTTCGTAGTCCACTAAATCAGATCTCGCTGTGGCCCACCTCTGCGGGCGTTCGGATCTGAGGAATTATAACATGAAGATTCCGAACCCGGCCGTCTGCGCCGATTGTGTCGGTAGAGGAAAATTTACGGGTTTCATAGTTAACCACGAGAGGTAGGCGAATCGGACAAAATAAAAGCATTGATCGACATCTGTCGTGCCGGGAATAAAGGAATCCGGTAGATAGGAAGGATTACGACTTCAAGCGGTTCGGTATCGAGGCGGTATTCGTCACCGTACTTTCTTTCGAGTTACGAAGAAAACCTTTGATAGGACGAAAAATGTGAGAAGCATTCACGGCATTAAAAGCATTACTGAGTTCTCCTCCCGTTTCTAGTAAGTCTGTTGAAGGAGAACTCCTCACGCACATTAAGCCGTGTCAGGCTTCTCAGCGGTCTGGTGCTCGTCGAAACAAAGAGCGAGTCCGGCGCCCGGTTTGTGCTGCGGTCGGGGCTCACGAGGGCGGAGGAGGAGGTGCAGGAATGGAAAAATTGATGTGCTTGGTGGCCGTGACTCGGAAGCCAGACCCTGTTTCAGGGCTCTGCCCTGTAGAAGTCCGTGGTATCCGATGAAGCGGGTGTGCACAAGTCTCAGGAAGGGCGATGAAGTGGGCCGTAGAGCTAAGCGAGTTCGACATCAGTGGGGCTAAGCTAGCTATCAAGACGGGTCTGCCAGGCTTCGTCATGGAATTCGCTCAGGCCAGAGCTTCTTAGAGCCCGCTCGTTCGAAGGGACGACCTCAGATATGGAAGCTCTCTACGTAGATGGAGCCTCAGTACCGGGCGGACGAGGCCCTAATTTTAGCCTCACCGGAAGGATAGACATTGAATATGCACTCAGGTTTGGGTTCGGTGCTTCTGACAAACGGCCGAGTGTCTGAGGCGAGTCATAGCGAGGCCTCGACCTCGCTAGCCATTCACTAGAAATTGACAGTGAGTCTCACAGACTCGGCTAGTGGTCGAGACGGATCGGAATACATCTGAAGCCAAAAGTGAAACGATGGTTCTATATCTCAAAAAAGTCAGTGATTTACTAAAGAAATTTGTGTTGGTTAGAATTCGAAGCACGTCCACAAGCGAAGAATTCCAGAAATGGCCGCCTTGGCAAAATTAGCCACAGCATTGCAGGAAGATCTTGGCATGTCAACGCACAGTCGAATGCCCAGCGAGAACCCTCACATCGATCCTTGACATGGTGGTCGCGGTAGGATCAGGTGCAGAAGTGGATGGATCCATTGAATTATATTAATGTGAAACCACGAGACGACCGAAAGAAGCGGTAGATAAGAGTGAGTCTTCCGGGTTCACTTGACCACAAAGGGCAACTACAAACGGGGATTCTTCACACCTTTCTAAAATGCATCGGGAGAAGACACAGTATGTCTTTAAGAGAAGTACAAGGGGCATATCTGAGAATGTCGGAACCACGTTAGCGGGGAAAAGTTTTGAACGAGGATGCTGCGCTCTGATAGCAAAGATACGGCCAGGCCTAGTCAAGAAATCAAAGTCTGCGGGAGCCTGCGCCCAGTATCGCGCCTCTGTGAGGTATAACATCCAATCACGACCCTAGCCCTTTCGGTGGGGTTTGGACATGGGACCCACGCCCGTCGAGGCGAGGGCGATCTGGTCATAATTGTCGCGATGGACTATTTCGCCCAAATGGGTAGAAGTAGGAGCCTTTAGCCACAATTCTGAGGCTTAATGCGATTTGATGTGTGGCGCCATTATGCGAGGTTGGCATCCAAGGCTGGTATCGGATAATGAAGCGATTCGACAACACCAAATTCGAGGATTTTTGTCATAGAGACTCGGGATTAAAATTATTACTCATCGCGTGCACCCTCGATCAAGCAGACGGGCCAGTACCATGAGGAACCACTTAAAGATTTGCTTTGAAGACCAAGGCTGGAGGACCTTAAAGGAGTTGGGTGAGAATACCTCCCAGGAGTGATATGGGCCTCTGAGCGACCCACGGAGAGTCGACCAATTCGGGAGACCCCATTTGCCCAGCCTTGACGCGAGCGATGGCCGGGTTGAAGTGCGAATAAAATCTCTAGAGTCGAGTTAGCATCGGAGAGCCTGATAAGCGAGGCCACTGCGTGCGAACTTAGAACTCCTAGATGAAAAAGCGTGGGCGGTTCAGTACGAGAGATTATGAGGAAGACAGCCGGGTATTACAACCGGAAGTCGAAGCCCGGAGGTTACATGCGGGGATTTGGTCTAAAGCTCCTGCAGCGAAGAGATCCAGCGCATGGAAAGTTAGGCCGGCCAGGAAGGTCCTTATATAATAACACGAGTCGTCGGACCGGGCAATTATAGGCTCCAAATGGGAGGAAAAATTTTACAACATCATGGAATCAGAGCATCTTAAGCGTTTTTACCAGTAGGCATCGGTTTGTTATATTAAATAAAGCCTTATCGGTTCTCATGTGACGAATGGGGCGCACACTGGTTAGTTAATTAGATATCTCAAACAGTTCGGATATATAACAGAAAAATACGCAATGGGAAAGTTCATGGACATAAAAAGTCTCTCTTTATTTCAAATGAATGCGTGACCCGATTTACAATCAGTGGTGTCCTCGATTACATCTTGAAATGCACTCAGTACAGGCAATTCCCTCAAAAAAAAAAAAAAAAAAAGGGGAGACAAAGGAGAAAGACATAATAAGAAGAAGAGAAGGGAAGGAAGGAGTTTAAAAAAAAAAAAAAAAAAAAGGAGTGTGATAGGGAGAAAAGAAAAGGGAAAAAAGATGGGGACAGAGAAGAAAGGCAGAAAGAAAGAAGAAGAAGCAGATGAGAAAGCTGTGGAAGAAGAAAGAAGAGAGAAAAGAAAAGAAGGTAGAAAGGAGGAGGAAGAAGATAAAGAGAAAAACAGAGAGTGCGGCCTGGTCTGCCCTCAGAACATCCACAGCGAAAGCTAGGGAATAACATGACTCAGCCAAGGGAGACTAGGAAAAACCTGACTCCCACCTTGGGACCCGAGAAAGGCGGGTCGAGGCGTCGGAGGAGCCACAGGTAAGGCAGTCGAGACATCAGGCACATCCGTCCCGTGCAGACTCCATCCACCTTTGTGAAGCGAGTCTCAAGCATAGGACACGGAGGCCTTGAGGCCACCATTTATAAAAGCAGTAGGAAGCATTCGGCTAAACAATCGTTCCAAATTCTCTCATAAATCGCGTGGCGGTTCGCACCTTTTCCAAGGACCTCGGCGGTCTTAGTTCACCAAAGCTCTTCACACTGCGAAAATCATGCACGAGGCGGCTCGGGAGTACACATCGCCACTTTTCGGCAAACGCCACGAGGCCACGGCGCGGGACCCGAGTTGCTCCCACTTTGGCGGGAGTCCTCTACTGCGCACGAGGCCCGCCTTTGCCTCGAGTCGAGACCATTTCGAGTACATCGCCACTCGGCTTGAACGCCGCCAAGGCCACAGCGCCAGGAGCCCAGTTGCTCACTTTGATGAGCTCCTCTACTGCCCCACTTACGAGGAACCCACGGCGCCTCGAGAGTCAAACTAGCTTTCGAGTTTCATCGCCCATTCGACTTGAAACCTTCACGAACGCGGCGCCCGGGGAGCCCGGTTGCTCACTTTGACGAGCTCCTGCACTGCACGAGCCACGGCGCCTCGAAGTCGAACCGGCTTAGGCTACATCGCCATTGGCGAAACGCCACAAGGCCCACGCGCCCGAGGCCCGATTGCTCATGGCGAAACTCACCACACTCTACACTTGCCCTGTTTGCCTCGAAGTCAGACCCATTTCGAGCTACATCGCCATTCGGCGAAACGCACGAGCCTGGCGCGGGAGCCAAGCAGCTCTACTGTGAGCTCTTCCCCGCGGCTACTTGGCGAGCTCCTCCCAGCGAGCTCTACTTGGCGGGCCCCTATTATTTATGGGCGAGCTCTTACAGCGATCTGTGAGCTCTTCCCGATAGCTCTGCTTGTGAGCTCTTCAACGGCTACACTTGGCGAGCCTAGTATTTACATGGGCTGACTCTTCTGACGGTCTGTGAGCTCTTCCCGATAGCTCTACGGCGAGCTCTTCCCAGCGGCTCTACGGCGAGCTCTTCCCAGCGGCTACTTAGCGAGCTCTTGACGACTCTACTTGGCGAGCCCCATTATTTTACATGGACGAGCTCTTTACGTGGCACTGACGAGCTCTTCCCAGCAGCTCACTGTGAAACTCTTCCCAGCAGCTCTACTCAACCGCACACTGCAGCGAGCCTCCATCAGCGACCCCACGACCAGGCTCAGCTCTCCTCTAGCATTGGCGGCCTCGACCCTGAGCACACGCCGCGGTTGGAAGGATCGAATTCGACACATGAAGTCGAAGCGACGAAAAGCCGCCGCCCCGTCGAAATGACTCCTACTCGGCCACCACGGTTGGGGAACCAAGCTAGTTCAAGCGAGATAGTATCTAATTTCTTGATGCGGAGTCTAAATTCTTTGAGACCTTGATTCGGGTTATACGATTCGGAAAGAATAAAGATGTCTCTGCGAGAACCCCTGAATTTCGAAAAATGAGTGTTTATCGAGGATGGCAGCTGCAATTATCGGGCCAGGGACCAACAAAAAAAAAAAAATTAATAAAGGGAAGAGCAGTCGACATCGAGTAGCGAGAGATGAGCCATGGAATTGGGCCATCGAGGCGATGAAGAATGAAGGGGCCTCGACGGGAGCGCCGGGCTCTTAGGAATGGTTAAGTAGCGAAGATTCCTCCACCTCGCCGTCGCTTGGGAGTCGAAATTGAAATCCGGATCACGATGCGGCGTGAATGGCTTCGGATTTAGGCGAGCCACCCAGTGCGAGCACCGGCTCGGTCGTGGTGTCGGATAACCTCATCTCCCTCCCGAGCAGCCAGACTTCTTGTGAAGATGCGCCTGTGACGCGACACTCGCTCGGTAGATCTTGATAAATTTACGAAACGGAGGACTCACGACGGCGATCTCCAGCGACACCTTGCCACCACGGCTTAGCGATGGCGATTCAGCTATTTTTCCTTGTCATTCAATCTGATGTCGTAGCGTAGCTCGCACGAAGATCGTACTCTCCCGAAGTGACGAGTTCCTCACAACGATTAGGCTTCATTCTGGATAGACTTGACCCTCCGATCTCGACCCAAATCATTTTGCGCAACTGAAGCTCTTGAGGCCTCCGGCTCGCCCTCAGCCGTTGTCAAGCTGCTCCGAACCTTGTCCTCTCTATTTTATGCCCGAGCACGAGCCGATGAAGTGTGCTTGGTCAGACTTTCGCCGCTCTATTTCTTGATCGTATCTTGCGCTCGTTCCTGCTTGGCTCATTGCTTCCAGTGAGGAAGCCACCTTAAGCCTTATAAATCAGGCGATCTTCACATGTCTTTCATTTAATTTGGCCTTATCGGCCAAGCCCTTCAAATGGTGTGGCACGCATATCGAACATGAAATCGGTGCACCAAACGCAGAACCGACATAGGTAAAAACGTATGGAGCTTAAGAACCTTTGAAAGATAAAGCGAGCTTCATCGAGGCAACCCTTCGACCTCGGCGTCAAACTCGGGAGGATGGATGAGAGATGGCTCTGCGAACTTGGGGTTCAGGAAGCGAGAATCATGGCCCGCACGACTTTTTGTTTCAATTTCTTTCTGACGGCTCGCCCGTCCAGGGGTGACTCGGCATTGTCGGGCGGATTCCATGCGGTTATAAGCGGAAATTGTCGTGGCGAAGCGCTTGTTGCGCGAAGACCCCTTTGCCTTTGCGGCCCGGGTTAAGGGGAGGCAATGAGTCAAAACGGTGGCTTGATGCACGCTCCGGCTCTTAGGCGGGAGAGGAGGAACGCCCAGTCCCGAGCGGCGGGGTGGCGGCCTTCCTTTCCGGCTCTTGGGCGGGAGAAGGAGGGCAGCGCCCAAATTACGAACCGACCCAGGCGGCGCTGCTAGTTCTCGAAACGGGAAGAAAGAGGAGACACTCCCGATTTACGAACCTTGCGGAGCCGGCCGGTCCTTCTCGGAGGCTCGGGTTTTTCCTTTTGCGCTCCGGGGCTTAGAGATGTCGCTGAATGAACTAAAATCTCTCCCCGGTGGGGCTTGGCTGAGTAGGCTGAAAAGGGAAGAAACTCCCGGGCGAAAGGCGTGGAGGCCTCGAGCGAAGGGACGATGCAACATCAAAACTAGATAACTGACACCTTTGTTCTCTTCACCTGGGATATCGGAGCTTTATCAACCTGGTAGGCAAGCAGAGCGTTAGTTACTTATTTAGAGCTACAGCGTTATCTTCGTATCCATTAAGGTCGAGAGACGAAGGCACAGGAAACATGAGAAGAAACCTTGGTCGAAGTATTCGATAAATGCTGAATGAAATCAAACGAAAGTAATCTGAATACTCAGAGAAGGTTATAAAGTGGCTCCGTGCAGGCACACCGGGGTGTGATCCACTATCGAGAAGGAATGTATTCCCGGTTGAGGCCTTTGGCGAAGAAGTATCGTCCTTCGGCCTATGTGAAGAAGGAAGGTCAAAGAATCACTTGAGAAGGGGCACGAGCGTCTGGAAATAAATAAAACCCTCGGCGATTGGCGTTGGATTAAAAATATGAAGGAAGCGAAGCCACTCTAGGGGCGCGAGCCCTCATCCTTAAAAGGTTAATAAACTACCAAAATACCCCAGTAGTGAGCCGGTTGGGAAGAGCCGGATGTTGAAATGTTGCAGGAGCCTCTTTTATGAAGGGATGCGTTCAGGAAGACGGCCGTTGTGTGACTTCAAAGCGGACATGCAGGCACGAGCAGCATAAAAAATTTGAAAACTTATCGAGGGGACCATATTCGGACACGAGGCCGATATCGTTCGGCAAGTAAACTGGTATGGGGACAACCTTGCTAGGTCCCACGTTCTGGCGTGCCGGCGAACGGGGTAATCAGGCCGCGGATGTAATCAGTTTATTTTCTTTTGCCCACCCCGAAAGGAGGCGCGCAGGAGCATTTGGTCAGACGGGATCGAACAAACGGAACATCCTATTTTGCCAGAGCAGGAAACGACCAGAAGAGTCATCCGTCTGTGAAGAAGAGGGGCGACTTGGACCCATAGCGTATGTGGTATAAACGAAATCCAGGGCGACTAAGCCACAGAGCCTCGTCGTACCAGCGAAAAACGCAGAAGAGACGGAGCGCAAGGCTCCAAGAATGAGAGGAAGAAGGAAAATCGAGCGAATCTGAGAACACGAAATATAAAAACAAAAGGGAAGTTATAGAAGGAACTCAAAGCGGGAGGTCGAAGCAAGGAAAACAAGGGAATATGAAAAACAGCGCGAAACTTCGAAGGGCCATCGTGCGCACCGCATTATGGCGGCGGTCGGTGTCGATCCATCGGCGAGACACATGGAAATAACGGCCGTATGGGGTTAATCCGGCCCTTGCCGCGCGAAGTCATTCTGGTGCGAGGCAAGCGATGGGGTATAGAATTGGGCGAAGTATCGCTCGCCCGGCCCGAAGAAGCGATAAGTCTGATTACCACGCCCGATATCTTCATATGACCCCAGCGGCTGGCTCATTGAGGCTAAAGCATGATTGGAAAAATAGGGAGGCCCATACTCGGCCCCGTTGTTTATATCCTTAAGATATGAAGATAAAATATTCCCTAAAAGATATCCTGCTCGTCAGTCAAGTCACATTATAAAGAAAGGAAAGAAAAGCAATGAAGACAAATCGGATGGACACATTCTCCGGTAAAGAAGGAGGATTATTCCAAATAAGCTCCTTTGACTAATCCATTAACTAAATCTAAAGAATTTGTATATGAAATATGCATCGATAGGAGGGACTCCTAATCATCATCATTGGATGAATATCCACTATAAATACAAGGCGCTCCCATACCGCTGGAAGAGTGCAGCGAGACTAAGCAACCTAAACATTCTCTCTTTCCTCTCGAAAGAATCGAAGCTTGAGCATCGGATGGCCCGGCGAAATCAGCCGGCCTTCTTCCATACGGTTCTTCTTGCGAGGCGTGCCATCAGAGGCACAGTAGATCGACATTGCGGCGATTGACCCCGGCCAAGCGATGCGGCATCCTCTAGATTCGGCCCACTAGCGGTCTTGGTCCAACCCGACGCGCGGCTGGCGAGTTCAGGTTGAAAAAGCGTCGTATTGAACTTCAGCGGCCATTCATGCATACCAAGAAGATTAATGGAGGAAAACAGTAATATTGGTGAATGAGGGTGAGAAAGTCATGACACACAAGATGGGAAACTTATTTTAGTTTTTTTTTTTTTAATTTTTCGATTGATTAACCAAAACTATGGTTTTTATACCTTGTAAACTGAATCTGAAAACCGAAATCAAGATTTGTATAAAATAAAAACCAAAACTGAACCAATCGATTTAATTAACCTATTTTTCGTTTAAGTCCTAGGTAGGTTTCTAGGTCAATTCAATTTTTTTGATATTTTTTGCCCACCCCCTTGCAAACAAGCCCTTAAGTTTTTATGGTTATTAGGCTTTTTCAGGGGTTATGATTTTGGAAATTATCCAAAAAACTTAATTACAAAAGATTTTTGTATTGAATTTTCTTCAAAGTGATTTATTATTATAATAGTATTTTTTTTATTTTTATAAATCAATGAAATTATTAGAAATATAGTCATAAATATTTTAATTCATAAGAAAAAGTATTACTAAAAAAGTAATATTTTCGGGTTGTCTTCTTGAATAAAAAAGAATAAAATTGTATATCTAAAATTAATTTTAAAAACGAAACAACGTGAAGAAGAATAAAAAGAACAAAGCTTTTTGTTTTGGCAATAGAAGGGAAAGGTAGAAATAAAGGAAAAATTGAAGGAAAATAAAAATAGAGTTAAATTTAATATACCATTTTTACTTTCTATTTTAAACAAATTTTATTTATTTTAATTCATCGATATTACAAATTTATGAGTTTCTAAGTAATTTTCTTTATATTTGATTTTCTTTAAAAAAATTTGTCAAACAATTAAACACGAGAAATTTTTTTTTCTTTCCTTAGTACTTTCTAAGAACCAAATACAATCTTGGTTTCTGGATGCGTAAAACTGCAAAACTAAATCAAAATTCAATACACAAAAAAGAAAAAAAAAAAGGGAAAAGCAACTATAAGAATTGAAATTAATTTGGTGGTTATGTTACTTTACTTTGGGGTGACAAAGTTTGACTGTTGAGCGTGTATGACATTAATATGATATACTTGTTAGGAACTTGGTTAAGAATGAATAAACTCGGACGAAAGGTCTATGATTCATAACCAATAGATGCACAAATTACTTTAATTATATTTTAAAATTATTTAACTTATATTTGATTTATTACAAATTTGTTTTTAAATGAATAGATTGAAAGAATAAAATCTATCTATTAAGATAGTGTTCTATCAGTTGTTGCATCAACTGATGCAACACTGTCTGGACTGAGATCTATCAGTGTGATTTTGACATAAATAAAAACACGAGATTAACCTAGTAAACATACCTGAGCACAAGAGATTGTTTACCTTGTTCGAGAAAAAAACTTACGTCGCAAGAAGTTGAACTCGAATCTGAGGAATTTCGTATATATCAGATTAGGTTACGCGTTGGTCTTTATATAAAACAAGGCTCTGCTTTACTTGCACGTCTTTCTGTCTCTCTGGCGACAGTTGGAAATATCGGTTTTGAGGATATATATATATCTTCGATACGAGTTTGCCTTTGCCTCCCACACGAGGATGCTTGTATATCGAATTGGATATTTTATATGAATAATATCGATATATCGGAAATTAACAAAAATACTTTGAAATTCATGGAAATACTTTGTAAAAATGTAAAAATGACATTAATAATCAAATATACACATTAAGATTACATTGCAATGAACTTTTAAAACTAAAATGAATATCAATATGGCTCTATTGTAACATTTGATGAAGGGGTCTCATCTTGGTGAAGCCAATACTCATATCAAGACATGGTGTTATAATAATATTGATTATAGGATCGAATATGTTATGCATAAATGTCTTGACTTGTACCCACAATCTTTATAATTTAATTTTAGCTATTGGATATAATTTTGGTACAAATCTTACCGTTAGATCTTCTTTAAACCGTTGAATCAAGTCAGGATTTAAAATCTGATTGTTGGATAACCGTCAGAATGGATTGGAAACATTTAAAGTCGGGTGAAATGCAGTTGAATTAGTCGGATCAAAGAAAATTCAAATCTAGCCCTTGGATTAGTCAAAATAGTCGTTAAATGTCTTTGGATATATCTCTGATATATCTCGATATATCTCAGATATTTCTCGATATATCTCTAATATATCTCGACATATCCCGATATATCTCCGATATATCGACGATATTTTACTGAAAATTTAATTACTTCCTCCACGTGTATGTGCCATAGATCCAACATTTCTACGATATTTCGGTCTTTAATCGATATATTGCCGATATTACCAACATTTGCTCGAAATTTCGATCAATCGATTATCGATGGTCGATATCGCTTCGAACCTCACCGATATCCGATATATCGGTCGATATATCCGAAATTTTAAACCCTGATAGTGAAACATGGAAATAAGCTCCCCTTATTCCCCCATACAACGATATATGGACTCCTACACGCCTACTTACTCCTCTCAACAAGGAGAATAAACACTGCTCATCATTAAAGCATAGAGCAGTATCGCAGCTACTTCACATGTGAGTAGCTTCTTCAAACAATCTCCTTCATAAAAAATGTGCCTTTGCATGAACGACCTTTCTTCTATTTAACAATCTCTAGTAGATCTTCTCTCAATATTTTGTGGCTTTATGTTTCCTAATTTGTCTCAACAAGCCAGTTGGAAGATTATGATTTCATATCATATTCATCTTAATGCAATACCTTCCTCCCATAGACATCTCACCAACTAAGATCCAATCTTCTAGATTTGATCTACCCAATTTTATCCTCTAGTCTTCCTTGTCCATCTCAAAGAATATCAGCTTCTAATCTTTAGAATATTCACTCTAGATTTACAAAATATTGGTCCAAAATCTGTGTTGACCAGATATGGTAAGTAGTGTTACACACCGTGATCTACCATCTCATGTGACACTAAATATGGTAAGTAGTGACATCAAGTTTTGTTGTTGGAAAACATGCAATTTATTTTAATGTAAGATTATGACAAGAAATATCTCCAACAATCTCCCTTTTCACATGTTTTGGCAAAAATAAATAAGATAGGAGAATCATGTTTGACAAAGATTTTCAAGAAACACATATCAAACATAATCAACACATATTAACACTTCGGAGAAGGGCATTCCACCATGTTGAAAAGAAGATAACTTATGCAACTCCTCATTATAGAATAGTTGATTCCCCAAATATCTACCATATAACCAGTAGCCATCATTGTCAACCAAATACTCAACAATTAGCAAAGGTCACAAGTCATAACAATTCATAATCATAATAAACCCTGAGAAAATAAACAGGTTTCTCTATTTTTCTCCATTTTCCCCCCTTCTTTTTGACATAGAAGGCCAAATAAAGACATACTTATTACTCTTGACACAAGGCTCCGTTTTTGCTAATACATCCTTCATTGTAATTGACGAGGGCTGAAGAGGAGGGGACGATGATTTAGTTGCAAAAGGGACCACAACACTCTCTGTTGGAGAAGATGATGAGATAAAAGGGTTCTCATTTTTTTTCTTCCTCATCTGGGGCTTTCTAGAACCTCAATCTTGGGTTCGACCGATTATGCAGCAACAAGAGGAACTAGGGCTGAAGAAGGCACAACCGAGATGGGTTCGATGACTATGGGTTCTACAATAATGGGATTTCTGGTCGATTACCTTTGCTTGATGGAGATGGATTCATTTTTGAGACTTTTCGAAGATTGCCCGACCTAATCGTGTGACATGGTGATTTCAAAGCAAAGCTTCGATTTTTAAGAGTTGGAGTAGAGAAAGTGAGGGTGAGTCCAACGGGTCTCTAAGACATGGGAAGATAATTCACTTTCTTCTTAAATATCACATTTCCCAATATGGTTAAGGTAAGTCTTTCCACTTATTGCACCTTTTTAATTCAGTCTCTTACCAAAATAAATATGGAACTCTTGAGATTCTTAACAATATCTTTCATATATATTTTTTTTTTGAAATTGGAGAGAAATATTCTTCCAAAAATTCACTTAGCTTGAACAAATATTTTCCTACTGTATTGATTACCTAGATTATGCCTTCTTGCCATACACGATAAGGCAAGATAATATTAAAAAGGGAGGATCTTACTCTTTTCGGATCGAATTTTTTCTTTCTTTCTTCCCCCACCCCCTCTCCTTGATCGTAAGCTTGATACTATACTTTTAGAGAACACACAATCCTAGGAAGATTTCATTGTTTGAGCCTTTCGAAACCTTGTTCGCCCATATCAAGATGACACCATGGTATTGTAGAAAAAAAGTTGATTTTTAGGGCAAACAAGTAGAGATAGAGAGAGGGAGGAAGGCATTCAGTTGGCTTAAACATGGGGAGTTATGTCTCTTTACTCTCTTAGAACTTGGTTTTCGGACTTCTCAAAAAAAATTCAATGAAGTTTCATCCATTAAACTTTTCAAATTGAGATCTCCACATTCTTCTTTGTTAACTGCTACACGCTAGAGGACAAACAGTCCTAGAGATAACCTTAGTCCCTTAAATCGGAATACGTTGAGGCCTTTGGTGAAGATATCAACAACCTGGTGTGCTGTAGGAATGTACTAGAGTTCTATCACCTTGTCGTCAACCATATGTCTAATAAAGTGATGTCTAATACGCTTGAGTCGTGATGCTGAATTGAGTTTTTGAAGAAATTAAATGTATTGATGTTATCACAGTACAGTGGCATACCAAATGATGCACCATCATGTGAGACATCATAATCTTTCATCATGTTTTTCATCCAAACTAGTTGTGTACAACTGCTACTAGCGACTATATACTTTGCCTCTACTGTAAAGAGGGATATACAATTCTACTTCTTATTGAACCAAGATACCGGGTTGTTGTTGAGGAAGAAACATCCGCCTTAGGTGCTTTTAGAATTTTTGTCCCAATCTGCATCACATTCACAACAACCCTTTAAGTTGATAGTAGAGTCATGAGTGTACCATAGTGCTGATTTTATGGTTCCACTGATATTTGCATCTTGAGGACTAGGCACCAAGTCCCAAACTTCATTCCTTGTAATTGCCCCAACTCTTCCTACATAGCGATCCACTTCGCATTCATCTCAACTAACTACCTTTGACAATCTTGGCTTTTGTATTTTAGGTATTGAATAACTTAATCATCTTTCTATAGTTGACTTTAGATTTCTCACGTGATTGAACACCAACTTTAAGATCTCTAATAATGTAAGAGGTTGAATGATTCTCTAAACTCGTTTGGAAGGCTCACAAACTAAGATATCAATTGTCAGATTAGTCTTAAGCAAGGATTAAAAAATCGCGAAATATTGACAATATATCGTCGATATTTCGGGTGTTGGGCCATCCCGACACGATTTTTACAAATTAAAATAATTTATTCGAAAAATCGGAAAAATATCGGTCAATATCGCCGATATATCGCTATTTTACCGATATATCTGACACAAAATACAGGTTTGTAAAAAAATAAAAATAAAAACAAAAAAAAATCAAAAAAACCGATATACCGGCGTCTCTATATCGGCCTTCAGGGGGAGGGTAAGGAAACGGGTTTTGGAAGCTTGTTTCATTGTTTATTTGTTATTTAAAAGAGCTCACTCACTGGGTAATGAACTTGAAGGAGCTTAGAGTTTAGTTGAGTGTAGTTTTACCACTTGGGTTTGAAGGAGTCTAGTTCAATGTTCTTGCAATCATTTATGAAAAACATCTTTTGAGACTGATTTTTTAGCATATTCTTGGTAATGAATTATTGTATATTTTGTTTTGTGAGAAAGCTTCAATTTATGTATAAAAGGCCTTGGCAGCAGAGTTCTCAGTTTTTACTCAAATGTGGTGACTGGGCGCTGCTCATTCATCCAGGTGCCTTGGAATTAAAGATTATGGGTCTTTGGTGGTTTATTTTGGGTTAATTTCTATTTTATAATTTTGTTGCAATAATTTTTTCTTGTTGTAACTCTAGATTTTGTGATTTCATATGGTTGAAATTAATGCTGAAGCAATCTGCATCTTCTGGACCGTTGGAAAAATAACCGGAATGGGAGAGATACAAATGTGATATTCAGACCTATTTGTCAATGTTTTTGATAGAGATTTTTAAAAAAAAGCAAATATTTAAGTAGGTGTCAGATTTATAGACAAATATATATAGTAGTTAGTTGAAAAAGATGTAGGAAAATAGAAAAGTGTTTCTTAATAATTAATAATATTTCTTTGTATATTGTATAATTATTATATAGAACAATTATTTGTAGAAATGAAAAGATCGAAATGGTTGGAATTAACATGTATGTTTGCTCATTAATTATTTACGAAAGAAAAGATCGAGAGGCAGTTGAAATTAGCATATGTATCGAACCAATTGCTATATTAATTTATTATAAAAAATTGGGGAGAAAGAAAACAGGCAATGGAGAGGAAATGAAGGTCTTACATTTCATATACATGGCCAAATTTTGATATATAAATTGAATATATATTTAAATTTTGAATAATTTATAAATGCGATATATGCAGAGTATCCCTTCAGATATATCAATCAAAATCAGAAATGTTAGATATATAAAGTGGCCAAGTATTTTTATCTGGCGGTGTGGTCTCACTATAATGGGATAGTGCTAAGATGTGAGATCACTAACCACATGATAGAACAGTGTTCTTTGCCCAGGTGATGCATAATGTTGAGATCTTTGTCATTTCTAACTAGTCTCATTACTATAGGGGAGCTTGTTTTTGTTTTACCAATTGAATATGAGGAATTCAACATCTGAATTGTTTGACCTTGTTGAATGAATTTGATCCATAATCATCGACACCATTAGCAGTTCCATGGCCGGTATTTGAATTATTTGTTGTTCTTCCCATCAACGAATCGATTAGGGCGTGATCGCCAATTTATCATTAAATTGTTTTCAGCAATACATCGGTCGTTCAAGGCTCTCTCCATTGTTTGATAATTCATGCTTCAACACATTGACTTGTTGACTGGCTCGTTTTCTGCCGACACACAGTTAGGAGATTTGTTTGAAAAGCGACCCCTTGTTCTGGATTGACATCACGAGTTTCTCATACGACGTGGGTGAGTCATCTTTGTCTGGATTTCTTCATCATAATGCACTTTCTACATCAATTGTCGACATTTTAGTCTCAGTCATGGTGAGTGACTCATAGGTTGATGCGTGACTAGTGGACTAGATGTAGAGAAGAATTGTCCGGATCATTTCGAGCACCTGATATGTTATGGAAAGAATGGCAGTGGTTCACTAGTTCTATTGCAAATGTTATCATTCATTATGGGACTCATCATCACTCCATGTTAGCACGTTCAGCAATATCTCAAAAAGCCCTTCATATTTCATGCATTGGATCCTTAGGTATATGTTCTTTGCATCAAGATTAGCTTCATAATTTTGCTTGACACATGAGAATCATTATGAAGAGGTTAGGCCAAATCGTATATTTTCTTATTGAGGAAGGTACACTTTATCTTTGTTTAAATTCTTCACTGCGATAACACTCATGACAGAAGATTAGATAATCTATAGATCTCACTCAATAACTTAGAGTGACCTACTCTGATACCAATTAAAAGAATAAATTTTATTTATTAAAAGAGTGTTTTATCAGTTGTTACATCAACTGATGCTACTCTCTCTGGACTGAGATCTACCAATACGATTTTGATAGAAATAAGAAAACATAGTGTTAACTTTGGTATCACCTTGAATAGAAAGTTATTTACTTTTGGCAGCTCTGTCTGGGACTATAAGCCCAGATGTAGGAATTTCTCCTATATCAATTATATTCTGCATTGGTGCTTATGTGAGACAGACTCACTCTCACAATCATCTTCTCCTAACTTTCTTATAGTGAAACATCAAAATAAGCTCCCCTTATTCCCTTATACAACGACATCTAAACTCCTACATGCTCACACACTCCTTCTCAACAAGGAGAATAAACACTGCTTATCATCAAGACATAGAGTAGTATCGTAGCTACTTCACATGTGAGTAGCTTCTTCAAACAATCTCCTTCATAAAAACTTTGCCCGCCCGCATGATGACCTCTCTTCCAGTTTAGCTGCGCCTCTATGAGGTCTTACTCTCGGTGTTATGTGGCTTTATGTTTTTTAAATATCGTATAACAAGTGACTGAAGTTGTGATTTCATGCAATGTAGTGTAGTACAATAACTCTTCGTCTCATGAAATCTTTTAAGCAGGGATCGATCTTCGATTTGATCCATCCAGATATCCATCTCTCTAGTCTTCCTTATCCATCATAAAGAATATCAATTTCCAGATCTTTGGAATATTAACTCTAGATTTGTAGAATATTGGCCCAAAATCCATGTTGGCCAAATATGGAAAATAGTGTCACACACCGTGATCTACCATTTTGTGTGACATTAAATATGGTAAGTAATGACAAGTTTTGTTGCTAGAAAACATGCGATTTATTTTAGCCTAAGATTATGACAAAAAAAATATCTCCAACATAAATTAATTGATTTTTAAACATTTTTGGTCAAGATATTACTCGTATAAATGTATACGAGATTTAATATGATTATTAGCTAGAAGAATTTGATTAAATAAAATATTTGACTTTTTTAAAATTTAAAACTCTCATGATTCATTTTCATACTAATCTAAGTAATGGTATATTCGATGTCAAAAAAAGTAAAAGTATATTTAAGTTTTCATTTTTATTTAAAAATTTATTTATCTCATAATTTGATATTCATACAACTTTTTTTTTTCCATTGCGTATTTACATAAGTAATTTAATTTTTCTATCCTATTCATTAGTGTTCCAATTACAATGCCTCGATGCATTCATAACATGGTAAAACGCGATGATTAGAAATTAATTATCTACAAAGATTAATATGTACAACAATATTGACATGTATCAAATTAAACCTTCCTTTATCAATAAGGTTTAACTCAAGTGATTAAGTATTTAGCCGGATAAAGGGAAGGAAGGGATGCATTGTGAAGAACAGGTAAAATAGAATATTATGATATAATTTAAAGTGAATAGAAAAAAAATAAAAAAAAACCTTCATTCTTTCTATCTTGAAACATATTACTATTAACTTACTGATCCTCACTGTAACCTACCTATTCATATGCAATACTACTACATATCATTTGCACCTTAGGAGAAATTCAATAAATTCATTGGCATCCCACACCACAATTATGAGCCTGCCTATTTTTGTTTTTGGGTTTCTGCAGTTGAAAATTTTCCTCGGAAGCGTTGGTAGCTGGGCACGAGTCACACGATCCCGCAATTCCTATCTAACTATTCTGCTACACTGCACACTCCGTAGAGTGTAGTCTGAAACTGCATCAACTGTTCCATTATTAATTGCGAAATCTATAAGCTTTGTAACTACAGCTTACAGGCTTTTCCTCCCATAAAGTCTTCCCACCCTAGTAGCGCCTCGACTTATTGCAACAAAATTTAATTGTTTGTCAAGGGGAGCAGCTATTTGTATTTTTACTTTATGCAGTGATTAATTCATACTCCTAAGTCTCAATTTTTGTTTAATTTTAATTGTTAAAAATTGTTATAAAATTTTGAAAAAAGTCTCTTTATGGTACAAATAAACTCTTAATATAATACTAAATTTTAAAATTATGAAAAAAATATCTCTTTGAGATTCTTACTTATTGGAGCATACTGGTGATGAGGCAGTAATATCTGGATGGTGGAGTGTATTAATAATACGAGAGAATGACCGAGATTGTAAGTTGAAAACTTTCCCTCTTCACATTCACCATGGAAAATAGTGAACGACCACTTCTCTCTACCGGAGATCAGGAGGGCATAGTCACAGAACAAGGAGCCAATATTTACGACTTGTATTGATCCCATTGACGGGGATGGGAGACAGCGATAGTTGCTTGAATCAAAGAAGCTTTGTGGCGTCTGCCATTTAACCATCTGTTGTATCTATGCCAGTACTCCCTCGGTGCCATCACTCAGGTCTTTGCCGGCCAAATCGGAGTTCTGGACCTTGCCGCTTTCGCCTATGAGAACTTGGTCATTGCAGGGTTCTCCTCCGGCATACTGGTACTATCCACATATGTTTGCGCGTCTATTTTAATAGCTATTGTTTACCTGTTTTTTGTTTTAAAAAAAAGACAAGAACAAAGGAAAACACCCGTTTTGTTTCCAACAGTATGGCATGGGGAGTGCGGTGGAGACTCTTTGTGGCCAAGCTTTTGGAGCCGGGAGGGTGGATATGCTCGGAATATACCTGCAGAGATCGTGGGTTATCCTTCTTTCCACATCCCTACTCCTCTGTTTCCTTTACATCTTCGCAGAACAACTGCTGAAATTCCTGGGTGAATCCGATGAGATAGCAAAGGCAGCAGGGGATTTTGCGCCTTTGATGCTACCCCAGCTCTTTGCTTACGCCTTGAACTATCCCATCTCCAAGTTTCTGCAGTCTCAGAGGAAAATCATGGTGATGTGTTGCATATCGGCTGTGGCTCTAATACTCCACACAGTGTTTAGCTGGGTGTTGATGCTGAAGCTGGGCTGGGGTTTAGTGGGTGCAGCAGTGGTGCTCAATGTGTCCTGGTGGTTCATTGTTCTGGCTCAGCTCTTTTACATCCTCAGCGGAAGTTGTGGCAGCGCATGGTCCGGCCTCTCTTCCAAGGCCTTTCAGAACCTTTGGGAATTTCTTAAGTTATCCATTGCATCCGCTGTCATGCTCAGGTGTGATTTCTAGACATACATTATCCCACTATACTTGTGTGGTGTCTCATGTTTATTTAAGAAATAATTGCTTAAAATACATCAAATTATTCAAAAATTTGTGATTCTAACCCTTACTTCTTGAAAAATAACCTATTTTAGATAAAAATTAAAAATGTTCTTTTTCATTTCGTTTGTATACATTATCTTTTACAAGAAATGAGTTATTTTTAATAAAATAAATATTTTTTTAAAAATAACCTATTTTGGATAAAAATTAAAATGTTATTTTTCATTTTGTTTGTGTACTAATCTCTTAAAAAAATGATGTTTTATAAGAAAGATAAAGAAATTATTACCTCAAAATCATGATGTATGGTCAATTCTATTAGAATTTTCCAAAGATCACCCAATCGGATCATCATTTACTGCAATTTTCATTCAGTTTTTTGTTTTTCTGTAGTTGCAATACACTGGACAAACGATCTTTTAGGAAAACAACAATCTCATACTAGTAAAAAAAAAAATCTGTTACTAATTTATTTCTATATGTCAATTCTTTGGCTATATATAGCAAACACAATACCCCATCACAAAGAATTTTTTAATTAAAAATATTTATACTTTTAAAAATATCTAAAAAAAAGAAAAAACTGTTAATTGCCCTTTAATAAATATTGAATCGTAAAATCTGAATCGGTTTTATTGTACTTCATTTACATGATGGAAGATTGATGGAGGCATGCTAAAATCTTGTATGATATGACCGACGCTTACCATATATGATATAACTAGATCATCTGCCCCATCATCTTATATTTAGCTCTATAATAATCTTTAATTTTGAGAATTAATTAAATTAAAACTTTGTGCAGTTTAGAAGTGTGGTACTTGGCAATACTGATTATCTTCGCAGGGTACGTAAAAACCAACGAAGAAGTTTCTGTGGATGCGATGTCCGTATGGTAAGTTCATTACAAATCTCTATGGAACACCACCGATCATGTTCACTATCATTGATTAAATGCTAGTTCACTGGGTTGTTGGTTGTTGGCCATCATAACATATATTTAAGACCTATACCTAATTTACTTCTCTCTTTGCTGCTATATGCCATATATATATATATATATATATATATATATATATATATATATATAACCTTATATATATATATATTTTAAATAAATATTAAATAGTTTTAAAGAAAATAATATATATAAAAAAATAGTAATATGGTAATCAATGGTATTAATTATGGCATTATTAAATTTAATTTTTTAAACATTTGTATCTTGGTTCTCCTTTCAGATTAAACATTATTTTTATTTTTAAATTATATTATTTTTTATTTTTCTATAAAACCTAAATACGTCCAAAGATATTACTTAGAAAGTAGAAACCTCTCCTGCTGAGCCATCAGACAGCAGCAGGTTGACAGGACGTAGGTAATAAATGATGCAGCCCAGACGATGAACTAGCCACAAAATTTGAAATTTTGATGGGTTCAGTTCTAAAAAAGGTGGTTTGCATGTGTGAATTAGCTTTATACATTAGATTCAATTTTTTTTTTTTGCAAGATTTGAGTTTCATATTTATATATTAAGGTACATCTGAAAAATTTAAATCTTAAAAAATTAAATGTAGAACATAAAGTTCATCACATATTCAGATAGCAAGGTTTTTACGATTGAACCTAATTTTTGATTTAATTATTGCTTTAAGAAATGACTAATATTAACTTCAGGATCCGATGCAAGCTAGAAAGGGCAACGCGGGCTACACCGTCCCATTCCAACATCGTCCATTATTTTTCATTCCCGTCTCTTTTTTAATATTTATTTTTATTTTATCTCAAAAAAATATTTTTATTTTATTTTTATTACACTCAAATTAATATATTATAAATAATTAAGATATTATATTTTTATAATTTTATTTTATTAAAATTTTATTATTATTATTATTATTATTATATTAAATATTAAATATAAAATAAAAATAAAAATAAAAATAAAAATTTTTTTATATGATTGAGCAGGACTAAATAATAATCGAATCCACTCTATCTTATCAAAATAAGATCACATTAATAGCAAACCCATAAAAATTCCGATAACAGTAATCTTATACCCGCCCCGAACAAAAACCCAAAAAAACCCATTTTATTGTTATCCCTACACCTAGCTAATAAATGATTCAACACGAACAACAAATTTTAAAATTTTGATTTAATTGTTGCATTAAGAAATGACTATATTATTAACTTTAATAGTATTACTGGAATGATTCCATTCATTATATTATTTCTTTTTTTGTTTTGTAAACGACACAGCATGAACATATTGGCATGGGCATTGATGGTGTTTCTTGGATTCAACGCTGGTATAAGGTCTGCTGCAGAAAACATTACTCTTTATCTATATTTCACTTATATTTTTATTTATGAAATAAGGGGAAAATGGTCATGACCAGAAGTTTGAGATGTATGTGCAGCGTACGTGTGTCAAATGAGCTAGGGGCTAGCCATCCAAGAAGCACAAAATTTTCAATAGCAGTAGCCATATCAACATCATTATCTATTGCTTTCGTCCTCGCACTCATTCCTATTATCTTCGCAAAGCAGTATCCTTCCTGGTTTTCGACAGATGGCCAAGTTAAACATCTTGTTTATAAGCTCACGCCTTTGTTAGCCATCAGCGTTATCAATAATGTTCAACCTGTTCTATCTGGTATTTATTTATTTTCCCTCTTGTCTCGTACTTATAATTAATTCTATTATGATCTTCCAGACAAATGCCCCCAATTTTATTTTGTGCCTGTCACAATTAGGCTAAAAACCCTGACAAGAATGGGGGTGCTAATGGGGGTTTTAACGTGTGTTTATCCAATTGTGATATTTTTTAACTATAGAGACATGACTGAACTATCAAAATAAATATTAAGGATATCATGAGATAAAAAATAAAAATAAAAAGTTTAGGGGACATACATGTAAAACTCGAGACATTTGTGATTTGTTTACCTTATCCTGATCTTTTAGTATTGTCTTGTATTAAATAATGCTCAACATGAAGAGATTGAGACAATTTATTAGCTTGAAATTGAAATCTAGAGTGTATTAAAAACACAAATGAAAGGGATTTTACTGCATCATGATCATTTTGTTTGCTTCAAAACAATTTTTTTTTTTGCCTTGAAGTTACAAAAAACTGACCCATTGTGATCATGTTACTAGGGGCAGCGGTTGGAGCAAGGATGTAGCATTGGTAGCCTTTCATGAATATTGGGTGCAGCTTCTTATTTTCAAGATTCCTTTGGGTCTAATACTGGGTTTGAAGCTCAGATTAGGTGTTGAGGTTTGTTATCAAAACTCATGACTCTCTCTTGATGCATTTGACCCGGAAGGGGATTTGCTATGGCAATGCTTGGTTCCCGAAAAATGGTAAGAAAAGAAAATTGAAAGAAAAAAAAATAGAAGGGAAGAAAAATGTGAGGAAATAAATATATGATTTTTATTTTATTTGGTTATATATAAAAATTTTAAAGAAAAAAAAAAAGAAATCTATCTGATATTTTTTCATTTTCTCAAAATTTAATAATTTTCTCTCTTATTTCATATTCTGTATGGATATAAAAATAACATATAGGGTGCAAAATTGGGAACCCAAGTGCATACGGTGCAAAATATTTTTTTTTCCTTCCCTTTCTCTTTTATTTTCATCATTAATTTTAAACAAAAGTGACAGATAAAATATTACAATATTGTTCTTAGTATTTTTCCTTTGTGCTTTTTTTTTTTCTTTTGCACTTTTCACATTATTCAAACTTAAAAAAATAAATTTTCATAACATTATTTTTTCTTTTCCTAACATTTTTCGGAAACGAAACATAGGCTATATTTCTCTTGTAGAGAGGTGTAATCAAACTCAAAACCTTAATTATATCCCTTCTGAATTTAAATTTGTAATACCCTATACCATTATGCTAGAGTTTCATGTTTGTCAATTTATGTTCCTCTAACCTAAATTCCTAGGTCTGCAATGATGATAATATATAATAATATTCAGGGAATTTGGAGTGGGATGCTGTCAGGGACGATGATACAAACTTGTATCCTGTTTATAATTATTTACAGAACCGACTGGAACAAAGAGGTAACGTGGATCCATCATCACCTTTTTTTGAGTTACCTTATGCAATCACTATTCAGTAATAATATATTAATATATGTATGGTGTCAAACTCAAATGCAGGCGTCTGTGTCTAAAGACAGGATAAGAAAATGGGGAGGGGAGAATGATGATGTAGAGAAATGACCAAATGATATGTATCAATGCATACACCAACAATTATCACACTAGCAAGCTGAAAAGCAAATTGCAAATTGGGTGAAGCATATTTAGCTTTGACTGAAGATTTGAGTTTTTATAGCAACAAGAATTTGAGTGTGCCATATAGACTAGAAATTAAATCAAGACCTGAATACTCTCATGAATTTACAATGATTTAGTCAATGGATTTTATAAATACACATATTGATAGAAAAAGGCATTCTAAAATTTTATTTAAACTACATACCATTTTCACATATCATATTTACAAAAAATTAAATTATTTTGCACACTTTCCTTCTTAATTTTCATTTGTTTTTTCAAAAATATATTGTCTTTTTTCTTTCAAATAAAAGAGAAATACTTGTTAAAAATAAAAAATAATTTTCAATTTCTAAATATATTATTTAATATTTCATTTCAGAATCATATAATATATTTGTCTAAAATTTCTATTAAAATAATATTTTTTATCAAAATTAAAATATTATAATCATCTATCACACATTTTGTAAATTTTTTTAATAAGTCTATTTTTAAAAAAAAAATATCACCTTTTGAGAAAAAAAACATTTTATATAATTACTATCATGTTATAAAGAATGAAGAAAGGAAGAAAGAAACTAAGAGAATAAAAAGAGAACTCACGAAGTCTTTTTTCTCTTTATCTTTCATTATCAGAGATCTCATATATATATAGAGGTCTTTATTAATACAATAATAAGTACATCAATTATGATTCATTGGTAAATGTATGGTGGAATTCAGCGTTCCTTGTGAATTATTTGCCTTTTCTCTTGAATGATCATTTGAAATCTTGTCTTATTAAAAACCTTGTCGGTAAAACCGTAGGATAAAGCGCGGGCGAAGGGAAAAAAAAGTCACGATATACTAACATCTTTAACAATTCTCTCCCTGATAGTGACATAATACTTCATTTTGAAGATCTTTTACCTGACACCAATCTAGTATACAAGTTTCTTAAATGTTGTAGTGGCGGAAGGCTTTGGCAAATGGTGCTGAGATTATCAGCTTCAGATTCTTATCCGTTGCACTTTGATTTCATATTTAGAGTTGTAATTGAAGAATTTTGGCGGTGAAATGTGGCGGATTCGATCGCCTTTAATATATCACTCGACTTTGAACTGCCTTGTCTGATGACATCGTCTTCGTATCTTTGTTGGTTTGTTCTTGATAGAGATAATCCACACTGATTTTCAACATGTATTGTATGTGGATCTCAACCCGAACCATTCGATTAAGCTTCATGCATAGCAAGTATTTTGAATGGTTGGGTGTTGGCGCTATTGTTTGTTTTCTTAGCATACAGGATATCTTGATATTTATAAGTAAATATATATCCTATCATGTCGAGCTTTGTGATAGTCCGAGAAAGATAGCTGCATACACATACTTAGAAAGCGTGTGGTTCCAATGTTTTGGAGATAAAATAATCTCACATGACACATGTCCGCAGAGAGATATCTTAATATGTTTAATTTCGGTTAATGCGCTTGGTGGAACACAGCGCGTATCTTGCTAGTAAATTAACTAAGAAAGCAATGCGGTTGAATATAATTTGCCGAATACATTGGTCACCTAATTACCTTTGAGATAGTATTTTAGGACCAATGATTCTTCATTTTCTTCTTTGAAGTGACGGATATTTGGTCACTTCAAACTACCTAACAACCATGGGAAGGCCCAAGGGGGTGTAGATTTATATCTACGTGAATGCTTGGACTTTTACTGTATGTGTTGATTGATGGTTCTGTACACTATGCGAACAATGCTCGATTTACGAGCGAGACAATATTTTGTTTCTACCGAATCTTCGAGTTCAAATTCCTTATTCCAAGTAGTCAATTGTTTTGATGACTCATCGAGAGACTAAAAATCAATTTCAAATCATCCACATATACCTGATAATTGCAAATACAGTTGCTACTTTCTTGATAAAAAGCGTGGATAAATTAAATTTATTCACATTTCCTTCTTTGAGTAAATATTGGCTTAACTGATTATACCATTTCGACGATTGTTTTAATCTATAAGATAGGTTAACTTGGCCGAATACATGTTTCATGGTTTTGAATTCATTACGCCGGGTAATTTGAATCTTTAGGGATTTTCATATATACGTTAGCTCGATAGATCCATATAAATAGGTTGTGACTACATATCAACGATATATCAAGTCAGCCCGGAGGCCTGCTAAATATATTAAATAACGAAATATAGTTTACATCCATTTCTGCGAATAGAATCTGCCGCCGTGGTCCAGTGTCTTTGTGTGAGAAGCCTTGAAACGCGAGGCTTGCTTTATATCATGCGATTTCATTTAACCAACTGGCTTTCATTACGATATCCATCGATATCCAACAAGTTTTATATCTTTAGGTGTTTGAACTACTGGTTCAAATACCTCTCGTTTAATCGATGATTTTAACTCTGTTTGAATTATTTCTTTCAATTTTTAACCAATCATTTTTCGTCGACATTCATTCATATTTTGTAGCTCCCTGATTTTCATCATTACTTATGATGTCCATAGCCCTTGGAAAGAAAAGCATCATCTATAAGGGTAGTATTTCGAGTCATAGCATATGTATACTATAATTAATAGATATCTCTTCATTGTTATGTACCGGCACAATCGCAGAATGGTGTTCAATTTATGCCTCTACAGGGGTTATTAGTTCATCATTTAATCCTTTCACATTTGTATGCTCTTGGGAGCATTAGATTCTTTATTTTCCTTTTCTAGGAATTGTATCTTTTGAGCCAATAGGTTGTCATCGTTTTAATTGTGGCTTAGGTTAAATTAGCAGCTATATTTTAATTGCCATAGAATTTCAATCCGTCTTTAGGATATTTGTATTGGTATATGTGATTTGCTTTGTTGGAGAATCGATAAATGCATGATATATTTGAAAGATTTTGTAAATAAATTATCTTTTGGACCTCTAATTCAGATTGCTTTATGGGGGGGTCAAAATGAGAAAAAGATGATTCAGTCCATGTAATTTCTCACAATTCTTACGGGGTGACTTTTATCCTCCTAATGCTGGCGGAAAACATCTTAATTAAAACCAACAATCACCTGTCGGCGTTAAAAGCCTCATGCAAGAGTCTTAATATAGTTAATAATAAACAAAGATTGAAAGGCCATTTAAATACCAGAGACAAGCGTTAGAAGACTGGTTAGTTCGATGAGTGGGTGCAAGGGGGACATAAACAGCACAACCAAAAACACGTAAATGTGAAATATTAGGTTGATAACCAAGAAAAAGTTGTAATGGGGATAAATCTTGATTAGCTGTAGGACGAAGGTGAATTAAATTCGCAGCATGAATAATAGCATGCCCCCGTGCGATAAAGACATTTTGGTGTTCAAAATTAATGATCTAGCAATTAATTGCAGACATTTGATAAAAGGATTCAGCCAACCCATTTTGAGTATGAACATGAGCAATTGAGTATTGAACATCTATTCCAATGGACATACAATAATCAAGGAAGGCTTGAGATGAGAAATCACCAGCATTATCAAGACAAATTGTGTTGATAGGATGATCAGGAAATTGTGCCCTGAGCCAATTTATGCAGGCTAATGTCGGCAAATCTGACATTCGGGTAGAAGAAGGCATACATGGGACCATCTTGTGGTGCTTCGATTAAGCGCGTAAAATAGCGAAAAGGTCGACTATGTGGTGAATAGGCCCACAAATCGCTGGAATACGTTTAGAAATGCGAGGATTCGAGGCCTTAATCTTTGTAAAAGATGGTCTAATAATTAATTTGCCTTGAGAACAAGCAGTACAACTAAAATCATGATATTTTAAAATTTGTATGCTCGTTAGAATTTTGAACTATCGATTGCATCATTAGAAAGTCCGAATTACATCCCGACCGTTCATGCCCTGGTAAATGCTTTTTGGGTCATTCGAACCTGGTTTATGTGACATGAGATTCAGAGGTCTAATAGTTATTTGATATAATCCATATGATGAAAAATCAATTGTTGAAGATTTGTTTTTGCCTAGTAATGGTAGTAACTCATTTCCATTATGACCTCCTTAGTTTCAATGTGATATCTATTTCGGCGAATATCCTTGAAACTAAGTAAATTTCAATTAGATTTATTAGAATAAAGGGCATCATCAATTTGAAACTCGGTGTCATTAGGCAGAACAATAGTAGCTCTTATGGAGCCTTTAATTAGGTCAAAGGGACTTGAGATAGTTTGGACATTAAATGGAACTAAAGTTAAGTTTAAATGGAACTAAAGTTAAGTTTGAAAAGTATTTCTTATCACGTAAAATTGTGTGAGTTGTGGCACAATCAACAAGACTTGCATATCTAGGAGAATGATCCATATATCTTCAAAAGAAAGACAAAATTTAAATAGAAGAACTCAATTTGTATTCAATATGTAATGAAAAGTAACATAATAAGTATATATATCTTTAATCATGCTTTACATTGCCATCACGATCAAATGGTCGATTTTCACTTTGATCTTCAAAGAAGTCGAGATATCAAAATGAATTAAAGTATTGCATCATCATTTATCAATGAAATTGTCATCAATTTGATTGCAGCTTCTGGAAGGAGACTTGATAAGGATCATCGAGGATCCATTTGTCCTTTGACCATTAATAAAGTTGGTCTCGATTTGAGTTACCTTTTCCTTTGGAGGCTTGATAAAGGCCAGCCAAATAACTAAGCTATCTGATGGTACATGACCAATGACCTTTTATTGCATATCTATAGCATTCGATTATCACGCCTAGATCCAGGCCCTACCGATTGGGATCCCACGGGCAGTCAGGCGTGATGCTATCTATATATCTACTTTATCTTGACTGGGGACTCTCATTGGCACAATTCTTCTTTCTCAAAGTTAATACGTACCTATTGGTGCACAAACAATTTGGTATCTGCAAAAAATCATTTATTACATATACAAAGAACTACCAGATGGTGTCCATCTGAATTTATACACATATACGGGTCCATTGCATATACAATTACCCTTATGTCGTACATATTTAATAGTGTTAAACATTTGCATTGTTTTGAAAGAAACAAAAACTTGCCATTATACCAAAAATCTTCGATGGACCCTGATTGATGTGGTGAAGCCTCATTTGCGTGTGGTTTGACTCGTACTCACGCTTTCCTCTTCTCACGTACACGGATTGAACACCGTGCTAAACACTGCGCTTGAGTGGGAACATAAGCATGGACAACCTGATGGCGTATCACAAGCTTATACATATGCATTATATATATATATATATATATATAAACATATTTCTATAACTTAATTTCCCTTATCATTTTATATTCCTATTGTAGTATCGAACTTTTCCTATTCCTACATACTTATCATATCTCTAGTCTATGTCTTTTTCCATCTTTCGGTTCTATGATTTATTTAGAACCTTCCTTTCTTTTATCTTATGTATCACTACGTATATCAACCATCTTCGCTTTTCATATCTCATTATCTGTCTATTCTATGCTTCATATACATTTGTACATTCTTATTCTATCTATCCTATACTTTGTGCTTTTGTATACTTTCTGTACTTTTCTTGTGTTATATACTTATTTTCATATCAAGTTATACTATACTTCTTGTTCTTGTAATTGTCTGTACTTTCATCGCATAGCAATGCTATGCTTCTCATATCATATCCTTATATTTTATACATATCATTTCTGTTAGTTTTCATATACTGCAGTACCTTAGGGGCGGATATGGGAAATAACTATGTATTACTGAAGGTACTATCACGTGCGAAGGCATTTACGTACATGTGTACCCCAGGTACTATCCTTTATCTGAGACAATGATTTCTATCTGTAGTACTTGAAGGTACTATCAACTATCTGAGTGATCAGTTTCGGTCTGTGTGGTGACCTTAGAGGCCACAGTCCAAAGCGGGGATCTCTCATCACCATGATTGGCTTGGGGCCTCACGATCTGTCTATGAATGTGCCTCGCCCGACAAGCGGCGCCTTACTATGGCGCTATCTATCCCTGGGGTCCTGCGGACAATCAGCTTTATTACATTTTACGGCATATCTCATACATGAATAACTATTGTTATCATATTTGCTTATGCATATATACCTATCGTTACTTTGCCTAAGGTATTAATTCTCATATCTGTGGTTTCATATTCCGGTTCTCATATATCTATATATTACATATAATTATATCTCTCTTTATATCATTTATACATTCTATCATGATTTAGCTATTCTTGTACTTTCTATATTCCCTATTATATATGGCTTTTACTCATTCATTTTTCACATATATGTACCTATCATTTATGCTTTATGTTCTCATTCTATCTTTGTCATCTTTTGCTTATCTCTATCATTCTTATCATTTATGTCTTTCTATCATATGTTTCCTAGCGTGTTCATCTTGTCGTTTATATATGACAATCATATGTTTGTCATATAAGCTTATATTCATATGTGCCTATCATTCGTGTACTTTAGACTATCATATCTTGCTGACATATTCTATCCCTCTTATCATATCTTTGTTTTTTCTCGTATTCATGTTTTTCTTGGACACATCTATACATATTACTATTTTCTTTGTTTTCTTATTTCATAATAATACTGTATAGCACTTCATATTTTTATATAATTATGATGTATAAATCCTGTTCATATATTCTTATTCCTCTATGAATCTATTTTACTTAGGAATTGGAGTCATTCCAATCGGATGATCAAACTAAGAGTTATGGCATTTTTTCACTGCCCAGCTAGTCATTTACCGATTTTCTAATGACAGTTTAAGTTTATATCATTTTTCGAGACAACTGTATTTTGTTCTATGTGTATACTCATTTAAAGCTAGGTGCTAAGGGTTCTATTCAACTGGAATCACCCAATTGAATACCGGGAACTCAGGATTCACGTCGAAACAGCGGACTTCTCTGTGTTCAACCTTGACAGAGTTTGGTTTGCACATGGTCCCACTTCAAGTGGATTTTGGGCCATAAGTCATGGTGATGATGTCTGTTCTATGGATGGTTTCCATGGAGTCTATTTTCAATTAGCGCGAATCACTCAAATCGAGATAAGAAAATGAGCAAGTTATGGCCAAAATACAAAACTGGTTGAAGCCGGAAAAGCAGACGGGGTGTGCCGGTACATGTCTAACATGTACCGGTATATGTTGGCCAAAAATGACCAGAACACAAAGTGCTGGGTACATGTTCCAAGGTGTACCGGTACATCCTGCCCAGAGATATTGTTTTCTTATTTTCCATATTTTTAATTTGATCAACTCTATACCTCATGAACACTTCAAGACCACTTCAAATTCATCTTATGATCACTTTTCTACTCAAATCCTCTTTCATTACATATTTCTTCAAAATCTTCCATAATTTACAACTCATGTGGTCACAACCATATCAAGTCAAACTCAAGGATTTGTTAGGGTTTATTCTAAACCTAGCTCCAGTACTACTATTAACCATGAATTCATGTAAGAGGATTAATACTTCTTGTACTCTTTAAGGTTTTATTCACCTTACTTTTCCATAGATTATTGGTTTAGAATGAAACCTAGCAAAAACTCCCTAGGTTTGGAACAACTAATGACCGTACAATTGCGTGGAAAATAATTAGCTTTAAAGCCCATGTAGTTTCCATACAAAATCCAGGACATACCTTGTTGATCTTAGCTTCTCTCTTCTCTTACCTCTTAACTTCTCTTAACGTAGCACTTCCTCTTCTTCTCTCTTTGCTCCTTCCTCTCTCGGTTCTCTCTCAAAATGAATGAAATGTTTGAGATTATCCATGGAATTTATTAAGGCCATGTTTGGTCAATAATAAAAACCCATTTTTGAAACTCTTTTCCCATTTTGCACTTAAGCCCTTCCATTCTTTATTATTTCTATTCTATCTTTTCTCGATTGTCTTGAATCCCTTAACATGATTCTCTTTGTAGCATCCATCTTTTCATTTTGTAGCAAATTAAAATCATAAAGTGGTAAATGACTGAAATTTACCATGGCTCCATTATTAATTCGGGTCTCTTATTTTATTTCGAAAATTCCCATTTAACATAATATACCTAAATAAATTAGCGCTAGGGTATATTTCGGGATGTTACATTCAGTCTCATAAACCCTTTTGTTATGTGACCAGTTACTTTCTCAGGTAATATTTACGAATAGATTCAAAACACACAGTTGTGGAGTTGTTTTTCTTATTATTGGGGTTGATTATAATCACGTGGGTTTCAACCAAATATGGTGTCACGATACGACCTCGGCCTCATCACTTAAAATATATGCCAGCGCTACGCTGCACATCGCCCATGTCTATTAGTTTGGTGTGGCATTGGCTTGAGGCGTCGTGAATCCGATGGCGGATTGCCAACCTTTTCTCATAATTTTAGGTGAGCTAATTTTGAACAAGGCTGAGTTCATAATTAAACAATGAAGAGCTCAAAATCTGTTGTCATAAATGGTCCCAATCATAGACTGTGAAAGTATTGCGATGTTTTGATGGTCATACCATTCTTTCAAAGCTTTTCAGGAGGATCAGATCAGCGTAGTAAGATATTAGCTTTGAGGCCTTCAGTAATATAGTGGCCAATTAAAATTTTAATTGTATATTTGGCTCTTTAAATTATATATATATCCTCCTCTCCCATATCTTATCTCTGCCCTCTCATATGTGTGTGTGTGTGTGTGTGTGTAGTGTGCGTGTTTGTGTGTGTGTGTGTGTGTGTTTTGGATGTAAAAATTATAAGTTATGACACAAAAATAGCAATTGTAGGAGCTATTTATTCTTGATTGGATAATTTTTTTTAATGAAAATTGCATCTATATTTATAATATTATTTAATTTTATGAAAAAAAAACTAACAAATTAGTGTAAAGTATATAATTACATCTTAGTTAATAATTTATTATTTTACGTATCACATACTTATTCCATTTAATTATATCATAAAATAATAAATATTATAACTAATATTTTAGCTGTAACTAATATATATATATATATCTCATATATATATATATATATATATATATAACATATATATATATATATATATATATATGATTGACAAATATTTTAGTTGGTAGGGATTAATATAACCATTTAATTGTAGTATTGAGCTTTTAAAAGTGATTAGTTGTTATGAACAAAATAATAAATTATAAAATAAAATAATAAATATTGTAACTAAAATATTTATATTCTATATATATTTTTAAATAATAAATTATTTAATTTTAGTTATAAATAATATTTAACTCTAAAACAAATTATAAGTTATGCCATAAAAGTAGCAACTGTTTTAGCTATTTATTCTTGATTGGATAGTTTTTCTTTTAAAAATATTGCATCTATATTTCAAATATTATTTGATTTTGTAAAATAAAAACTAGCAAATTAGTGTATAGTATTTAATTACTCCTTAATTCGTAGTTTTTATTTTTTATTTTAACATATTAATCATTAATCATAAAATAATATTTATTATTTTATTTGTTTAATCATTAGTCATTGATCTTCTAAAAATGTTTGTTGTTAAGAGCAAAATAATAAATTATATCATAAAATAATAAATATTGTAACTAATATTTTAGCTGTAATTAAAATACTTATATATATTATCTCTATTTAATTTTTTAAAATTATTTGATAATAAATTATAAATTATCTACAAAAAGTAGTAACCAAATCATAACTAATAATTTTGATTTTATAATTTTTTATCAAATGTGAATCTATATTTCAAATATTATTTAAGTTTATAAAATAAAAAATAACAAATTAGTGTAAATGTTAAATCATATCTTAATTAACAATTTATTATTTTATTTTAAAATATAATTGTTTTGTTTAATTATTAATCAATAAAATAATAGATTTAAAAAATAATAATTTACGATTTTACTTCCTTACTTTAAATTTTTATTTTTAATATATGAAATATAATTGGTAATTTAAATATTTTATAAAATTTCAAATACTAGAAAAGTCATAGAATTGGATATTATTTTTAGTTTAATTTTTAAAAATGATGCTATTTTTTGAAATTTATAATTATTAATTTTCAAAACTTTATGAAATTTCAATTTTTTTTTGTTTAATAATTTGTAAATTATAGTTTTAATTATTTACTTTTATGATATTTGAACTTTAAAAAATATAAAAACATACCTTCCTTAATTGCTTGAAATGAGTTGAAATGCAGTAATATGCTAACAAATGGACATTGTGGGCATATGTTAGTTAAATGAAATGAAAATAAATAAAAAAAAAAAAAGAAAAGTCCCACACAACAACGACAAGCTTTGGAGATTCGGTAAATCAGTTTGTCACATCAACATTGACGTCGTGCCAGTAAGACTTGCAAGATCGAAAGAAAAGTCTCTTATTGACAAGTTCTAAATATCCTTTGCAATAAAAATCTAAAGGTATGTTTCCCTTATAATCCAGATTTGAATTATTGATTTGTTGTTTTTTAATTTATTCTTTTTATTTTTTCTCTTGCAAAAGTAGAAGAAGGTGTTGGAGATCTAATGACATTAATTTGTTCTTTTTCTTTTTTCTCTTTCATATATAGGAGAAGGTGTTGAGATCTAATATCAACTAGAATCGAAAGGGTTCATCGCTTATGGAAAATTTTGGGACAAGGATCTAGATATGTCAAAGGTCATGCTTTTGGCCTCAAACTAGTTTAATTTTCTAAATTCAGACTATCCTCTTTTGAGCACGAAGTAGAGTCAAAGATTAAACTTGTTGAGAATGAATTACTTGTAGAGACTCAACAACAACTATTTAAGACTCAATGGGATCGAATTTACCAATTAGAAACCAAGATCTATAATGCAAACAACTTATGTGCTTATGATTGATGTTCATTACTATATATTTTTCTTTTTTGTCTATACTAATGTAATTATTTTTTAATAGGTAGTTTGTTAAACGAATACTTCATGTTTTTATGCAATTATTGGTATAGATTTTGTGCTTTAATATTTACATGTTATGATTTAGAATGTTATCAGCAAAATGAGATGATATGTATTTTCATTTTTGTAAGCAGGTTTTATAATTGAAATTTCATTATAATTAATGTCTTAAAGGTTGTCTTATATAATTTAAGACAAAATAATAAGAAATTAATTTGTTAAATTATAAATATATAAACGAATGAATTTGTAACTATATTAATAATATATGTAATTATTTTTATAAATCAAATATTTAAGAAAAATATTAAAATATTTAATAAAAATAATAAGGTATTTAATAAAAAATAATAAGATATTTAATAAAATTAATAAGATATTTAATAAAATTAATAAGATATTTAATAAAATTAATAAGATATTTAATAAAAAATCATAAAATATTTAATACAAATAAAATATTTAATAAAAATCATAAAATATTTAATGAAAAAATATTTATTTTATAAATAAAAATTTTAAGAAAAAACAAATGATATTAAAAACTGTGATGATAAAATTAATTTATTACGAATTTGTTACCATTAAGTATTGCTGACAATATTTCCCTTTTTTAATGATAAAATCTCTTATTTTTTGCAACAAAATATTTTATTGAGAAAAACATTTTGTTACAATATTTTTATTTTACGTAAAAATATTAGGCAGCGAAATAGGACTTTTGTCACGAAACTTTCAACGACGAGGCTAAGGCAACGAATACAACATGAAAATAGTTTCATCCAGAAATATTTTTGCAAACAAAATCTTAAGTATTCGTGACAAAATATTTTATCACCAAAAGCTTATTTTCTTATAGTGTTGACAATAGGTTCCCATGAACTTTTTTTTCGGTAACTTTCTTCCTTGAGCAACTCCTCATATTCTATCACCTTAGCTGCAAGTTCATAAAAATTTCTAAATTCCATACCTTAGAATTTTTTCCTCAACTCAATATCAAAACCTCTTTTGGCTATTTTCACGTACGTTGTCTATGGAAGATAGATCTTGCATATGTTTCTCATTCTCTCATATCGGAAGATAAACAAATTAGCAGTCTCCTCATTTCTTTGAGTCACTTTGGACAGTTTTGCAATGCACACTTTAGGCTCAACCCTGAAAACTGAGTGTGGAACTGCCTTTAGATCTCCTACCAACTTCAAATGGAGTTTCTTGATAATGTTGTATACCAAGTGAATGTTGCTCATGTCAAAGAGTTTGGAAACAGTCTAAGCTTGAAATGATAGAAATTGTCATAGTTAGACAATTCCCCACATTGCACAGTGAATTTAGCAACATGCTCCAGGGTGGATTGACCATCAAAACAGAGAACAAGGAGAAATCAGGGATCATGTACCCCCTTGGGTAGGGGTTCTTCTTGTCTATCATTTCTAAATAAGGCTCAGAGAACTCCAGCCGCCACCTGGGTTTCGAGGCCCGACTCCATATAACTCTCGTGACCGCCTTTGGTTGCTCCTAAATCTAATACTAGGGTTGGTTGCCCAAAAGGCTGTTGAGGAACTTGTTGAGCTTGTTGAGGAACTTGTTGAACTTGTCGTCCCCTATTGCCATTCACTCCTATAGGCGGTTGGATGATGCCCCCCGGGCCTCCATTGAAAGAAAAACCCCTTTCATATGCTCCAGGCTATGTAAGTGGATTAATATGAGCAAAAATCATCTGAGGGTTTGTGGCTTTGGCTGCATTAGGTCTTTTCCCTATTATGGTCTTTAGAGTACCACCCTCTCTCCTATGGGGAGGAAGGTATCTAATCTCTGTCTACATAAGTGAGCGGTGAAATCTACTCCGCTCGTAGGGTTCTCATAATACGTCCTCCAGTTCCTGTGGAAAATTGTCTTTCGTGCTTAGAAGCAATTTCCAGCCTCGTCATTTCCTTCTAAGGTTCTCTAAGACGGATTTGAGATTGTTGTTTCATTTCTTTCATAAAGATACCATGATCATTCTGGCACTTTATTTCACATGAGCCCGAATTCATTAAAATTATTAGAAAAGAATAGACACATCCACTGATCGCCTAAAAACCTCGGGGTCCGCTGACTACCCACAACTACGGAATACTGTGGTATGTTCTGGGTGACCCGACACGAAAATCTGCGTAGTCTCCTTTGTACGGGGAGCTCTACCCAAATACAAAACTTGTATAAAACCTGTCCCAAACAATCCAATATATGCAATATAATCCAATATATCCAATCACATGAGTAATACGGCCACTTGGGCCCATAAACAATACTCAATATACATACCAACTATGAATCCAACTATATACCCAATAGTTACAAGAGTTCAAATGTTTTAATCTTATACAACATATATTAAAATACTAAATTCTAATACATGTAATATCGGGCCGAGCCAAAGCCACAATCCGGCTTTTCTTCTAATCTCTCAAATTTAGACGAGCCGTCCCTCGCACGCTCCCGTAATTGCAAAATAAAGTGGGGGTCCCACGATCGGTGAGCTAATGCTCGCAGGAGAATCGCCTGCGGCTACTCACCACCCAAGTGTCAGGTAATGTTCCACTTAAACACACATTCAAGCAAACATGATCCTACTCTGAATGTCTACACGACCAACTCGCATCCCGGTCCTCGACTCGACTCTCTCACACTCGCCGCTTCCTCACAGATGAGAATTCATATTATTTTGTTTGTTTGTGGACAACCCTCCGATGTATATATATATCAATTGGACCGCTCCGACGATTGATATATTATTTGTTTGTGGACTACCCTCCGATGAATATCAATTGGGCCGCTCCGACGATTGATATTTTAAATTTGGACTACCCTTCGATAATTAATGTTTTTAGACAACCCTCCGAACCGTTTTCTAGGGACTTTTCATGCACTCACTCCTATAGTCCTAGGGTGTTCCAAAGCATATGGACGCATGTATGCGCTCCAATAGCGCCTAATCACATGCAACAAATATATAAACATGAATATACTCGCATAATTCAAATCACAATCATGTTATGTAATTATACATTTCATCACGCCAAATTAGCTCACTGGGCTAACGATCAAACACGCAGCAATTTAATTTTAAATCACTGCCAAAACATATATTTTCACAAAATATATTTTGAGAACACTATTTCTGGGAATAGTGAAACCTCTGTTTACTATTCCCCCGAAAATCACAAACATCTGGCTCAATTAGTGAACCTGTAAGCCTCACGAATTACTTCCGCCTCTATCCAATCAATACATGATTAACACCAAAAACACACAATTTCACACCTCAACATATCAGTCGTGGAGCAGCCACTGCCGTTCCATTTGCTCAAAATTTTATATTAATTGTTCCAAGGTCTGGGACTGAACAACCTACCACTCCGCCCCCAATCGACTCAAACATCTCGAAAAGTACCGAAAATGGGAATAAACCCGCAGGAACTCTCTACCTCTTGGAGTTTGTCAAAAACTCACAAATCGAGTCCACGCAAGACGCCCGCATAACGCTTTTCCTTCTCGGCCTCGAAGACCGCCGATGGTCTATCGCTTCGTATTTTTAGAGAGAAATGACTTTCTCTCTCTCTACCCAAAGCCCCATTCGCTCAGACTTCCCTTCCCAATTCACGTTTTTGCTTTTGCTTTAATTGGAGAAGAAGCCACTATTCTCTATTTTGTCATTTTCTAACTTAAACAATTCAAAAACTTACATGCCTCTTTTCCCGCTTTTGATATTCTGACTACCTCTACTGGTCCATTTTCATTATTTCTCTACTCATACCACTTATGGCACATGAGTACATATTATATGTGACTTTCGTCACATCGAAAATCGCTTTACGGCACCCGAAACGCGATGCCTCGTAAAACGTGTAAATTCCGACTATCTCGGAATTTGACGAAATTTTACGTGCTAGTTAGATTTCGCGAGAAGATTCCAACTAGCAGAATCAAGCCATTATCCGAGATCTGCAGAATTAATTACGAATTTTAACCGAATAATTTCAGAATCAAAATTACGATTTTGTCCTTATTCCGTAAATCGAATTTCTGGGCCTACATTCTCCTCTTGTAAAGGAATTTCATTCCGCAAATTCAGACAATCATAATCATCATATGCAACGCACTTTACCACGCATGTAAACTAGTCATTTAAATGCCAAACGACTCAAACCACGTACCTTCATCCCAAACAAGAAGCGCGATAAGGCCGCATCGCCCTCGCGCCTCCCACGCTGACTCCTCCACTCCACAAAGGCCGCCGATAGCACTCACTAGCCTCACGGTCTTAAGGCCGCAAAAACTGGACACGGATTATCCAAAAATGCACACCGGCCCCTCAAAGCGTCCCATCGTCAACTCAATTCCGTCCCTAATCCACCACATGAGCCGGATCCGAGTATATTTCCGAGCATGAAGAAGTGAAATACCTCGTTACACTGGCTACGCTTCGCTGTAACGCTAACTCCAGACGCAAAGGTGCCTCACCCTTCGAGCATCTGTAAAGGTCCACAAACCCTGGGCGATAGCTTCCCGTGCTTCTGCCGAACCCGACCACTCCTCCCAGCATCACTTTCAAGAAAACGTGATCACCAACCCTAACCTAGGGTCGACGTCGTGACATCAAGATAGCCTTCCATTCGCTCCTCGAAATGAGAAGACGCTGGCCGTATTGCCTCACCTTCTCGTGAGGTGTTCCTAATCAAATCAGACCAAATGACGGAGCTCTCTCCCACTTCTGGCCCATCCTAATCTGACCTACATGGCTCTCATACAATGCCTCACACTGCCATCCGTGATACTACCGATAACTGCTTGTTGTAGGCGAATTCCACTAAGGGCAATTAACCCTACCCTCTTATGACCCAGCCGACGTATGCTCAGAAGGCGGTCCTTAACACATGTATAATCCATACAACACGTAACCCTACACAACCCTTTGCTCGTAAACGTTAACCTTCCAAGGTCACACTCATCGACAATCCAATGGACCGGCCAACCTAGTCCATGTCATGAATGACATCCATATACCGAGCCCTGCCAGCCAACAACACTCAACACGGTACTCTAAAGGGTATCCAACCCGAGTCATCCCCGAATTCTATCACCTAACTCTAAGTCTACTTGATAATCCTCTGTCTCGCGGTTTTCATCTCGAGTCACATAATCTCTTTCTACTTACACTTCCAAGCCTGCATTCTCACGTAAATCGTGGATATCTCCCGGTCTCTTACACCCTAACTCCAAGTGATTCTCACCGGCGGATTTACAAGCCCCTTTTGCTTTACTCCCACACACTCTAATTACTCGTCATTTCCCCGAATCGAACTAAGAGTCTCTACTGACGAGTCTCAAAGACAAACTCAACCCTCACTCACCAAGAGTGGTGAATGACCGTACCGTGTACCTACACCCGACTCGACACGATGTTACCGTGCACATGAACGCAATAATGCCATACTATGACACCATATCCCGGGGTCCACCGTGAGCAGAATCTCTGAGATCTCTCACTCGTAATCCCGACCTATCAGGTCAACTCTCACCCTACATCCTAGGGAAGAACATCTATACCTGGCTTCTCTAAAAGCCTTAATCTCTAATCCCAAATCCAATGTCGTGTCGAGTAGGACAACCCGATTAAGGTCTCAATTACTAACAACCCGATGGTTGTCAACTCATCCATGTCAAGCCTGACATCAACAACCAATAGGTCTACCACCCTAAGGTCCACTACGCTTTCGCTGCGCAACTCTGATCTCGTCTCCCGACGACTCCACACTCGTCCCTCTAACTGGGTGCTATCGAGAGTGCTTGCATAGCACCTCAAACCCGAAACTAGTTCCTCCGACCGCACTAAAGCGTGAGGAAATGAATCCATACTCTCCCGTCCTACGCTAACTCCGGGACCGCATTGTCCCAAAGTCTCGGGATCCCCGGTCTCGGGCAATCCCGCCACTCATGCCCGCCCCGGCCCTAGTCTTGAAACTAAGTACAAGCGTATGTTCTCCGCTCTTCCCGAACTAGAGAAAGTCGATCCTCCTTCATACTCAACACTGTGATCTCAGTGTTCAAAGTATCCTCAATCTCTCTATGGTCGTACGCTCTAACCATGAAGTCCATAGTCCCGTAGGCGAACTTCACATCCCGCCTCGAACGGATAACTTCGCCCATTCTCGAATCTCCTCGTAATACCGGCCAATCCCAAGAAGCTACGATCTCGAAGATCGACATTCGGTCTCTCCTAACTCGTGATACAATCCTCAAGTGATACTCATGCTCCCACTGACCGGGAGAAGATCAAAACGTCATCCACGGCTACGACAAACTGATCTAGATAGGGTCGAACACCCCATGCATGATCCATGAATGCTACTAGCATTGGCTAACTAGCGGCATCACCAGAAACTCAAAGTGCCCATAACGCGACCTAACCGCTGCCTTAGGGATATCCGTATCCCTAACCCTCGCCGATGGCAACCAAGCATGGCACCATCTCTGAGTAGACCCGCGCCCTCAACTCCGGTCAAACAAACCACAACTCTGTGAATAGATACCGATTCTCGTCAACCGCTCAACCATCTGAGTCAATGCACAAATGAATGGTCTTCATTCTTCTTCTTCTCGCAGTCAGAACCGAAGTGCCCTATGGTGAAGTGCCTTGGCCTAATAAACCCCTTGTCCAATAAATAGCTTCTCGTAATCGGGACTCGAGTTCCCGCAACTTCAACCTGCCATCCTAAGTGAGTCATAGACGGGTGAAGTACCAGGTGTAACTTCTATACAAGTTTACTACCTCGGAGGTAGTCCAGAAGCCATCCGGAAAATATCCATACATTTTCAGACACTACTCGGCGTAACCAAGTCCGATCTCCTTCGCCCTAGGTTAGGCTCGCGAAGCCAACCCGCCGCTTAATCGTCTCGATAATTGACTTCAGATATCGTCTGGGGTAAATGTCTGCTGCCCTCAAATACCATACGAGTACTGCCCCGCGATAGGCGGTAATCTCTCTACGCTCAATCGATAACGATTCTGTGTTATCACCACCATCCCCTGGGATGGCATCGAACTTTGATATGTCCATGATCCTCAGTCCACCGTGAGTAGAGTCCCCAGATCTCTTAACTCGTAACCCCGACATATCAGATCTATTCTCGCCCCTAACCCTAGGAGAACTCACAACAATGGCTCCTCTAAGGTCTCTAGAGGTCCTTGCCCATTTCCACCCTATTCACCTCACTCTAACCTGAACAACTGGGCCTATCCCGGTCGCCGAGGTAATCTCCATAGCCTCTGAACTTTCTCTCTCGATTCAGATGAATCCAATGGTCCGCCATCATCCATTTCTCCCCGCCAATGCCTGAGATGATGCGTCCTAAACCCCGGGTTGGCAGGATCTCCCCCGACTACCCGCTGGCGAGCTTCAGGTGCACAGCGCACCCGCAACACCCACGGCCCCAAAGGCCCGTCGATTGCGCCGCGAAGAATAATCTGTCTATGGTGCCCGACTGCGCCCCCGTGGACGTCCCCAGCGGCCGCCGTCCCTCACTAGCCCTTTACATATTTCCAATGGCAATGTAAATCATTTAATTTTTCATTTTGGCCTAACTAGCAATGCACATGCCAATTACTAATAGACTTAACAACCGTGAACTCGATCTGCTCATTTCCTAAGTGGCGCGCTAAATCTAACCATTACCATTTATTTTAATAAAACCCAAGCCTTTCTTGTTCATTCTCATTATCCAACCTCTAAGGTCATAGTTCCTAACCTTAACATTCACCCTTTTCCTATACGCATTACACCATGCATATAATTTCCTACGCAACAATCAAGAATCAATACTTCCACGAGAAGTTAAATACAAGACAAGATCTCTAAGGCATAAGCACAAATGCAGACACTATCCATACATAAATCAAGCAGATATTATTTATCACCTTGCATTTACAAGTAATGCAAGACAATCTAATTATACATTTAAAACATTTTTATCAACACAAATTTCATTTTTTAAAATTTCATTTTTTTTTTTCGAAAACTTTGTCTCATTTTATTAAATTTTATTTTATTTGATTTTTCAAAAAAAAAAAAAAATTTGAAATTTACTATTCACAGTTGACCGGTCAATGTTATCAGTTCTCACGATTTATCGTCTCACGTACCGTTTATGGTTAATGCTCACTTGACATCGTTGGTCATTAATACAAAAAAAAATTGTATTGTAACACAATTTACTCATCGTACTACTATATTGCAATACAATTTTCCAGCCTCTCTTCCCTCATGAATACACTTTTGTATATTGCAATACAATTTCCTTTCTAAATTCCCTTCAAGTCACAATACAAGTATTGCACACAATCCTAGCCACTCGCACACTCCATTGCAATACAAATTTATCATCAGGTTGAAATATACCTTAGCCACTCCAGACCTCTTGCAATACATCTTCAACCAAGCAACCTAAGGTTGCAATACACAATTTCACTTGCAATATGCAATTCTTCCCTCCCTATGCTACAATACAATCTAACACTTCCCGTAATACACTCACTCTCAGAATACAAAAATTGTATTTATACACACGCCACTCACAATTTTGCTTCTTGCAATAAAATTGTAAGGCTTGCAATACAAATTCGATAATACAATCAAGCAAAGAGTCTAAAACCGCTTATTATGCACTTCGAGTGCACTTTTTTTTTAAATTATCGAAAATCACCTGGGGTAAATATACAGAGCATATTTTTTTCACACATGCTATTGGAAAATAATTCAAACATAAGTATACATTTTTTTTTTTTTCATTTATTTGCTACTAGAGACACACAAATACTTTCTTCCATTTTTTTTTTTTCAGAATACACAAATAAATTTCTAAAATTTATTTTTCTTCTACTTCTCGTGAAAAACCTTAGAAAATTGTTTTCACTCATAACCAAATAAATTTTATAAAATTTATTTTCTTGCTTTAAAATTTCTTCTCTCATTTTCCAACAAACTCCAAATACATTTAGTAAAATTTATTTTATTTAATTTTCTTCAGCTTACACCCAAAACCTTAAAATTAAATTTCTTCACCTCTAAACCAACAATTTTTTATGAAATTTATTTCTCATTTCTTATCAAACCAAATAAATTTATAAAATTTATTTCTTTATTTTATGCTTTTCATTTACTTCATCGTAAACTCTGTAAGTTTTCCTATGTGCTAATCACCAAGCACAAACATTTCACAACTCATAACATGGTATACACACCATTCATCAAACATTCACACAACATTTCATCAAATCACACAAAACACACCAAACACATGCATGCAGTGTCCTAGTTTTGTCCCGTGATTTCCTAGGTAATCGCATACCTAAACTCAACATCGAACCACACCTAGTGGCGATGTTCTTACACGACTATGGCTAAGCCCAAATCCTCAATCTATAGGTTTCACATACTCATATCTACATCAAACCACCTAGTGGGCATATGGATACCCAACTCCAGCTCCCTAGGTATTCCCAAGATACCTAAGCTCGATACCAAGTCGTGACGCCCAAACTCCGGGGTCCGTCGACCACCACAACCCGGACATCTGTATGTCGAGTGACCCGACATTTCTCACGAAAATCGGGCAGAGTCTCCTTTGTACGGGGAGCTCTACCCAAAAACAAAACTTGTATAAAACCTGTCCCAAACAATCCAATATATGCAATATAATCCAATATATCCAATCACATGAGTACACGCTACTGGGCCCATAAACACTAATATATATTATGCTACCAACTATGAATCCAACTATATACCCAATAGTTACAAGAGTTCAAATGTTTTACTTTATACAACATATATTAAAATACTAAATTTAATACATAACACTCGAGCTAAAGCCACAATCCGCTTTTCTAATCTCACCTCTAGACGAGCCGTCCCTCGCACTCCTCGACCAAACAAAGCGGGGGGGTCCCACGACTGGGTGAGCCAATGCTCAAGAGGAGAATCGCCCTGCGGGCTACTCACCACCTAAGTGGGCCGTGGGTAGTAATGTCTCATCTAAACACATTCAAGCAAACGACGATCCTACCAACGCCTGCGACTCAACTCCGCATCCCAAGTCCTCACGGTTCTCTCACACTCGCCAAGCCCATGAGAATTATTATTTTGTTTGTTTGTGGACAACCTCCGATGTATATATATATCAATTGACCGCCCGACGATTGATATATTATTTGTTCGTGACTACCCTCCATAATATCAATCACGCCCGACGATTGATATTTTAAATTTGGACTACCCTTCGATAATTAATGTTTTAGACAACCCTCCGAACCGCTTTCTGTGACTTTTCATGCACTCACCCTATAGTCCTAGGGTGTTCAAAGGCATATGAATGCATGCTGTATGTCGGGCCCAATACAATTTAATCACATGCAAATATATAAATACGAATATACTGCATAATTCAAATCACACAATCATGTTATGTAATTATACATTTCATCACGTCAAAATTAGCCTACTCACTAACGATCAAACACGAGCAATTTAATTTAAATCACTCGCCAAACATATATTTCACAAAATATATTTTGAGAACACTATTTCGGAATAGTGAAACTTCAAGTTTATCATTCCTAAAATCACAAAACACGGCTCACCCTGAAGGAACCTGCCTCACTGACCATTTCCGGCCTCTATCCAATCAATACATGATTAATCTAAAACACAATTTCACACACAACATCAGTCGTGGAGGCTACTCGCCGTTCCATTTGGTTTCAAAATTTTATATTAATTCGGTCCTATTCGGGATCGATCAAAAGGCCCTCACTACCCCAATCGACTAAACATCTCGGTAAAGTACCGAAAATAATAAAACCTCGCAGTGAGTAAACCCCTACCTCGAGCTTGTCAAACCTCACAACCGAGTCCACGCGTACTCGCCCGCGTGTAACGCTTTTCCTCCTTCTCGCCCGAAGACCCCAACGGCCTGACGCCTCAGATTTTTAGAGAAGTCGCACCTTCTCTCTACCCAAAGCTCCATCTGCCCTCAGATCTCCCTTCCCCCCAATTCACGTTTTGCTTTTGCTTTAATTCGAGAAGAAGCCACTATTCTATTTTGTCATTTTCTAACTTAAACACTCAAAAAACCATTATGCCCCTTTTCCCGCTTTGATATTCCTGGCACTACCTCGGCCGCCTATTTCATTATTTCTCTACCATACCACTTATGGCACATGAGTATCAGATATATGTGACTCTCACACATCGAAAAATCGCTTTACTAAGACTGTAAATGACAATGTCTGTGAATTTTGGTAAATTCGACTATCTCTAATCTCGACGAAATTTACGTGCTATTGATTTACACAGACGATTCCAACAAGGTAATCCGTTTTGTCATCCGAGATCTAAAGAATTAATTACGGATTTTTAACCGAAATTACAATTTCGTAATCAAAATTACGATTTTGCCCTTATTCCAGAAATTGGAATTTCTCGGGTCTTACATCCACATTACCTGCACCCCTTCCTTCCACTTGTTCATCAGGTCGCTTGATGGATCTTCTATCGTCAGACCGAGAATCCATCAAAGTTTTCTATCTATTCATTGCATTAGGATTCTAAGTCCCAGACCCTACAATGCTTTCTTTAATTCTTAATTTGTTTTGCATTCTTCAAGAAAATGTGTCTCACCGTGGAATATTCACAACTATATAAAAAGCAAAAAGATGTGCAGATTTTTAGAAATATGTGTCCCATCTGCATAAGTTAAAAATATACTTTGAGATTTTTCTACTGACCACCAAAACATACAAAAGCACGGATTGGTGAATGGGTGAGTATGTAAAATTATAGTATCTTAACCGTTATTTTGAAATCTAACTTATATTCAAATGACAAATAAATCCCCTAGTTCCCTTAACAGTTTCTTAGATTCTAAGTGAAAAATACCTTGATAATTAGATTGCATAGACTAAATTAAAAGTTAAGAGAAAAACTGAACGAACTAGCTTGCAAAGTAGCAGATTTCATTATAAAATTGGACTAAAAATTAAATATTGAAGCAAGAAAGCTTTGAAGTGACAAATTACTTGGAAATAACATATAAAACTAAACTAGGAATCTGAATAAAAACACTGCTGAAATTGTAGAAGACTAAGAGAAATGCTCTTGCATTGGTTTTGAGTGTTTGAAAGTCGGTCCATGACATGATGCTTTAATTCCTTTTTATAGACATTTCTGAGTAACTGTCCCAACCCACTTTCTTTAATAAATGTCCATGTCTCCACTAAAGTCCTGTTCCCCAAGTAACTTTCCACCACTGCCTATGTACTATGTCATGTCCTGATTTGGAGAAAAAGTCTTCTTCATATTTCACCTTTGAGACAAAGTTTCAATATTCTTTACTAGCAGCTTTGATAAATTTAAAATTTTCAAAAATGTCTTTGGCCCTTTTCTATGGCCAATAATCAAGTGAGTTTGACTTTCTTTAACCAAGTTAGATCTCGCATTTATTTAGTTTTCGATATATCTATTCGACTCATTCTACTATCCTTTAAGCCCAAAATTTTATTTTTATTGTCAATAGAATTATTTTTTTTATTTTTGAAAAAAAAACCGTACTTAATGATTTTAGAATATTAGGTAGTAGGAGGAAATTAAAATTTCGTTAATACTTTTTTTTTAAACAAAAGTTTCATTAATACTTAATTGCTCTTTATAAATAGAAGTACATTTTGAAGAATGTTTTTGTCGTTATACATTTGATTTTCTACTATTTTCTTTTTCATCATTATTAATAGTAAGTGCATTTGAAAGTGTATCAATTTGATTATTTATTTTAATATGCCTCCTTAGGATCGAATAAGAATAAATACGAGTGCTCAATTTTTGTCTCTTTACATGGTGAATACATCTTTTGACGTAGAGACTTCAATGACAAATTAAATTATTCAATTTTATTTTAATACCATAACACCTAGCTTGATGAAGTCTCTATCCCTTAAATGAATATTTTGGCCTTTTCAATCATATTGACTATAATTGCGTTGTCCATTAAAAAACTTGCACGTGTTCCAAAAAGTTTTATTTTTTTCTTTTCTGTTTTTGACATTCTCTTTTGGATTCGTATTCTTAAAAAGACTAACATAAATTGAATAAAAAAAATGATAAGATTTTTCCATAAATATAGTATGTCAAGAACATTTTACATCTTTACTCTAAATAATTTGTCGATTGAGAAATCTCTGTCTTGATGTGAAAATTACCTCTCTTTTCCTTTTTTTAGTAAAATTATTACATATATTTTTTAATTCTCTTAAATATTTGTTCACAACTTTGGAGGATTCTTTCTTTCTACCGTATTAATGAGGATTTATGAGTTGAGTTGGATTGCACCCACCCAAGTCAGCACCCATAGGCCATAACTACGATTCAATGCTTTTAAGTTTTTTTTTTTCTTTCATATTATTAAATGTAAATATATAAGAAGCACTATATATAAAATATTTTCATCATAAAGTAATGAAGTTCCCTTAAAGGAAATTTTTTTCTTTTAAAAAAAATCGAAGTAATAAAATATAAGTGTTACTAATTACAAACTTAATTAAAGATCATTTACCATAATTAATTTCAATTTTTTTAAAGAATTAATTTCAATTTTAAACACTAATGGCACTTTAATTACTCAGTAAACTTTAATTGTATAAACTCTATTAATCAATTTTAGGGTCAGTACCAACAAAGAAATCACGGTTTAAAAGTAAAAATAAATGAAAGAATAAACTAAAAGAACCTAGATCAATATGCTTACATCCATGTGTGGGAATAATCAGTTTACTCTCGAAGAATTAACTAAATCTTGAAACTTTCAAATCAAATTTATGAATTAATGAAAGAGACCGAGTATTTATACATTATTTTTCATACTTTGTTAAAATAAAATTTTCTTTCCAACATAAAATCTCGTGATATATAGTTATATACTTCACAATAGGACAAAATTTTCTTAAAATATGTTGACTTTTACTAGGTTTGAGATAATCCATATATTCGTCTCAAATGTTCTATAAGAAGATAGCTATGAGCTTAATAAAGATTTATTAAAATAAAGGTAAAGTCCTTGGCAAGACTAGAAAATCGATTCGAACTAAGACAAACCTGTGTTGTAGGGATGTTCCAAACATGGGAAGTTTGGACTTAAAGCAAAGCAACTGGAATGCATGTGAATTTGTTAGCTTGGAGGCTAAGGAACTTAAAGAGCAAGTAAACAATGGGCTTGAGATTTATTTGGCAAGTGGATAAAGATCAAATCACATAAAATCCTGACGTCTAAACTGTCAAACCAAATTTAGAAACAAGTTTCATTTTTTCATCGCGGATAACTTAAAGGAAAAGAAACATAACATGGGCGAGGCCAGAATTCATATTGTGATAATGATCTACTCATATCTAGTCTTCCAATACCGAATCCATAAGACTATAAATTCGAGGGTTTGGAAGCTGTTCGATATGGATTTCAGGAGCAGAGCTTGAAGAAGAACAAACGAAGTATGGACATGCCGAAATTAAGAGTGTCGAGTGTAGATACTTGGCCGGCGGACAAGATGTTGGGTACTTTCACCTTAATAAAGACGATGTTATTTATTTTATCTAATCTTTATTGAGCTTAATAATGCCGTATGAGCGTGCAACGCTGTGTACAGAGAAGAAAGCTCACTGAGAGAGTTCATTCTTGAATCTCTACTTCATTTAACGACAGGCTTCAAGCAAAGGTCGCTTAGAAAATTTAAGTCTGAGATCACATAAACTAATCAGAACCTTGAATCAAATCAATGAACATTTTTACATTTGGCCACAACCCCATGAATTTAGGCAGATTGCCAAATAACATAAAAGATTATGTGTGTTTTTATTTTATTGCAAATATATCATATCTACTCTACACGCATAAAGACTTATAGAGGAAGTTCGAACACATTGCACTAAAATCCGAATGGGTGCAGAGTCCAAACATTAAGGATTGTAACTTTAAACATTCACTTATATTTGTCAATTTCAAAAAGATTATTGTTGATCAAAATATACTTGAGGTCTTGATGATAATTATTAACTATTAATATTTAATTTGAGATAAGTGGCAAGTGGTACTTGATTATTCACTTAAAAGTAAAAGATTACTCATTAAGAATTCAAGATCAAAAGGACAAGGAACTTAAAAATCCAAGCTCTAACATTAAGAAAAGTCCTTTCAAGCTTAGGATCCCTATGTAACATAAAACATTGGTGTAAGGGTATTTTTCATTCATGCATAAAGCTCGAGTTTAATTTTAATAGCACAAGATCTTTTAAGATCTGAGTTTGAAACTCAAACCCAGGGATGACGATTTTTTACCCGTACCCGGCAAACCCATCCTGCCTCGCCCCGTTTGGATCAGATATGGGAATAGATTATTTGGGTTTGGGAAGCCTTTTCAAAACCCGACTCGGGTTCAAGTCGGACTTTGGATTTTAATGCCCCGGCTTCTTGCATTTGCATTTCCTAGAATACCCTTCGTAGATATATCCCCTCATTCTTTTGCAAGGGTTTCACTTTCAGATTGATATTTTTCCATCGGCTTTGATCGATGGCAGAAGCTGTAAGGACTGGGCGTCATCTACTTGGTATATAGAGCTTTAATGAGAGAAAACAAGAAATCAAAGAGGAAATGGTAGCTTCAAATAGAGAAAATGAAACATACAATAGAAGAAAACTTTTTTTTTTCTTGGTTGTGAACGCCTTTGAAGCGAGAGGCGAGTTTTCTCTCTTTTTTTCCCTGTGTTTCAGGTTCTGTGAAGTCTTCACTATTTGATTTAAAAAAAATTTATGCTTTTCTCTCCCATAGGTTTTCCTCTTTTCGGCATTTCAGGTTCTGTGAAGTTTTCACTTTTTGATCTGAAAAAAGATGTCCCTGCTTTTCTCTCCCATAGATTTTATTGCTTCTAAGGGTTCTTAATTTGATGTATCGTATGATTGTATTTTAATTTTCCAGTGACTGATAATCGTATCAATATTGATTGATTCAGATGATTTTTTGTATTTCGTTTGACTACTGAAATGCTAATTTTTTATTTATATTTTTAATAAATATTGGTTTTTCCCTGCAAGCTTTATGGAGATCTGTTTGGATTGTGAGAAATCGATAAAAATAATTTTTGGGTATTCTTTGCTTGAAATTCAAATAATACGAAAACATATGTCGTTCGGTTTTGGGAAGGGGCAGGTATGGGATTGAGAAATTTTGTACAAATCGGGGATGGGATTAAAGATGGTCACGGGTATGGGAGATAGCTAAAAATTTTGAGAAATTTTATTTATACCCCATCTATTTCTCTATACACCTCATTAAAAATACTCATAGAGGAAAATACAAATTTACCCTTAACCCTATTTTTTATATTTCTTTCTTCTTCTTCATCTCTCTGCACCCCAACTCCCTTCTTCCTTCTCCGAAGGCCGCTCCCACACGTAAAACATAGCGCCCTAATAACAAAACATATAATGACAAAAATAAATGGAAGATCAAATTGGCTTTAAAACTGGTGGGCATGAAGACGGCGGGTTGGATCGTTCGCTTTTTTTTCAGATCGATTTAATCCCGATTCGAAAAATCCTGATATCATAATATTCTTCCGATATTGAACCGAATATTATTCCACAACCGATTTAACAACCGGACATAGATAATATCTCGGAGCATCAAAATCCTGGGATGTTGGATTGTTATAACCTGATTTGTGATATCCAGAATAGAATATGTCCCTGATTCGAACCAAATTTTACTGAAACCGATTTGAAAACTGATACTATGATTTTCCTTGACTTACAAATCCTAAGAACATTTATCCAGCTTTTTTAATCGACATTATTTGTTGTATTTAATCACATTTTATTTTGGCAGATTAATTTCGATCATAATAAAATTTCCTTTATAAAGAATTAGTTGATCACACACATTTAGTAGTAATGGCGTAATTTTAATACTTTAAAAGTTAGAAGACTATAATATATATCAAATTAATAAATTGTTATCCAGATATTTTGTACGATGCTGATCAATGCAAGGAAAAAGAACTGGATTTGTTATCGCTGATAAAAAGACGCGATAAAGGAGATAAGTTAGAAAGTTTCAGCTGGTTTCGCATGTGAGCGCGGCGGAACATATAGTACGCAAAGAATGGGGTCGCACGTGCAAGCTCGAATCGAAAAAGGCACCGGGAACTAAAAATGTGATTGTTCATTTAAGACAATCGGTGTGAAGCTAACTAGTAACGATGATCGAGTGTTAAAGTTATTTCCGGATTTTACAATCACTGCTAGCCAACAATCGAGGGTCACTCATATGTCGGGTCTGACATCGAATGGTGAGAAAACTATATCATTCGAGCATGACGGTTAATCAGAAACCAAGGAATATTCATTGTCTATAAAAAATCATGATAAGTATAATGTTAGCACTATGAAGACAATCTACAATGCACGTCATAAACATCGATCACTTACTATGAAGCAGTAGATCGCAAATGCAACAAACTAATGAAACAACCGAATCGAATGTGAACACGCTGGAATTCCGCATAGGGAAGGATGAGTCGAACGACAGTGAGAGACTTGTTTTAGGCACATCCTACTTCTATTCACTTTGTTTAATGCATTTTGGGTGTTGTTCTAATATGCGGATTGCACTTATAAACTAACAGATATCGCTTCCAATTTCTAGATCAGAGGTGTGACATCTACAAATTTAACTTTTTCTCGTGGCATTTGTACTTGAGGCTTAGCCGCAGACAACTACACTGGCAACGGAGAAGTTACAAAGTATAATGTTTGTCGAATGATTACCTAATGTCATTGTTACCGATAGGGAGTCATTTTAATGAACGCCGTATGTTAGTATTTCCTACCACAACAAATCTTCTCCGTGCAGATGATATATATCAAAACGTATCAAACCGTAGTTAAGTCGTTTGAACGAAAAGAGAAGTGGAGGCATTCATGTCACTGAGTGTCCTCAGGTTTTCTTCGAATGAGGACAAGTACGAGAGGAATTTAAGATCATTGGACAACTGATTACTATACTCTACCTGAGCAAGAAATATGTGACAGAAATATGGTTGACTCCTTATATGAAAGATTTGTCGCAGCCTTTAATAAGATAAAGTAATGCATTTAGGCAATGTCACAACGAATAGGTACGTTAATTAGTAATAGTTTTTCTTGAAATATTCGTACATAAAAATGATTTTAATATATGTTTTATATTTTTTATAGGGCCGAGAGTGCATATGCAAAGTTGAAGAGACATCTCGTTCGCCTCATGGGATTTCACAGTTCTCGAATGTAATAATGCTCTTATTGAGTTGCAACATACGGAAACTGTAAAGCTTCATTCGAGAGAAGTGATTACTTGTCAAACATCAATTCAATAATGTTATGTTTGAAGAATCATGTGGTAATGGGTATCTGTAGTGGCTTCACTAATATGATATTGATGGAGTTAAAAAGAGCAACTCAAGTTGAAATTGAGAAGGGAATATGTGGTCACGCAACGTAACCCTCATGGTTGCCTTGTGCGACTAATCCCGCAGCTTATCAAAGAAGGTCGCACACCTCTTGATAGTGCATTCTCATCGGAGGAAGTTGATACTAGCGAATCCACGCATGTCTCGTCTGAAATGACAATTACTCCCGAGATTGATAGTATTTTCGGTGACAATTTGTCGATTGTGATGAGACAGTAAAATAGCATTAAAAGGAAGCTTAGAGAGTTAGCTTATCCCGTAATACATCTATGTTTCCACCACTTGAGAAGGTTAAGGCAAAGGGGTCTCATTATTGAAATTAATTTACCCACTAAACGAGCTCCTTCTTTATTTGAAATTGCTGAGTTCTGGCTTCATCGATAGTACTTCACCAAATGCTATCGTATGTTCCGGAGTACCAAAGGAAAAATTGAAGTACATTAAATGTTTTCCACATCAAATACGTGAACATATAGTGAACATCGTGGATGTTAAGGTAGATGGTCACGCGATATCGATCGATTGTCAAGTTACTAGAATGGGGAAGACTAATGGGAACCCGTCACAAGATTTGGTTCATGAGCTTCAAACTTTCATGATGAGTATGTTCCAATTGTATGACCAATCGACCGTGTTGCCGAGTTGGTTTATTCATTATCATGTTTTGACTCTTTGCTCCATATGATAGATGGATGACTTTTATCTCTGATACGGGTCATTTGATAAATTTCACTGCACAATATCAGGTTAGTTCATTTATCAATTAGACAATGCCTAACATATCTACCACTTAGATCTGTATCACCTTCACCACAAACTGATTGCACTTGAATTTGTTGAGGATTGTCATTTCGTACAGGTTTGTTAAATTATATTCTGTTAGTCATTAAGTTTAATGTATTTATATTTTTGTTTTTTGACAAAGGACGATCTTTATTTTAGGTCTTCATGGATTCGACATCACCAATACCTCCAAATGCATGCAACCCGGCGTATCACTGTATACCAAAGGTGCTCGAGGATGGGAGATCCCTTATGTACCTCTGGATTGAGGCTTTAGATCATTATTAGGACGAACTCACGAATGACACAAGAGATAATTGATTTAGATGAAATACGATGTATCTACAACTTTAAATGATTTATATTGTAATTGATAATGTGATATATTTAATTTAATTTAATAATTACTTTAATGATGTAATTTAATTTTTCATAACAAATATCATTTTATTTAAAATTTAAAATATATTTTATAAATTATTTTAATACTTTAAAATTTAACTATATTATAGTAATATTTTAAATATAAATTAATCGAATAAACTAATATAATACAATAAAATTAATCAAATTCTATTTTAAACATTAAAGTCTAACAACTAATACATAAAACATAAACTAAGTCTTCTTTTTCCTTTTCGGAAACGAACATACACTGGGTAGTTGAGGAATCCTGCAAAAATAAGGATCCACGTGCGCTCGGCGAGCAACTGCCACTGGAGTGAGGATGAACTATCAGGCGGAGGATCAACCGACGTCAGCGGAGGATAGACAAAAGTGGAGGGCTAAAATGGACGCCAGAAAGGTGATGGAGTACCGTGAGATCGGAGCAGTGATGGTGTGTTGTGAGATGTCGGAGGTGTGATGGAGTGTCAGAGATGATGAAGTCTCATCTGACTCAGCAAGTATGCTATGCTACCATCTGCACCCTAAAAATAATCGAGACTCTGCTGTCTTCCACCAGATATCACATGCCTCAATAAAATCAATGCTCTCGCATTACGCTACATAAATAATATGTGAAATTAATATTGTGAATATAATAAAAAAAGCAAGAATACATGTGATAATTTAGATTACTAGGTCAAACTAAGTCCATATTTAACTTACGTATCACCGGTAGATGTAGTATGTGAGGGCGAGAAGATCGTGCATCCGTCAGAACCCGATCTCACCGTGGAGGTTGAACTATGCACGCGATATGGCGATCATACTGTGCCATATACTCGCTACACTCTCCCGAGTCGAGTAACGGCATCGTCGACCTCGACTCGATCACCAAGACGTGGATCTGTCCATTCTCCAACAATCGATCCAATAAGATACTACGGTCGTCGTGGAGGTGTGAAAGGCCATGGATGAATGGTTTGAATATACCCAACCGGGCAAGACCCGCCCGATGATATGGCCTTCAACAACCGGGTCCGCACTTTATGCATCCAAACCATGCACATCGGGAAAGGGGTGTCACCGCTGATCCACGTATGGCTCCCGCAGACATCCTCACCAGAATCAATCTGGGGCCGCCCCGAATCGATCGCAAACTATCGGGAATCACATGCAGCCTCCAACGTAGTGCACGTGGTCATGACTCGATGTAAGACAAATTCGGAGAAGAAACATCTCAGGAAAGTGCTCATAAATCCAGGCCTACATAATAAATCAGACAATTAATATCAATATAATCGATAATTGAAAGTTATCTAAAAATTATCGAAAGTGTCACTAATCAGACCGCAAAGGGTCGTAGCCACCTAACCGCGTGACCTCAAACCCGGGTCGCAGTAGTCGCCTGCTCACAGATATGCCGCATAAGCCGCTTCCCCAAGCATAGCTACTCAACCATGCCGAGGTCCCTAATAGCTCCAAGTACACTATCAGTGACACCGGGCCGGGCACTCTTATCGCCAGTAACAGAGTAACCAACCGCATGGAGCAAGAAGGCTCGAGTAGCAAACTCGATATCATCACGAATGAGACATCCAGAAGAAGTCAAAATCATCCTCACCCACAAAGAAAGAGTCAATCTGAAGAAGAAAGACATCGCCCGTCTCGAGATGCCTCGCGACGTGTGCTTCAACAACCCTCACTAATAAAGTATTGGTATCGCTCCACCGTTACAGAGGAATGATATCATCATCCAAGAATAGTATGTAAAATGGATGCACGCCGTTTAGCGTGATGGTCATCTCACCAAACTGAAGATGAAAATGGTCTTCGCTTCACGCCACAAAATGTCGACAACATAGGTCTACTCGCAACTCGATGACTGCAACTAATTAATGGTGCCAACCCAGATTGATGCATAGTCTCAGAAATACGAGACCTCTCCGCATCAAGTCTCATAATCAAGTACTTTGCACCACGATTTACCACCCCAATGGTGCTCGATCCTACAATATAAATACCAAATAAATTACAATCCAAGTTACATGTGAACTAAAATTAACATAAAAATATATATATATATATACAACTTTGGACAATGATCGCTTACTTCTCCAACCATATCTTCGCGCAACATGGTTGTGAAACTCCGCGAATATAGATCTATCGATAGGTCCTCCAGAACACCAATACCTCCGCCTCAACCCTATCATGCCGAGGATGCTCAACCTGGACTTTCGATCTATTGTCGGCTTAACCTCTCGACCGTACTGCCGTCTACGCCTCCGATCCCGTGAGGTCGCCCACGGTGCACTAGATATATCTCCTCCTCGAGCACGTGGTGGCACATTCATTTCAAAGAAAATAAAGATTGATAAATTAAATTAATATAATCATATACTCATAATCATTATTTTTAAATAATCATATTCATAATCTTAAATTATATAATCTCATAAAATATTGAAAATCATATAATTAATCATAAATAATCATATTCATAGTCAGAAGATTGATAAATTAACAATATAATCATTAAATAAAATAAATTAAAGCATTCGCATTCATTAAATAATATCACCTGATTTCATGGAACTGATTCTTTATACATTTGCGGATTCCATTGTATCCTGTGAGAAGAGGAGAATTTCTGACATCATGGAACTGAAAACAATATTTACTGACATCATGAAACTGATAGATTCAATTCATCCGACATCATGAAATCTCAAAAGAGTTAATTTTTTTCGACATCATGAAATTGAAATACCAATATTTCCTACATCATAAAACTAAAATAAAGATTCAATCGATTCAATGAAACTGAACGAAGCTCAAATTCGATTTGAGAATCTAGAACATAGAATCCGAAACATAGGAAACCTGCATTTAAATTTCAAAAATCAACTATAAACCCATATTGAACAAGAAAATGTGCAAGAATAAACACAACAACAAAAGAAGCAAACTTACTCTCGATATTTCGGGTCCTCGTTGAATCTCCGGATTTGTTATTGCTCTGGGGGGTTAATCGGATTCATGAGAGCCGGCTTGGGGGAATGTGGGTGAGGTAGGTGGGTGCAAATATTAGGAAACAAAAAGAGAATATTTGGCGCACAAGAAATGGGGACATGCGAGAGATGACAAGTGGGTGTATATAACCTCATAAAAATTTACCCGGAATGGAAAAGGTTGACCCACCCGCCTCAAATCTCGCCCACATGCGACTTCACCAAAACCTTATGCAATGAAGCTGAAGGAACATAAACAGTTTTTTAAATAGGTTGCCTAAAATTTGGAAATAAAAAAGATTGAAAAGGGGAGTAAGAGCATCTCCACAGCGAAAAGACCTAAGAGCAACTCCAAAGAGTTTCACCAAACTGACAAAGCCACTGGATGCTAAATGGAAAATGGTGTCTAAAGAATAGTCAAAACAGGTTTGCACTTACGTTGAATAGTGATCAGTTGAAAATTGGCCAAATATAATGATCACCGTCATCAAGAAACACAAAGAAACCCATTTTACTCTCAATATTCTAGCCGTTGGGAGCAAAAAATCACACCGTGAACCAAGAAACTGAACCAAAAAACTAAACCAACAAAACCAAAATGGCATTCTCCAAAACAGAGATTCAAACAACAAAATCGATGCACACCCATGAACCAAGAACCAACCATTTTTATACAAAATCACGCACACCGTGAACCAACAACCTAAACAAAAATTTCAATAACAAAACCCAAAACGACAGACACAACCATTTTGAAGATTTGAGGAATCGGCAGCGAACGATTCAGCAAGAACCGTGAGGAAAGCCACCCAGCCGCGCGCCACGTGAACTCGCCGAAGGCCGTTTTCGATTCGCTCGCTTACCCATCATCTCGCCAATGCCAGCCGCCATTTTGTTCGGAAGTGGCGGCGAAAGGGTCAGATTGCAGTGTACCGGCAAAGTCACGGCCTCCCATCTTTTGGTTTTGACTTTCTTTTCTCTCAGATGAGCCTAAACCTCTTCTTCAACCCACTCGTTTTCTTCCACTAAGCATTTCCCCCTTTTTGACTCTTTCCTCGCATAAGTAAATAACAGAGAAAAGACCCTTTTCTTTTTTCTTTTTTCTTTTTTCTTTTTTTTTAAGTTTTCAACAGATGGATTGTCATTGTATTATTTTCAACAGATGGATGCCCGTTGAACCCCTTTTTGACTCTCATTGTATTTTTTTTTGTTCAACTTCTGTAACAAAACGACGTTGTTTTGAACTTTCTGAGTTTATCTAAACGACGCTGCTTTGACCAAAACCTATTTTTTTACCAAATAAACAGCCTTACAAATAATTTTTCATCTTCTACCTATTTTCAATTTCAATATTATAAATAAAATAATATTAATAAATGAAAAACCATAAATCATATTTTTTTGTGAATAATTTGAAAATAAAATTAGTTCATAAAATTTTTAGAAGAATGAAGAAAATTTATTTTTCAATATTTTTAAAAGAAGCACAAAATTTTTTAAAATTACTAAATATTTATATTTATTTTGTTGATCGTCGTTCTTTTATTTTTTAATTGAATTTTATATTTATTTTAAATTTTTGTTTAATATATTTAGTCTTTTAAATCAATTTTATAGTATGAATGATATAATGAGAAAGCAGTATATGATGTAATTAAAGAGAAGGAAAATTGAATAGATTTAGATGACCAGATGCTCACCGGGAGATGCTTTTATCTAAACTTAATAAAATCTCAAAGTAACTTTAACAAAATTACAGATGTTTTTTTTTTGGCTAACTGCTGAGATTTCAAAAGCCATTTTGGCCCAAAGCTACTTTATATTTCAGCTAAAGCTTTAGCTAAAGCATCTCCAAAGAGCAAAGATTCCAGCCCACTCATCCTAAATCTATCGAATTTACCCTTTCTTCCTTAATAATTACATCATAAAATTCCTCATTCATTTATATCACCTATATACTATAAAAAACTTGATTTAAAAAGATAATAAATATTTAATTAAAATTTAAAATAAACATAAAGATTCAATTAAAATAAAATGGCCATAAATATTTAATAAATCAATAAAAATAAATATAAATATTTTCAATTAATAATTTCAATAAAGGCATTTCTTAAGCCATAAACATAATTAATTTAAAAATTCTTTGTACTTTATAAAAATAATGAAAATAATTTATATTTTTAATTCACATCAGTTATAAAGCTGATAAATCTTCACGATTTTAACATACACCATCACTTCTCACATCACATTGGGGTTATAAAAGTTCCATCGGGTTCTGAAATATTTGACATGTCACTGGCTGATTTGTCAAATCACATTGGCCTTATAAAAAGCTACATCGGGTTCTAGATGATTTGACAGTCATCTACGATTCATTACATCACATCTGGGTTTTAAAAAGTCGATGAAGCTGGTCTTAGATACATCAGAGTGACTTGTCAAATCACGAAACACGACTTTTAATGCATTTCGGTAAATGATAAAGACTTAAAAACATCTATAAATTGAGGAGGAAGTCCTTTTGAATTTTACACACATCAAAGGTTTTCCACTACTCGGGCAAGAATGAGTAACTTTTTGCTCATCTTTTTGCAGAACATTCATCTTCTTCAGATGAAGAAGAAAGAAATATCGCGGAATGGCCACAAACATCAGTTTGAAAAGACAAAACTCACAAGGTGTCGCTCGAGATAGAATCAAAGAGGGCACATCAATATCGCGATCACATGGCCATTCCCGATCAAGCAACGAGAATCCACTACGACGAAACATTATTTCGCAGTGCCGCTAAGTCGGCTCGCTTTTCGACTTACACATACCCAACAAAGACAATCATTATTTATGCAAAGAAGAAATGCCGCTAAATATGAGCTTTATCCGCAGCAAAATGACGGCCGCACTTTGCATGCTGCATGGCAGGCGTCTCGCACCACTGACAAGTATGTCGAATCTGAGAGACCTACAAACTGACGAGTGTGTCAAAACGACCCCGCCAAAGTGGTAGAAATTTTGGGCCTCAATATCTCGGGATCCCCAAACGCGTTGACATCTCTAGTCATACGAAAAGCTTAATCAACGGCTTTCCGGAATGTCACGCTTTGATCAGAGTGCACTGGCGTGGAAAACCGTCCAAACAGCATATCACGAATGTACATCGCTGGCAACACCGACCGACTATCAGGCCAAGCCGCGCTCCCTACGACTTGTGGATATGCATGCTTTTGGCATGCCCGCCCAACAATGATATTAATATACCGACGCTCCAACTGCTTGCTAACTTGCGAAGGATGTGGCACTCTCAAAGAATTATACCATAACGGGCAACCATTACAATATGAGATACTCATCTTGGCAGAATGTATATATCCAAACTGTTAACAATTGCTCAATAAATTTCGTGATCCTCTGCGGAGTTGGCTCAAGAATTTTGCAAAAACATGAGAGTTACCAAAGGATGTAGAGAGCTGAGCATTTGGGGTGCTTCAAGCTCGTTTTGCTATCATTCGAGGACCGGCTCGATTCTGGCATCATGAAGACTTGACTTTTATCATGAAAGCGTGTATTATTTTACACAACATGATAATTGAGGATGAGCGGGTTGATGACAATGAGCTTGTTGCAATTCCTTCTGGCAATGACGACTATGACTCATTAGGAACCGATGACCTGGGGCTTGAGTTCACGAGGTCTGTTCCAGACTTTGATCAATTTATATACCAACCGTGCTAATTTAGATTCTTAACACCACTATGCCCTCCGCCACGACATCATTGCACATCTGTGGATCATTACACAACTAGGGGCGTTATCGAGTGATTTTTCCTTATTTTAATATGTTTTGCTCCTGTCATGTTATGTTATGTTTTTTAATGAAAATCTGCTAATAGATATTTTAATCATTTTTTACTACTAAAATTTGTTGGGATAATTTGAATATTTCATTTAAGTAAGTAGACAAAAATTGAAATTACTTTGAAAATAAATGTACTAGTAACTGCTTTATTACTAAAGTTGGAGCTACTTGCATTTTTCATTGCTTTGCCATAACCGCATTCTTACGTAGTCGATAATAATATTGTTTAACCACTATACGTGATATGTCTTTTCCATAACGGCATCACTCGGCATCATCCTGCAACTCCATCTCGTCCTTCCTCGCATCCTATCTCAAGACGCTTAGCAATGCCCAGCTGCACATCCTCCTCCGCTTGCTCCTTCAAGAATTGAAGCTGCTCCTCATAGCACCTCTTTCTTTCACCCCGCCTAGATAATTCGAGAATCGGGACTGGAATAGAATTACTAGTATCCGTTAGACTTGCCTTACTTTTCCGTCTCGCTTTAGCCGCTTTTCTTCCCTGGGTCTCTTCCTTGGAGAGCTAACTGTTGCATTGCTATATGGATCTTGATCCGAGTCAAGAGATACAGGTGTATCACGAGTTCCCTCATAAACAGGAGCGGGGCCTGGGGTCATGACGGCAGACCATCCACTGACACAAGATTAAGAATCTCCCAACAATGATCATAACCACGTAATTCTAACAACATCCGTCAAAACATATTCATAGCTTCACACTTAAAAAATAAAATTAGATATAAATAAAATTTTCATTAAAATAATTGTTGTAGAAAAATTATAACAATAGATAACTCGACCTCGCTGTGATGTTCGCCTCCACTTTCGCGGCCCATTCAAGGACCGCGAAAGATCCCACGCCATTTTGTACAATAATGTCGGATTTTATCCCATCGATTTTGTACAAAACATAAAGTCCGTGGTGGGTCAACTCCAACATTGGTCTCCAAAAACTTGGCCATCACTCGATCCCAAAACTTTGACATCGGTTGCCCATATCATCACCGGACTGGGTTGCGAATAAATCAAGATATGCACGCTACACGCCTTCCTGGGGCTTAAGAAAGATTTTCCCGCTTAGCCCGTTATTGGAGGAGATGCCATTTACGGCTACAAATCAAACTTAAATTAAGTATTGGTAAACTAAGGTGGAAAATTAATTCATATCAATTTTATTTATGATTTAAGGGTGAAAATAATTAGAAGTTAATAAAAATATTTGTAGGCTAATAAAATAAATTAATTCATATCAAGTAAAAATTTATTTTAAATTTTAACAACTTTAGTATTCACAAAAAATATGATTTATGTTTTTTTCATTTATTAATAATATTTTATTTATAATATTATAAATTGAAAATAATTAGAAGTTAATAAAAATATTTGTAGGCTAATAAAAATATGATTTATGGTTTTATCCCCTTATTAATAATATTTTATTTACTATGCTATAAATTGAAAATAATTAGAAGTTAATAAAATATTTTGACTAATAAAAATAGGATTTATGGTTTTTTCATTTATTAATAATATTTTATTTATAATATTATAAATTGAAAATAATTAAAGATTAATACTCTATTGTGACTAATAAAATAATTAAATTCATATCCAAGTAAAACATTTTTATTTTAAATTTGTATTTTAAATTATTCACAAAAAGTATGATTTATAGTTTTTCCATTTATTAATAATATTTTATTTATAATATTATAAATTGAAAATAATTAGAAGTTAATAAAAATATTTGTATTTGTTTATGAAAAAAATTGGTTTTAGGTCAAGCAGTAATCGTTTGTCCTTTTTGAGCCAAAACGGCGTCGTTTTGGCTTTGCAATATTTTTTTTTGAAATTCCGCCTGCACCAAAACGACGTCGTTTTGGATAAAACTGCTTCAAAACGGCGTCGTTTTGGATAAAACTGCTTCAAAATGAAACGTCGTTTTGGGCGGCTCCATCCGACGGCGTCGTTTTGGGTACAGTAACATAGTGCTGCTTCAAAAGCGGCGTCGTTTGAACCAGTTTTGTTCAAAGACGTCGTTGAACAAAAACCGTTTTGAACAAAATTTAAAAAATAAAAAAAGCAAGCGGCGTCGTTTTGTCACCGGGAGGAAGCGAAGCGGCGTTGTTTCATATGGCGCACTTCTTAAGCCCAGGCATCCTGTTCTTCCCTTCCGGTTGCACGGTTTTGGGAAGAGAGGGCGGCGACGGCCTTCGTTGAGCGGAGATCTCGCAGCCGCGAGAGGTAGCGGCGGCGGTGGCGACTTTGGACCCGACAGCGAGCGTGGTGTTGATCTGCGGACGGTGGAGCCCGGCGGCGGCGGTGACCTTTGCGGCACCAAATGGGTTGGCTTTCCTCCTGAATTCTTCCCTTCTTCGAACAGTTTATTGCGATTTCCCTCAGATCTGGAAATCGTTTCCATTTGTTTGCTATTTATAGAATTTTTTGTTTCAATTCTTGGGAGTTCAAAAATGGTTCACGAGTGGTCGTTTTTTGTCAAGGGAATCTTTGTATTTTCCATGCCAGTTTGAATATTTGGTTCAAAATCTGTTGGTTCACGGGTGTGATTTTCTGCTTCCAATGGCTATAATGTTGAGGGTAGAATGGGTTTTTTGTTGTGTTTTGCTGATGAACAGTGATCAACTATATTTGGCCAAATTTGGTGATCCTTTGTTCAACGTAAGTACAGCTCTACTGCTGCTCCCTTTGGCACGGAGCACCTTTTTTCCCCTTTAGCATCCAAAAATGGCTTTTGCTCCCGGTTTTAGCTAACTGCTGGAGTTGCTCTAAGGGTCATCCAAACGAGAGAAGTGGCAATAATTTTCTCATTTGGGCTGACACGGGTCATCAAGAGGAGGGATTTGGTCGTCCGGATGAGGGACCTTGGTTGTTCGAACAAGCACTTATTGTTGACATCTTAATATTCAGAGTTCACTCATTTGGACGAGACATTGGTTGTCCGAACGAGGGGTATAGGTCATCCAGATTCCAGAAGAGGAAGTTTGGTTATCCAAATAAGGTAACAGTCACCTTTAGAGCATTTAATGATCTAATGACTAGAGCTAATGTCCCAGGCGGGCGGTAGGGCTAGAATTTGGTAGAGCAACCGATTGGGGCAAAATTAGCGGTTTTGGTAAAATTTTAACGGCCGACCCACCCTAAAAGCTAGGAGTGGCAGGCTAAATAGTCTTTTGAAGGCAAAAAAAATTCGGGCGAATTGGGCGGGCAAGACCATACAGAACCTAAACCATATTGGGCCTGGCCAAATTTAACCAATTTTTTCAGACCCAATAATTTATGGCCAGCCTGGCTCTAATTCCGGGCGGACCGGGCTAGCCCACCGGATCGGGCCAATTTTACCACCTCTACTAATGACTAATCATCTAGATATGTATGATCCAAAATTTCAGATACGTACAACCAATTAATACAATTTTGTTTTTGTTATTATTTTTTTCTATCCCCTATACTATTTCTCCTATCTACTCATTCCCTATAAAACCTAACCCACACTCTCTCTCCCTCATCTCTTTGGGAGACTACTTGAGTCCCTCCCTCCCTCCTTTTTGTTTTTTTCTACAGTCCTTTCTTTTCCTCCTTCTCTTCTCTGCCCTCTTCCTCATTATCTCTGTTTTTTTCATTAATTTTTACTATTAGAAGAAACATATTCAAGCAAATATCGTAAAAGTAAAAAACTCATACTTTTTTTTCTTGTCGTTTTGTCAACACCCGACACATTTTTTTAACTTCATTTTACTGCCATATATATTTATGGGATTAGATTTTTCTTTTATAGGCTATTATAAGATTTATGTATATTGATATAAAAAATTGTTGTTAGTGAAACTAATGTAATTATCTTAAATCATGTATTTTTCTCGTACTTTATTGTATTTGGGTTTAATTTTATGTTATTTATGTGTAACTATATTTTTGTGTGTTAATAGTTAACTTAAAAACAAAATTTTGCATAGACTTTATGTTGTAAAATATTAAATTAGAAGTTTTTTTTAGATGTAATTTAAGCTTTAATATCTGAAATTGGTCTTGAATAATAGAAAATTAAATTTTCTAATATTTGAATTTACCCTAAGTTATAACTTTTGGAATTGTTAATTGACATAATTTTTATTTAATTTAGTATGATTAAACGTTATAATTTTATTTTGAATTAGAATTAAATTATTAAATATTTAAATCGAGTTTCTTAATTTTTAGAAAATTTTGTTTGTTATTGAAATTTATAAATTTGGTTCATATATTGATTAGTAATTTGGAGTTGTGGACTTATATTGAATAAGACTTATTAATTAGTATGAAATTTATATTTGTGGAATTTATCAAATTGGATATGTATATTAATCACTAATTTGATACTATGGACTTATGACAATGATAACTTATCTATTAATTTGAACCCATAAGTCTAGACCCAATATATTTAGGCCAAATCCATTAGTTTAAGCTCAACTTACTTAGGCCCAACATACTTATACTCAACCCATTAGTTTAAGCCCAATTTACTTAGACTCAACCGATTAGTTTAAGTCCAACTTACTTAGACCCAACATACTTAGACACAACCCATTAGTTTAAACCCGACTTACTTAAGCCTAATATATTAGACACAACCCATTAGTCTAAGCTCAACTTAGTTAGACCCAACATATTAGACCCAACCCATTAGGTCTAACCCATCTAGGCCCGATATCTTAGGTTAGTTTACCGACTCATTGGGTCATTCGACCAAGCCTTTGGCCACGCATTCTGATCAACTCTTTAGTCCGTCAAATTTCCATCATGGATTCATTCAATTTCTCATTTTCTAAAATTCATTTTTTTCAATTCAATCTTAAAATTCAAGTCTTCCAAAAATTCAAGTACTAAATTTTCATTCCTCATTTTTTAAAATTTAAATATCCAATTTTCAAAAATTCAAATTCACATTTTCTCATCTTCTAAAATTCAATTTTTCAACTCTAAAATTCAACCCCCTTAATTTTTTTTCCAAGTTTTCATTTTTTCCAATTTACAAAATTCTCAATTTCAAAAATTTAAGTGTCGTAATCTAAAAATTCGAAGTTTCCTGTTTCCAATTTCAAATTTACAATTTATCAATCCCAAAATTCAAAGTTTCATAATTTAAAAATTCAAATATCTCAATTTCTAATTTCAAATTTCTAAATTCTAAATCTCAAATTTATAAACTTCAAGTTCTTAATTTAAAAATTCAATTTCCAAAATTCCAATTCAAAATTCTCAAACTTCAAATTCATTTAAAAAATTATCAATTTCCAAAATTTCAAACTTTCAATTTTCAAAACCTCAATTTCAAATCAGTTTTCAAAAATTTTAAACACATGATTAATTCTATAGTTCCTACAAAATGGAATTTTATAGAGTTAATTTGTGCAACATATAAATAAGCTTGGGTTGGGCCCGACATCTCATGTATAATTTATTAAATAACCTTGACACTGGATGTACAATTTGTTTTTATAATTCAATCATGAATAATTCCATATTTGTTATTGCACTAACATTGTTTTCTATTGATAGATGTGCCGTCAAGGTACATATTCTTTCCTATTTGGCTTTACTTGTTTATTTTATTTATTTATTTATTTGTTGATGTTTTGATGTACACTTGTGTAATTATGAGATATAATTTTTGGTATCTATTAGTTAATCAATCAGTGGCCACAACTTCCATAATCGGATTAGTAGAGACTCGACTTTAGGGGCATAGAGGAGGTGCTACGGCTCACTATCGTACCTTCCCAATAGATAAAATGACCTCTGAATCTAGACTCGGTTTAAATAAATTACATGTCTTTTAAGCAAGGGGCAGCTAGGGTTTTATTTCTTATTTTGTTTTCCTTAAAAAAAAAAAAACTAAAATAAGTGGTGACTCCAAAAACCATTTTTTTTAAAAATAGTTTAAAAAAAAAAAAAAAGCAAGTCTCACCATCGAGTGGGGACGCACGTGAAAATGTGGAGTCGCAAATGGCAGCTCAGATTGGGGATTTTGTAATTAAAATTCAAACTTGAATATAATTTGAGGAAAATGTGACAATTGATTGATTGATTGATATCTACTCTTCGTGCTAATAACACATTTAGTGTTTATTTTTTATTTTTTTTTTATTTTTTTTATTTTTATTAATTAATTTGCTTTATCATGATGTATTCTTATTGTATGTTTTTTGCATTTTGATATATTGATTGTGTATAAATACTTGTATTTCTATGACTCTTGTTGTATGACTACTCCTCTCTTGCTTGACTGCATGTTACTTGTCTATGTGGGACACACATTTATCCCCTTATCTTCGACTCCTTAGTCTCGGTTGACTTTAACCCGTTTGTTGTTGTGTTTGATGTTTGATTGGAGACTTATTGCTCCTTGTTTGATCTTCGACAAAGCTAATGATTAGGAGTAAGGTCCAATGATGGGTTATATATATGTTTGGGAGCATTCTAGAATTAATGACATATTCGATCTTTGAGAATGTGATCTTTGAAGTCTTGTATAGCCCATAGCTAGATTTCAGGATATTTATATGACCAATGTGCTCTTCTTTGTGTTAGATTTATTAGGTTTTTTTTCGGATGCTCCCACACATTCATTGTACACTTAATTTAATCCTTAGTGTTGAGAGTAGTGAGAGCCTTTACCATAGGCTACCCCTTAGGATGTTGAGGAAGTGCATGTGTGGAGTTGATGACCACCTTGCATGGAAGCGCTCCGTCTCTTCGGGAACATGGAGGTGTAGCCTGCTGGAGGTACAATAGCTCTGTAGGAACCTTTAAGACGACCACCCTTGTCTTTTAGAGGCTACCATATGACCTTCTAGATTGAGTTAAGATCATGCGATTCGAGATTCCCATCTTACCATTCGGTACATTTACTTGACACTAAAGGCGGTTTAGTCATGATATGGATCCGAAGTTCCTCTATTTTGGTTTCCTCTCAGCGGTATCTGATTGATTAGAGTATTGAGTTTGATGGGAGTAGTTTTGTGCACATAGTGATGGATTACTTAGCTGATTTTATTTATAGCATCATTCTTTTTGGTTCGACATGGACTTCACCTTATTTGTTTCGGTTACACTTTCAGGATTCACTAACATAGACTAGGACCATCTTCGTGGGTTAGAGTTGAGGGTAGATTAGTACGTGCATAAGATCATATCAAATAGATATGGATCCACATGCAGCGGTTATTGAGCAGATTGCTATGGCTGTTGCCATGCTCTAGGATACAATACATGGCCTCAATAAAAGGATTGATAGATAGTAGGCCCCATAGATTTCAACACAAGAGGATACTCAGTTTGACATGGGGGCACCACCTCCACCTCCATCGATGGCTCGGATGCTTGTGCTATCCTTAGGAGCACTCCTTTTGTCATCCAAAGGCTTACGGAGGTGATCCCGCCACATGCGATTGTTCGAGTTAGTCTAGAATTGCCACAGTGATCATATAGTAGACGGTCTTGAATAGTTGAGATTTGCGGTATGGATGTAGGATAGATTTGATGATGCACACAGCGACCCTGACTACGCCTAAATTTTAGATGCCTAACATGGAGCGGTATACAGGTAGAGGATGTCCATGTACTCATTTGAGGATATATAGTCAGTTAATGAGGGCATGGAGGTTTGGATGAAACTCCGATTGATCATGTTGTTCCCACTTGTCTTGGTGAGTGTGACCTGAGGCCCCAGTTTGCCACCTTAAATGCCCGACATATTGGACTTGGGAGGATCTTGCCCATGAGTTTATCTGACAGTTATCTTTTAGCCTTTGTCATAGATGTCACTAGGAGAGCTTGAGGCTATGAGCGAGGGAGCTCATGGGAAATTTGCTATCGTTCATCTCCCGTTGGAGGGAAAAGGTTATTCAGATGATTGATCGTCCATCAGAGAGAGAGCATATTAGCATGATCATGAGGAGTTTATAGCCCAGTTATGCTAGACATCTTATGGGTGTTCCAATTATGGATTATAGAGCTTTGATAGAGGCATTGTATGGTATCGAGGATGGTATGTTATGTGGTTTGGGTCGGATTCTTCCTCTTCTGATAGTAAGGGGAAGAAGCCATCTGGATCATATAGACCAGGGGAGGTAAGAGCCATTAGTTCATTCAGACATGGAGCACCCAGGCCTTAGTATGCATCTATTTGGCCGCATGAGACTTCCTACGCCTAGAGTTTAGTTCAGTATAGACCTTCCATACCACCTCAACCGCTTAGGTTATTAGCCCCATATACTCCACCACACCGGTTCACATTTGCCTGAGTTGTAAGAGGGGCCACCTGCTCATCTTGGAAGCCCTCGGCGCCCACGAGTTCCTATCGTGACCCTAGGCCAGGTCAAACACTTTACGCCACTAGGCATGCCTTTTGGGTGAGTCTTACGGACATTGATGACTCTTTGGATTGCTCAATCCCATTATCGCTCGGAAGGCTTGATGCGTAGGTTGTTTACCCTCATTTGGATGGACCTACATTGTGCTATCATCGGGGCCCTGAACGCCTGTCGATCAATGCCTTTGCTTTGAGGAGCGTCTTTGTTCGGGACTTGATTGACCAGGGTGTTGTGCAGTTCGGACAACCTAGCGTTAGTTCTAATAACGCCCTTCGGGCTTATTCTACACATCTTTTGTTCTCCCATCGAGTGGGAGGTATTCATTCTATTGATTTTGCTGAGTCTGATAATCGCATCTATATGTTGTCATGGGATGATCAGGGGTCGAAGCCAATAGTATTTGATGATGGTTATGGCGATGACGGGGTTCATGAGGTGTTTTTGAGCCAGTAGATTCAAGCACGGAGTCGTTTACGCGTCGAGCGTTACTCGATTATGGATCGCACGAGGCCGGTGAGCTTTGCCTTGTGCGCGGTGTTCGGACTCCTTTATTGGACTCCACGCAGGGATGGTGTTACGGAGATTCAATATGTTATCAGAGGAGGTAGAGTGGTCAGACAACAGCCTCTAGTTCCATCTCGGCCCATAGATGCTGATACTGCTAGAGACGAGACAATGAGAGAGGATGATGAGATCCTTAAGCACAGCTATAAAATTACCTGGCTTCGTATCTATATTTTTTGTTAGCCTCTGTGGCCTTATTTCCGAGGTCCCATTGACCACCGTCAACTTACGGAAACCTGTGTGTCTCATATCATGAGACCCATACATGAGTAAAATGACCCAATAGGGCCCATCATCCATATTCATCCATACAGTTTCAAAACCATACATTTCTATAGATTCAAGAGTTATTACATCACTCTTAATACAAAACGAATATTAAAACTAGTCAGTTCTAATATATACACAAAACGAATCAGGCCACGATCCAGCTCGTAGCTATAATCCGGCCCCTCTAAGGAGCGCCGTGCTGAGTACGAAGGGGATCACGACAGGGTGAGCAATGCTCAGTAGTTGAATTCTCCTACGAGGGTAACTCCCCACCTAAAATGCACATGCAATGGCACATCACAAATCCACATTCCATACAATTCGCAATGCATACATGGAATGATTTACATCATGCATGAAATGTTTTCCATGCCCCTACCCCGAGTCACTCACCGACTCTCACAGCTATGCAGTGTGGTAATAAATCCTTTGGTAATGCAAGCGCACCCAAGTCACAGGCTTTGTGCATTCCTAACACCCAATGCAATTTGCCAATGGGTGACCCATCCCGAGTCAGCCCCGACTCCTATCCTACTCAACTGGTCTAAGTGATGAACGACCGTGTGTTTCTCTTGAATGCGAGAACTTTTCGGATAGTACCGCGGGTCTCTCACACCCGTGCAAAACCTTTACGGATAGTACCACGGGTCTTTTACACCTATTTGGGTCTTTTACACCCCTTCGGGTCTTTTACACCCATTCAGGTCTTTTACACCCTTTCGGGTCTTTTATACCCCTTCGGGTCTTTTACACTCATTCGGGTCTCTCATACCCATGCAGGACCTTTCAGATAATACGGGTCTTCCTGCGAGTTCCAGAAACACTTACTTACACATTAATTATTTCTCATTTCATAATTTGAACTATGAGTCTTTATCGTAGTCCCAAAAACAAACTCAACCCACGTTCACCAAGAGTGGTGAACAACCATACCGTGTACCCACACCTGACTCGATGCGATGTCATCGTGCACATGAATGCAATGATGCCAATTCATATATTCAATTCAAATGGCTCACACACAATTATATTTCATATAATTCAAACATTCATGTTAACACATCAATTAGCATGCATTAACATATCATTTCCTATACACATATCAGTCATTCAATTCAAGCAGATAACATGCAAGCAAAACACATGGACGATTTTCGGTCAAGCCATAAATCCGGACTGCAGTCCCATAACAGCATGGACCTCCTCATACGGCATCAGTTTCCCGCGCTGGAACGAAATCCATGGCCATTTCCGGCCTCATAACACCCAAAGCCATTTTCATGGCCTTTTAAACAAGGAATATCCAAGTAGGAGAAGACCCACACTCTCAGGGTTTCGAAACTCCACAATGCAGCTGCCGCGCGTGGCCTTACGGCGTAGACCAGCACTTTCCTCTTAGCTTCGCGAGAGTTCGACGGTCAATGTAGAATTACAGAGAGAAGGTGGTACCCTCTCTCTAAATCCTCTCTTTCTCAGTTTGCTATCCTCTTTTCCTCTCCCCCGAACCGGTTAGGAGACTTAGTAAGAGGACTTGTCTCTCATGCCAGAGTGTCATATTTCTCATTGGTTTGCCAGATTACCCTATCACTTTATCTCTTCCCATTGGATTTCCTTCTAATGGCATGAAGCCACGTGTCTCCTATGGCCCACACTTGACCTCATATTTGACTAGCTCACAGTCTGACACTTGTCTCACCTTGAGCCACTCGAGTTACACCACGTGTCCCGCACCATCGTCCGTGCCTCGAAAAACGTGAAATTATGACTGTCTCGGAATTTGACGAAATTCGACGTGGTAGCCAGATTTTGCGAGACAATTCCAACGGTGAAGTCCGTTTCGTCATCCGAGATCTAAAAAAATTCCGGATTTTGACCAAAATTACCATTTTACATTTTTTCATAAAATTAGAATTTTCTGGGGTCTTACATTCTTCACCCCTTAAAAGAATTTCGTCCCGAAATTCCTCACGCACAAACATCAAACGACATGCACATGTAACTCTACACAACTCAATTACCTTTGGTGTCTATAATGACAAACTTCCTAAGGTCACAATCGCGGCGACTCGATAGAGCCAGCAAAAATCCCTTATTGGAATTGACATCGACTCGATATATCTACACGAAGGTCCTCTATGAGCGAATCCTACGAGATCTCGACTCACAACTTGACTGTCAGATAACTCTCACCTAAATCCTAGGGAGAACATCCACACAGTAGCTCGAGGCATCAGCCTCAGGCAATTCCATCTGTACTGGATGCAACAATGATGAATATGATGCATCATAATTTAAACGACACTCTTGTGAGAGCGTAAACGTACCTCGTATACCAGACTGATTGGCAAGCTTAACTTGTGGCACCACGGGATCCCTACCTCACGAGGACAATCCGTCTCTGTGTTCAGAGCGGCGACAATGGTAGCGCACACCATCACCCGCCCCATCACGAAATTTGAAGTCACAGCCTAATGAGCTACACTCTTAGCCACGACCAGACTACGGTCTATCTATGCGGCGGGGAGGTGTAGCGTGTAACATCTGGGCCCGAGTCTGGTTCCTTTGACCCCGTATTGGGGGAAGGAGGAACAAACCACACCTGCACATGTCTCGCTGATGATTGGGATTGAGGTGTCCCAAAATCTTGGGATCTCTGCCTCTAGGGGCAATCCCTCCTCATATGTCGGGGCTACCGGCAATGGAAACGTACCATCTGTCCTACCTGACTAGCAACCTTACCCTGTCCTTGTACACCGGGATCTGTGCAGAATGAAAGTCCTCTACTTTACTGGGTTGGAAGAAGGGTGATCTTCTTCCTCTTATTACCCGGCACCCCATATCTTGGATGTCATCTCCTCCTCTGCCTAGCCGTAGAGGATGATGAGCTTCTAACGGCGGGGTCGTTTGACTTCACGGCTCACCATTACTGTGGCTTTGTGCAATAGCAGCAGCTCTCGTGGACGACCTCTACGTCCTCGCCCTCGACTAGCCATCTACACATGTCAAATGACAAGTTGAGTTTTAAATGAAGTATCTTTGAGGGTGTAAATACAGCTCCGATACATTATTCACACACCGAAAAAAAAAAAATTTATATATATATATATATATATATATATATATATATATATATATATATATATATATATATATATATATATATATATATATATTTTTTTTTTTTTTTCATACACCCAGCGTCCAATGTATTCATAGAGTAATGCAAGGTAAACATTCCATACATGGCGTCATACACATAAATTTATTTTTGTACTTTTTGAAACCCTGTGAGCGGTGTCCATGAGCGGTGACCTAAGCCGTTTTTATCTAAAGTGGGTCGTGTGCACAATCATGCACCGGAGACCAGATCGCAGCGCGCGACTTCTAGTCGTGCGCACCTTTGCTTGGCGTTAATGGCGGCGTTCTTCGCGAGTTGTCATGCCGCTCTCTGCGCTATGTCTTGTAGCGTTGGTCGCGACTGCGCCGAACCTTTGCCTCTATCGCGACGCCAAAACCAGGTTGCGACCTCCTCTACCACCTATAAAGACACTTTGATTAAGGCTTTGAGTCGGATTCGAGTTGACACAACCACATCGCTAGAGGGCCTAATACATATGCTCACAAGTGGTCGAGCCAGTTGCATTGTTTTCTCTAAGGATGACTTACCTCTGGAGGGTTCATACCATACTCGACCTTTGCATATATCAGTTGGTTGTTTAGGTCTTCGTGTTCCATCTGTCCTCTTAGACAATGGATCTGTCCCAAATGTTTGTCTACTTGCCACTGCTATCGCTCTAGGATATGGGCCCACAGATTTTGAGCCATCTACATAGATAATGAGAGCTTATGACAGTATTCGTAGAGAGGTGATGGGCACCTTGACTCTCGAGCTGATGATTGGGCTAGTCGTTTTTCAGGTTCTGTTTAAGATTTTTAGGATTCCTGTAGTCTTTAACCTACTCTTAGGCCGCCCATGAATTCATAGTGCTGGCGCTATCCCATCTTCCTTTCATTTGAAGGTGAAGTTCATTCATGATGGTCGAGTGATCGCTATTTCATCTACAAGCGGGGCACATTTGACTTAGGCCAATATGAGTCCGCCATAGGGGTGATGATTTTATAACATTGGACCGGCACGATGAGTCTGGCAGTGTTTGGGGATTTTGCTTCAGATTTAGTACCTATGTCATTTGGTGATGCGACTGGTGCATTTTGGACATGATGAGGAGCATGTCGTACATGCCTGGTTTGGGTTTAGGGCGTCGTTAGCATGGTCGTAGCGAGTTTATCACAGTTTTGGACAATGACCCACCCTTTGGCTTGGGATTTGTACCCGTAGAAGCAAATTTTTTATGCATGGCACAACTGTGCCAGAAGAAGGTCAGATCTCGACTTTATCACATTCCATTTGACTATCATGATCGTCCTTATAGTTTGAGGTTGACTGACTATTTTGTGAGGGCTTTAGAACCATTATTGCATCCCGATGGATTGATTGGTGAGCCTACTGATATCCAGCATGTTGAGCTGCATCAGCTTTTTTCACAACTTTAGTTGTGCGGTGGGGCTCCTAACACTTCTACTACCTTGATCGCTCCTCCTTCCCCTAGGCGGTCTAGTGTGCTCATTGTGTGCTTTCTAGACAAGATAGCTGATTATGGGAGTATTGATGGGGTTATGTCGTTTGATGATTATGTTGAGGAGCTCTCGGATGGTCATCGATGGCACGAGCGGTCGCACTTAGTGATTTTTGTGTGCTTGCATTGAGAGATGATGAGGATGCTCCTCCTGCTTTAGCTATTGATGCGATTATGGATGATGTTACTGTTGATATTGCATCTCCTGATATTTTGTCGGGATTTGTCTCCCATTCGGATGATGTACTTGTCTTTTCATCTATAGATTTGAGCATTTTAGAGTATTCACTTGTCTTTTTTTTTGATGATATTGATGCATGTGCACCTCATTCACCTACATCATAAATTGATGATATTGATGATGAGGCTTTGCGGCGATTTTGATAAGCGATTACGGTCGGCAGATCATAGCTTTCTTTGATGGCGGATTTCACCTCCCCTTTGATCACCTTGAGATAGTTGACTGTAATTCCCATAGCGGACTAGCCTAGAGAGTTGAGGATCAGTACCACTTTGTCAACAGATGAGAGATAGTTTGCTCAGGTTACTCAAATCATACTTGGATGTTTTTGTGTGGTCATATGAGGGCATGCGGGCTGCCCTCCACAAGTTAACATCATCCGCTTGTGCCACATGCTAGACCGATTAAGCAGAAATTGAGGCGATTACACCCCCGATGGAGTTCGTAGGTGAAAGAAGAGATTTAGAAGTAACTTAGTGTTGGCTTCATATCAGTGGTTCAGTATCTCGAGTGGCTGGCTAATGTCGTCCTTGTTCCTAAAAAGGACGGCAAGGTTAGAGTTTGTGTGGACTTTAGAAATCTCAACAAGGCCAACCTTAAGGATGATTTTCCTCTCCCACATATTGACATGCTGGTTGATAGTACTGAAGGACATGCGATGTTGTCTTTTATGGATGGATTCTCTAGTTATAGCAGTTATGATGGCTCAGGGATGGGAAGGCATCTTTATCCAGCCCCGCGTGGGATACCCTCTTGTTATGGAGGTCATCTTGTTTGGGTTGAAGAACCACAGGTGCTACCTATTAAGGCATTACTACCTTTATTTCATGATATGACGCATAGGGATGTTGAGGACTATGTGGATGATATGATTGTGAAGTCCCGTGATAGGGCGGATCACTTTAGATTGAGACTGAATCCTAAGAAGTTCACTTTTGGAGTGACTTATGGGAAGCTTTTAAGCTACATGATTAGTGAGAGAGGTATTGAGGCATATCCTAATAAGATCAGAGCTATCCTTGACATGTCTCCGCCTGAGGCGGGGCGAGATCCGGGGTTTCTTGGGTAGGTTGCAATATATCAGCAGGTTTATTGTTAGGTAGCGGATACTTGTGAGCCTATCTTGGAGGCTTACGAGGAGAGCAACCTAAGGTTTGGGATGATCAATGCTAGTAGGTATTTGAGCGGATTAGAGAGTATTTGCTTTCCCCTCCTGTTTTGGTACCTCCCATGCCTGGATGACCTCTCTTGTTATATTTGTCAGTTCATATATCGCTTTGGGGTGCATGCTAGCCCAGCTTGATGATTCCAGCAGGGAGCGATCTATCTATTATCTGAGTAAGAGGATGTTGGAGTATGAGACGAGGTACATTATGATTGAGCGCTTCTACTTAGCTCTAGTTTGGGCCACTTAGAGATTGAGACATTACGCAATACGATATTCCATGCGACTTGTTTCTTGTTTGGATCTTTGATTTGTTTGTGATTAGTTTGTGGCGGACTTAGCGAGAGATGGCTTGTACTTTTGATAGAGTTTGATATTCAATATGTCACTCAAAAGTTTATAAAAGGGAGTGTGTTAGCAGATCACTTGGCCTCACTTCCGGTTATCGACAGTAGAGTGATTGATGATGATTTTCAGGATGAGGAGATCGTAGGGGTGACTAGTTTGTCTGGTTAGCGCATGTACTTTGATGGTGCAGCTAACCATTCTGGATATGGGATAGGTGTTCTATTGATTTCTCTGCATGGTGATCATATTTCGAGATTAGTTTGTTTAGCCTTTTCAGATCGTTATCCGACCACGAACAACATTGTTGAGTATGAGGCTTGTATCCTTGGGGATTACACTTGAGCTTGGGATTGGAAGGAAGGAGATATTTGGTGATTCTAATATAGTGATTAGACATATCTAGGGTGATTGGAAAACTAGAGATGTGAAGCTTAGGCCATATCAGGCTTATTTAGAGTTGCTAGTCAGGAGATTTGACGACTTGAACTATACTCACCTACCTATAGCGCAGAATCAGTTCGTCGATGCTCTGGCTACTTTGGCTTCCATGATTGACATTCTTAAGGGTGTGGTAGTTCGCTCCTTGCTAGTTGAGACTATAAGTGTTCCTGCTTATTGTTGCTTAATTGACGAGTTAGGGTTTAATGATGGTCTGTCGTGGTATCATGATATTTATCAGTTTCTTATATTCGACACATACCTTGAGGCCGTGACGGCCAAGGATAGGAGAGCTTTGAGACAGTTGGCCACTCGCTTTATGATACATGGAGAGACACTATATAGATGTGCAGCTGATGGTGTGTTATTGTTGTTGAAGGATCCCGACCCGGATTAACCTCATGAACCCGAGGGGACCTCCCCGCACTCCAACGGATATAGAAACTTTTCCTCAAAACAATCAATTAAAAATCCATGGAGCGAACCCCTTTACAATTCTTACCATATTTTTAGAAAATAATGCGGAAGTGAATTGGAAAATATTTTTTTTTTTCTCAAACACTTAGATTTTTCAGAAAATCGACCAGAGTTTTCTCTGAGCACACCGGACTTTCAAAATTTAAAAACCTAAAACATTTAGAAACACTTATAATCTTTCAATTCTCAACTTCCATATTTAGGACTCTCGTCTAACCCAATTAAACTGTAATATATACACATATACATTTATTTACTTCAATCATCAAAACATTCAAAACTTCTTCAATTCCAGCCTGCAGTTTATAAAAAAGTTGGGCTTGAGCCAAACTCAAGCGACGCCTCACATTACCTCGTCCCTTTGAGGATCAAGCCCACGTAGTTCCTTTTCAAAATATATACATATATACATATATACATGACCAAATATTCAACATATACAATATGCAAAATATTTATACAATGCAAATTACGACGCCGTTCCTCGATGGCTCGACTCATCGCGCAGAGGGTACTTCTTACCGCACCCGTCTCAGTCCCGAAAATGTTTCACATACGTAGTGAGTGAGCCAAAGGAGCTCAGCCGAGTGTACATTTTCATTAAGATAACATTTTCGTGATATATCAGTACAAATACCCATACAATTAAAAATCCATTTTATGCCTTAACCTTTCTTTTTGATGGAACCCAAGGGGATAAACACACCGAACAGCTTCCCGTACTCGACGTGAGGGATGGGCCACATTCCAAGCCATAACCATCACGTCATGAGAAACTCACGCCTTGCATAGGGTTCCAGTTATAGCACCTTATCACATGTAAGGATATTACACTAAAAATCTATTTCCTTCCTCCTCGTTAGTAACCCAATTGTGTTTCCCAAAACCTACACGCTTAAGGTACTTCAAATGATATCAGCCATAATACTCATATGTGGTTAGGGTAACCATTAGTAAACATTTATCAAAATACATTTATAAATCCATTTAAATCCTTATTTTCTCATTAAAACACATAGATACTCAACTATACATATGCATCCTTTACACATTTTTAAACTTCCATAATGCCTTAACATATGCATACATATATAATTTAAACATTTCCATATGCCTTAACATAAACTTCCATATGCCTTAACATTTATATAAACATTTCCATTAAACTTTTTAGTTTAATATTAAAATCATTCACTTTTAAAACTCAAGTTTCAAAATATCATTTTTTTCACTCACCGCTCACCGCTCAACCTTCCGCCTTGCTTTCCGTCGACCCCAAGCCCATCCGATAGTCCTTTTCAACTTTTTCAAGAAAAACCACAACTAACCATTAACCATAACTTCCATTTAACCCACCATACACATTCATTTTCACCCAACCACATCACATTCTCTTTAATCCCATTGAACCACACTTCACAATACAGAATTAAGGAAATGACCAAAATACTCTTTACTTTACAAAATGACCTTCATGTCCTCAATTCAAATCCTTTTCTTTTCTAACCAATTCCAATGCATTTCTAGAGTTAATATTCACCCTAAAACACATGGAAATTACTAAACTACTCCCTGACCATTATTTCCATTTTACCGAATTATGCACAACCATATTCAATTTTTAATTCTTCCATTTTCATTCTAATCACTCCAATCTAGTGTCTTATAACTAAATTTCACTAATCCCTAACCAATTTCAACATGTCATACAAAATGCACTATCAAATTTCTAACCATCACTCACTTTATTTTTCAAACTCCTAAACCTAATCCATTTCTTTCTCATTTTATATCAAAATCATCATGATTCACTCTTAAATACCACAAATCTAACATCCATACAAGAAAATCAAGGCATTAAGTATGAAAAACATAAAAGTCCAACTTTCCCACCATTAGAAACTTACTTGTTTCTTGAGTTTTCCTTGGCTTTTCTGCTACCACTTGGGAGAATTTGAAGAGCTTCTCAAGGAGGAGAAAACTCACCTCTCACACTTGCTCCACGGTTTTCTTCCCTTTCTCTCTTCTTTCCTTTCTTTCTCTCTTTCTTCTCCTTTCCTCATAGCCGTGCTCTCCTCGAGCACACTTAATCTTAAATTTAGCTTTTGACTCACAACTTCCAAAATCTGCCCTTGAACCAAAGAATCCCATTGGTCCTTCCTCATGAGTCACCAACCCTAACTTAGCCCTTAAATAAATTTTGATCGCTCTGTGCCCAAGAATCTCTTGGTCCATTCTCATGATATTTTTAATCATAACTTAGCCATTAAGAAAGGTTTCTGACACTACAATAAATATCTCCCTTATAGCAGCCTTTATCTCGCTTCACCTTATACCGCTTTTTTATAACGATTAAACTGTCAAAATATTCTACGGTCGCCTAAACTTCACATCGACCATGAAATATTCTAATTAAATCCTTCACAAAGGATTCCGTGCTCTAAAATCATCGAAACGATTTAAAAATCATTAAAACGGAACCGACAATAGCGTATTATTATCCGAATTACGTCGGACGCTCGGAAACTATTCAAACGCGACCGCTTCGCCTGCTAGGCTCCCATGATTTATTTCGACATTTTCGTATTTTCGGCCCACTTCCGAAAAATTTCAAATACAGTTCCAAATTTTAGTCCTAAATCACTATTCACTTAAATTCCACCTCTTCTAAATATCGGGCCAAAGTCATAGGGAACTGAAATCTCTTAAAAATTCCTCTACAAACCCTCCATCCTGATATAATAAGAAGAATTACTATTCATTAGGGCATCGTGAAAATTTTTCAAATTTCTCACTTTATGCCCAAATGCCAGACGTCCGAGCGCTCTAAATTCTAATCTACCCGCTTCTATCATCGGGATTCTAATTAGTTCAACAACTACCATTATAATATCTCAATAAGGTTGGGGTTTCACAATCACTCCCTCCTTATAAAAATTTCGCCCTCGAAATTAAAACATCTCTGCATCTCGCATCAAAGAGAGAGATGGGTAATGCCTCTTCATCTCGCTCCCTCATGCTCCCATGTAGCCTCTCACGTATGACTCCATAATACCTCTCACTACCGAATAGTCTTGTTGCGTTGCAATCTGCTCCCTAAATCTACCGAGGATCCGCACCACCCTCTTCGTATGTCACCCTTCCCATTTCCACCGGGCCGCTCACAATACACGAGGTCGATGGCAACCCAATCGATATGCCACCTCCCAATCCTCTCAACAATCATGTATGGTCTCAATATACCGTGGACTCAAATTCCTTAATGCTTCCCAAATCTTAGTACGCCTTCCATGGGAAATCCTCAAAAATACCATATCCCCTTACCTTGAACTCTGTGTCCCCACGGCGACATTATTCGTGATAACTTTTATGCTCTGGCCTGTGCAATTTTCAGTCTATCCCTTATAACTTTGATCTTATCACAAGTCACTTGACAATTTCGACCTACTAATTTCCTTTCGCCTACCTCGTCCCAAATGTGCATCGAGTTCGATACTTCCGTCCATAAAGAGCCTCATAAGGCCATACCAATACCGGGCCCGGGACAACTGTTATTGTACAGCACCCATCAAGGGTAGATGTCTCGCCTCCCTAAACTCCATAATACATGCCTTAAGCATATCTTCTAAAGTCTCGTATAAATTCCTCTCGCATTGGCTATCCGTCTCGTGGATGAAAGTCAGGACAAATGTAGTCTAGTGCCAAGGGCATTTCAGAACCTGGGCCAAAACCGTGAGGTAAACCCTGATCTCTCAGATGAAACAATGGAAACCGGCGACTCATGCAAACCTCCCGATAATCTCTTTAACGTATAATTGGGCCAACTTATCCAATGAATCATTATTCCTGATAGGTAGGAAATGGGTCAGACTTACAAATTGCCTACAATCACCCATATATCGTATCATGACCACTCCGCAACGTAAGTCCTACCACAAAATCCATAGTGATTCTCTCCCATTTGAACGAGGGATCGGAGTGATCGTAATAGTCTCTGCGCACTCGATGTTCTGGCCAATTCGACATGTGAGACACATCCTCGAGACGAATCAGAATATCCCTCTTCATACCCCTTCCACCGCAGTGTTCCTTTTAGGGTATGATACATCTTTGTGCTTCCCGATGAGCAAGATAAGCGGAGGAACTGGCCTCTCCATTATCTCTCCTCCTCACACACGCCCATATCCGGCACACACAACCTCCGTCCCATGACCACACCGGCACCGTCCCTCTCTCGCCAATGACAAACTCTCAAGGTCTGCACTCTACTCTTCACCTCAACTTCACTCATCCGTGGATCCCGAACTAAGCTCTAACTCGTCTATCAATACAGACGTACATGAAATGTGGCTAACAAGACTCGCAACTGGGCCGGGCCCTCCCACACCTAAGGACCTCAATTCTATAAGTCGAGGAAGATGCACGACCCTTAAGTGCGATAGGGAACTCATGGTCTCCAACTAAGAGCATCTACTACCATGTTCGCCTTTCCAGGATGATATTCAATGGTACATTCATAATCCTTGATCAGTTCAATCAATCTCCTCTGTCTCATGTTTAGTTCCTTCTGCGTAAACAGATACTGCAAGCTCTTATGATCCGTAAAACTTGGCGTGGCATTCCATATAAGTAATGCCCATATCCGCAAAGGCAAATACTACGATCAAGTAGCTCAAGGTCGTGGTGTGTGATAATTCGTTCATGCTTTTCAATCGCTCTAGCTAAGGCGTGCAATCACCTTGTCATTCGCAGATTAACACACAACCTAGGCCCCGCCTAGAGGCATCACAATACACTCGTAAAGCCATCCGCCCTTGATGGAAGTGTAAGTACTAGAGCTGAGGTCAATCTCCTTTTCAGTTCATCAAAACTCTGCATGACAAGCCTCTGACCATAAAAACGGTTCCTCTTTCCTTGTCAATCTAGTCAAAGGTGCGTCTATCTTCAAGAATCCCTCAACGAACTTATGGTAATATTCCATAAAACCCGTAAAACTCCTTTATCTCGCAGAACACTTCGTAGGAGGTTTCCACTCAAAGATAGCTTCCTCGACCTTCTCATGGATCCACTGAGACCCCCTCTAAAACTGTCCCAAAAGCCGTATTCACCGCCGAGCCAAAACCGACACACTTACCGAGTTTGGCATATAACCGGGAGGTTCCCGCAATGTTTGCGTAACTATCCTCGGCGCTCGCATGTTCTTCTACACGCCCGACAGACCAATATATCGCCAATAAACACGATAACAAACTCGACGGGGCAAGGCCTAAAAATCCCCGCTCATGAGATCCATAAAAGCGGGCCCGGGCATTCGTGAAGTCCAAATGGCATGACTAGAAACTCAAAATGCCCGTGATTGTTCCGAATGCCGCCTTGAAACATCCTCATCATGAACTCAACCGATGATAGCCCGACCAAATCAATCTTCGAGAATACCTTTAGCTCCCCTGTGAATCGGGATCAAAGAGATCATCAATCCTCGGAAGAGGATACTGATTACGTATTGTTACCTTATTCAACTCTCTGTAATCAATACATAATCACATGCTTCCGTCCTTTTTCTTCACAAATAAAACCGGTGCTCCCCAAGGAGACGTGCTTGGTCTGACGAACCCCTTGTTGACCATTTCTTCCATCTGCACCTTAAGTTCTTTCACCGGGCAGGGCCATCCCGTAGGCGCCTCGAAATCGGTTATGTCCTAGGGGCTAACTCGATCTGAAAATCAATCTCTCTATTTGGGGGTAATCCTGGAAGATCATCTGGAAACACATCCGGAAATTCTCTGACTACCGGAATGTCTTCTAGTCTCACATCATCCTTTCTCACCTCAACTACATAGGCTAGGATACCCTGATATGACTTCAAGATTCTTCCCACCCATCATCACAGACATCATACTGGTGACAATATCTTCCTTACCCCACAAAAGCAACTCTGCCCCGCCTACGTAACTTCAACTTCCTCCAAGCATCCATGGTGGCGTGTGATGTCGAGACAACCAACCATCCCCAAGACTACACTAACCTCGAATGTCCAACAATACCAAATTGGTCTGAACCCATGGTCTCAACAATCACTTTACAAACCCATGTATACTTATCCGCATAAGTGAATCCAGGAAGGGAGACCACCATACTACAATCTATGGCTGTATCTCATGTTCACCAGGCAATAAATTCCAGAATAAACGAGCGAGTAGCACCCTGATCTATCAAGACATAAGCATCACTTCCAAAATCCTAGATAAGACCGCTATGACCTCTCCGGGTGCTGGCATCCCGCTCCAAGCATAGACTCCGCAAACACCCTAGCTCGTGTCCGAGGCCTGCCCCATCTCGGGTCCTCCTGGCGGCCGACCCCACCGGTCCTCCAGCCCAGTAAATGCAGTGGGCCCCGCCCCTGAGCCCTCTTCTCCGACTCCGACCCCCCGACCTTCACCTGCCAGCATTGAACTCCGCCTCCGTCCCGCCCTCTGTCCCACTCCCGATCCAGCCCGCGTAAACTATCCGTGGGCACCCCATGGCGAAGTGTCCCGCTTTCGTCCGCACTTAGCAACCGTCCGTGCCCAATCCGCACTCACCGCAATGGTTTTTCCCGCATTGGAGCACACTCGGCTTTGGACCCTCGAGCTACCCGTCTGCGGGTCTTCATTGAACCCTCTCTCAAGCGTGACTATGCCCCCCGACCGGGCTTTGTCGCCACCGTCCACTATGTCTTTCCTCCCCTCTCGACAAACCCATCAAACCTCTCGAACCCACGCCGACCCACTCCGCTTTCGTCTCTGACTGGGCGTAGCCTCGATTTCAACCCCATGCTCCTCTCAACCCTAATCATGGGCTCTACTACCCGGTCGATTTTGTGTGGGCCGCCGACGCATCAGGGTCCTAATCACACCGGACTAAGACATACAAAGAACTTCGTCTTCAAACTTTATCATCCCCCCTCGGAGCAAATGGAACATGTCTCGACGAACTTAAAAACTCCGCTCATAACTGTCACTTATATCCCCGCTTCCAAATTTGCAAGAACTCCTCACCTCGGTGATTCTATATAACTCCGGTTGGAACAAACTTATCCAGAACTCTTCCTGAACTCGCGCCTGTGACACTCCGACATCTCCTCCGAACCGCCCTCCACCACTCTAACGTCATTCCGAGGGAGAAAAGCGCAAAAAATTGACCATCCGCTCATCTATATTAATCGCGATCACCGGGTGTACCCACTCATTTCTCTAACCATGACGGCCTTTTTCGTCTCCCAATCCATCATAGTTCAAGGTCCCTAGCTTTCGCCTCCCATAGAAGCCACGGCTCGAGGTCGGGGCCGTAATGCGTTGGCTAAAAGCCGAGCCATCCGCTCTAAAGGTATCCGTCCCACGACCAGATGGCGTGGCGACTGCCTCGTAGTGGCTCAAGGCATAGGGTCACTATATCAGGGTGAAGGAACATGCCCAAACTCATCACATGTTCCTGCAGATATTACTCAGAGCTCTCCCGTGTGGCCGGCCTCGACACGCATTTTCTCGTGAATTCAAAATTGAATATGTCATGTAATGCATATATGATTTAAATCACATAAATAATTTATGCAATTTAAAAATAAAACATTAAAATACCATAAGGAAAATAAAATTTCTAAATCTTTATAATATTTTCAAAACCTTGCTCGATACTCACGCTGAAGGATCCCTAATCTGATTAACTCTCATGAACCCGAGGGGACCTCCACCCAACCGATATAGAAACTTCTTCCTAAAACAATCAATTAAAACGATGGAGCGAACCCCCTTTAAAATCCTTAACATATTTTTAGAAAATAATGCTAAGTGAAGTGGTAAATTTTTTTTTTTTTCAAAACACTTAGATTTTTAGAAAATCGGCCGAAGCTCTGCTGACTTTCCCAAATTTACAAAAACCTGCGAAAACATTTAAAAACACTTCTAATCTTTCAATTCTCAACTTCCATTTTAGGACTCCTCGTCCACAACCCAATTAAGCACAATATATACACATATACATTTATTTACTTCAATCATCAAAACATTCAAAACTTCTTCAATTCCATGCACAGTTTTATAAAAAGGATTGGGCTTGAGCCGGCAATGACCGCCCCACGACTCGCTCCACCGAGGATCAAAGCCCAATGAAGTTCCTTTTCAAAATATATACATATATACATATATACATGACAAAATATTCAACCATATACAATATGCAAATATTTATACAATGCGCCACGACGCCGCCTCCTCGATGGCTCGACTTCACCGCGTAGGAGGGTACCCACACAAGATCTGCCTCAGTCCCGAAAATGTTTTTGAAACATATCGAAAAGAGGAGAGCTGAAGGAGCCCAAAAGGAGTGTGCTACTTTTCATTAAGATATTTTCAGTATATATCAAAAGAATAAATACTCATACAATTAAAAATCCATTTTATGCCTTAACCTTTCTTTCTCCGATGAACCCATGGGATAAACACACGTACGCTTCCCGGGGTAATCACTGAGGACAAATACATTCCGGGGCCATAACTACTCACACTGCTGGGAGAAACTCACGCCTCAGATAGTGGTCCCAGCGATATGACCTATCACGTGCAAGGATATTACACTAAAAATCTATTTCCTTCCTCTCGTTAGTAACTCCAATTGTGTTTCTCAAATCCTTACACACTTAAGGTATTTCAAATTCGATATAAGTTTCATAATAATACATAGGTTGGGGTGGTAACCATCAAGAAACATTTATCAAAATATTATTTGAAATCTATTTAAATCCTTTTATTTTCATTAAACACATAGATACTCAATTATACATATGCATCCTTTATGTAATATTTAAAACTTCCATAATTCTTAACATATGCATACATATATAATTTAATATAAATATATATATTTAGGTAAGATAAACATTTCATATGCCTTAACATAAACTCCATACGCTTTAACATTTATATAAACATTTACATTAAACTTTTAGTTTAATATTAAAACCATTCACTTTAAAACTCAAGTTTCAAAATATCATTTTTCACTCACCGCTCACCGCCTCAATCCCGCCATTTCCCGTCGAATTCCCGCTTCCGTCCGATACCCTAACTTTTTCAAGAAAAAAACCACAACTAACCATTAACCATAACTTCCATTTAACCCACCATACACATTCATATTTTCACCCAACCACATCACACATTCTCTTTTAATCCCATTGAACCACACTTCACAATACGTAATTAAGGAAATGACCAAAATAATTCCTCTTTACTTTACAAAATGACCTCATGTCCTCAATTCAAATCCTTTCTAACCAATTCCAATGCATTTCTAGAGTTAATATTCACCTTAAAACACATGGAAATTACTAAACTACCCTTGACCCTTGTCATTTCCATTTTGGCCGAATTATGCACAACCATATTCAATTTTTGTTCTTCCATTTTCTTCATTCTAATCACTCCAATCTAATGCCTTATAACTAAATTTCACTAATCCCTAACCAATTTAATATGTCATACAAAATGCACTATCAAAATCTTAACCATCACTCACACTTTATTTTTCAAACTAACCTAATCCATTTCTTCTCATTTTATATCAAAATCATCATGATTCACCCTCTTAAATACCACAAATCTAACATCCATACAAGAAAATCAAGGCATTAAGTATGAAAACATAAAAGTCCAACTTTCTCACCTCATTAGAAACTTAGTACTTGTTTCTGAGTTTTCCTTATTTTTCTCTCTTGCTACCACTTGGAGATCACTTGAAGAGCTTGAAGGAGGAGAAAACTCACCTCTCACACTTGCTCCACGGTTTTCTTCCCTTTCTCTCTTCTTTCCTTTCTTTTCTCTCTTTTCTTCTCCCTTTTCCTCTCATAGCCGTGCTCTCCTCTTTTGAGCACACTTAATCTTAAATTTAGCTTTTGACTCACAACTTCCAAAATTGCCCTTGAACCAAAGAATCCCATTGGTCCATTCTCATGAGTCACTAACCTCAATCTCTAGCCCTTAAAAAAATTTGATCGCTCTTGTGCTCAAGAATCTCCTTGGTCCATTCTCATGATATTTTAATCATAATCTCATTACAAAAGGTTTTGATTGGCTCACAATAAATATCTCCCTTATAGCAAATTTTTATCTCGCCACCTTATAATGCTTTTATACCGATTAAACGTCAAAATATTCTATGGTCGTCTAAACTCACATCGACCTCATGAAATATTCTACTAAATCCTTCACGCTGATTCTGTGCTCTAAAATCATCGAAATCAGATTTAAAATTCATTAAAATCGAATCTATTAATAGCTGGTTATTATCCGAATTACGCTCGATTGTTCGAAACTATTCAAACGGACTCCGTTTCAGTTTCGTTAGGCTCTATGATTTATTCCAGACATTTTCGTATTTTTGGCCTAATTTCCGAAAAATTTCAGCGCAGGCTCCAAATTTCAGTCCGGAAATCACTATTCACTTAAATATCCAATTCTCTTCTAAATATCAGTTCAAAGTCATAGGAACTGAAATTTCAAAAATTCTCACAAACCTCCATCCGATATATAATAAGAAGAATGATATTCATTAGGCATCCGCGAAGCCAAAAAATTTCACTTTATGCCCAAAATGACGTCCGAGCGCTCTTAAATTTAATCTACCATCGTCTCTATCATCGACCTCTAATCACTCAACAACTTCACCATTATAAATATTCAATAAGGTTGGGTTTTACAACAGCTTAGACGAGATCACCGATCGCTACGAGAGGTCCGTGCCAGAGTTTTACGGGCCCCACATGGAGGACATATGTTGGTCAAGATTATGAGGACTCGCTATTTTTGTTGACCATGGTGACAAATTGTTGTCAGCTTGTTCAGAGATGTACAGAGTGTCAAATGCATGGAGATCTCATACACGCTCCACTATTAGAGCTGTACGCATCGACCCTACCTACCATGGCCTGGGACATAGATGTTATTGGGAAGATTTCGTTGAAGTCTACCAGTGGTCATGAGTTCATCCTAGTCGCTATTGATTATTTCACAAAGTGGGTAGAGGCCACTTTTTATGCAAAGCTAAATGCGGCCAAGGTGGCCACCTTTATTAGATGACACATTATCTGCAGATATAGAGTTCCTCATGAGTTGATATCGGACAAAGTTATGCATTTAGGGGTGAGGTTGACACTTTATTACAGAGATATGGCATCCAGCATCACAGAACGTCTACGTACAGGCTGCAGACAAATGGGGCAGTAAAGGCCACGAATAAGAATATTAAGAGGATTTTGCGCAAGATGATTGAGACTTCTCGAAACTGGTCCGAGAAGCTTACTTTTGCATTATGGGCATATCACACCTCCTTTAACACTTCTACAGGAGCCACACCTTACTCTCTAATTTATGGTATGGAGGCAGTTTTGCCCGTTGAGATAGAGATGGGATCCTTGAGAGAAGCCCTAGAGCAGCAGATTTCAAAGGCGGAATGGGCTCAGCCATGGTTTGATTAGCTTAGCATGTTAGATGAGAAGAGATTGAGAGCTGCTGACCATATTCAGGCTTACTAAAGGAAGATGGCCTACGCTTTCAAAACGCGAGTCAAGCCTAGACCACTACAGCGAGGCAATTTGGTTTTAAGAGTCTTAAGAGGATTGGTCACCGACCCTAGAGGGCAGTTTAGACCCAACTGGAGTGAACCTTACATTATTAGAGAGTTAACCCTGCAGGAGTCGACGGTTGTCGACTTAGATAGAAACCAGCCTCGCAGCCAACCAACGTGGATCAATTCGAAAAGGTTTTACGTTTATGACCATAATGTAGATTGATGTCATTATTTCGATTAGCCATATACCTTATCACTTGTTACTCACATTTTTTTTTTACTATTGCTAGCCCATTGAGCCTCACACACGCATTTTGGCCTTTTTTTCTCTTATAGCCCTACTTGCCTTTTCATACTTGGGATAGGGGTTCTGGTGTGGATGATGCCTCCAGAGCCAGGATCTTTGGAGTTAAGGGACACGGCTACATTCTTTACTTCTCCTTACCACATTCACTTCATCGTATCCGCTCCATTTCATAGTTTCTATGTTTTCATCACTTTCTTTCTATCTGACTTCTCGTTCTATCTCATTTTTTCCCACTTAGATTGGTGATCTATTCATTTTACTTAATGGGGGTTTGTTGTGTCATCCCTTCACTTATTCCATTGACATTTATTCAAAGACTTTTAGTTTGAGAGGCTTATGTCATTTGATTGGTGCTATCAGACTTTTCACATTAAGATATGTTTGTTTATTACCATATTGGTTTGTCTCTCATTGTTTTATTCAGTTTATGCACAAAAAAAAAAAAAAAATAAATAAATAAATGCGCACGTGTATGTATTCAGTACCAGTATTCCTTGAGTACATATATGGATTTATGAGGACTACTGCTTTAAGTGTATGGGCTACTTAGGAGTTCGTATGTGAGCCTTACATCCCAGCATCAGTGTGCTTAATGAGATTTTATTAATGGTATGAGATGACCCCATCCCCGAGGGGCCCGAGTCATAGAGTCATATCTATCATTCCATTTGTCGACAACATGTCTTCCCCATGCAATGATTTGGGTAGATTTATCATATCATCATCGGTTTTTCCTTATCAAGTATTTATCTTCGACTTCATACCTCTCATTTTCACATTTATCACCCTCATATGTTTATTGATTTCGAGTTTGATGTTTCACTCTACATCATTTTCCTCTTACCTATCTCACCACATGTTACACTTTTTGCATCACACCATTATTATTAGCACTTCCATTGAATGTTCTTGTGTCCATAGCTCATGAGACTTCTTATGCATGTGGCATTCCACACACAAGGGCATAGGGTTGATCATTGGGTGTTTGAGCCTAGTTTCCCTTCATTTATTTTACCTTATCACCCTAAGCCTACATTACGTCCCAGGTCATAAGACCACCTTGAGACTAAGGATTTAATGCTTTTGATAACATCTACTTGATAGGTATTTGAGACTAGGTTTATATCTGGACATTATCGTGTGGCTTTTTCTAGAGATGCCTTAATGCTGATCCATTTCTAGTTGCGGCTTTGAGCACTCGAGGTTGCCTTTTTTGTTTCTGGGGATGCAGGATTTAGACCGATCTCCCACATGCCATATCAGCATACCTCCTCTATGTCGGGATCATTTGGATTTGTTTGTTTGTGTAGATAGATTATGCATAACCTCAACCCGCTACCCACATGATGTGTGGCAAGGGGTGTCAATGCTCATTCCACTGCACACTATAACCCTCGGTTCATTCATACACTAATAAGCTTGTATCTTGAGATATATTCTGTGAGCGTGCACTTCAAAATATATTCAAGATCCACAAATGGGAGTGTTCGACTTATACAAAAACTTTTTGGCATTTGTTTACAACCAACAAAAGAATATTACATATACAAAATAGACCAAAAGTCTTCGTGGGCATCTAACTGTGTTGACCTCGAGATTGATGAGGGCTGTCCCGGCCTTTCTTGCTCAAGCCCATACCAACACAGTATGAAACCCGCGCTGCTTTACGCCAGGAATAAACCATGGACCCACTACTTCCAACACCTGATCACACTTCTATACACATGCATATACATTTAACATATCATATCATTAAAATATGCTTATACATATCTCTATATTTACTTGGTCATATCTTGTTACATTTTTACTCAACGCTCATATACATATCATATGTCAAGTATCTAAGTCATTTGTTTTATGTTTCATGCATGCATAAACCTTAGAAGGATAAAGGAAACTATAAGGGTCCGAAGGCACTGCATTTCACCGGTGACAAAATGCTGGTTTTATAAGGGCCCAAAGGCGCTGTTATCATTGTGTGAGACAATGACCATCTATAACGGCCCGACAGCCGTTATCACTGTATGAGACAATGACCATCTATAAGGGTCCAAAGCTGCTGTAATGACTCAAATCCAGCCAACCTGACGTATGTCACTTGTTTTTCCCTAATTAGCATGCCCATCTATTCCTCTACCAGGTTCTAAGCAGGCAATCCATGTGTATTTTATGTTTAGTACATATCTCATATTCCCAAATAATTATTTTTATCCGGTGATCATATGCGATATTTAAAATCATTTATTCGTATCTTTGCATTTTTCATATCTCATTATATGCATGAATAACTATGGTTACCATGTATGGTTATGAGCTATTTAATATCATTCCAATTTCATCAAGGTATATATGGATGGATTCTAGACTCAAAGGGCTTTTCATAGAGTCCAAGAACATTCAAAACGAAGTTCGGATCTAAGAAAATTATGACCAGCCCGGGGTTGGCTATTTCCTATGAACAAAGGATCACGAGCAGTAACTAAAGTAGGCCTACTATTTTTAGTGATTTCTTGACCTAATATGAGTTCCAATTTCATCAAGCTATATATGGATGGATTCTAGACTCAAAGGGCTTTCCATAGAGTCTAAGAACATCCGAAACGGAGTTCGGACGAAGAAATTATGACCATCCGAAGTTGAAGGCTTCCTATGAACAGTGACTACGAGCGTGAATCCAGTAGTGGCCTACTTTTTCATGATTTTCGACCTAATATGAGTTCCACTCACTGCTGTGGTATGGATGGATTCTAGACTCAAAGGGCTTTCCATAGAATTCAAGAACATCCAAAACGAAGTTCAGACGAAGAAATTATGACTAAGACAAAAACATGGGTTTTGAAGAAATTTTGATAGCATCTCCCCTAAAACCCCAATATTTCCTTAATATAAATATTCCTCAACTGAGGATTATAATCAACCAACCCAAGTCCAAAACACAACCAAACAATTCTTAAAACACATATAGGGGAAAACTTATGGTTTGCTAACCCTATCCTACACAATTAATGGGTTAGGAGAGTTTGCTAAGTCTAAAAAATTTGGGGAATCCATACTTAGTTTCTATACAACCCCAAATCAACCACAAAACCAAACCAAAACAACTCCAAATCTGGTCCAAAAGTGCTAAACACCACCAATATACCAAGTAGGGTTCTTTTAGACCCAAATTCATAAAAAAAAAATGGGTTTATGGTTTTATTTTTCCATACAAAAATCCATACTTTTCCATACCTTAATCTTTCTTTCTTCCTTCTTCTTCTTTTTCTTCCTTTCTTCCTCCTTTCTTCTCTTCTCTTCTTTCCTTTCTCTCTTATTCGGATGCCCTAACTTAAGCCAAAAGAAATGAGATATTTTTAAGGCTTGTTTGGCCTTATACCCATTTTGGGGGTCAAATCCCCAAATTGCTATTTGGTCCTTCATTTTCCTTCTTATTCTCAATTAAACTTATGCATATTCCTACTTTGACATATGAACTTATTAAATTATGACCCTTGGGTCCTGAATTGGTAAATTATTAATTTACCCTTAACTCTTGTATTAATTCCTAGTTTTGCTTATGATTTTTAGCATTATTTTATTCCGGAAAAATATACATTTACTTTTATTATACCCTAAACATGTTATAAAACTGTTAGGGTATAATTTGGGGTGTTACAGATTCTTGCTAAGATGTCGAGCCATATTTTGATATTTAGGGGTTTCATCACATCTCTATTGGATGGCAGACATGTCATACTTGGGCATATCCCTTATTCGATAGGATAATCAGGAATTTTTTTGTTTGTGCGTACTATCATTATCGAGAGGATGAGTCTTATTATGACATTTTTGGGATTTCATCATGTTTTGATAAATGCCACATTGGGGCATATGCTTTATCTTTCGGGATCATTTGGAGGTGGTCGGTTTGTCCAGACAATTCTTATAGAGGATATGAACCATCGTTATGACATTTTTGGGCTTCATCATGTTTCTGTTGGATGTTATACTAGGGCATACCCCTTTAACTTTGCCTTTACTATCTTCGCCTGCATGTCGACTTCGCCGCATATAAGGCGTTCGCACTTCGCTTCATATTGACAAGATGCTCGTACTTTATCTCAGATCACATTTTCAAAGATCAAGAAGCTAGACGTTTAGACTCTTTCTCTTCGCATATTAGGCACTGGGACTTCATTTTCATATGGATCAAATGTTCATACTTCATTCGCATCACATTTACAGCACAAGATCGCACGCTCGCATCGCCTTTGCATGTCGCATTTAGACTTCGCCTTCATATGGATAAGACGCCCACTTCATCTACATCACATTTGCTAACACAAAGAATCAGACGCTCGTGACTCGCTCTTCTCTCAGATATTTCCATGCCTTTAATTCTCAATACATGGATTTCTCAGATGTTCAAACTTCATCTACATTACGCTTGGCGCAGAACTGCCAGCTTAGTCGCTCGCACTTCGCCTTTGCATATCAGCGCTCACTTCACCTTCATATGACCGATGTCCAGACTTCCATCTACATCGCATCTGCTGTTAACAAATGACGCATTATCCAGACTCGCCTCTACACATCAAGCCGCTCGTGACTCGCTTTCTATAGATCGCTAGACTTCGCCTTCATATGGATTAGATGTTCGGGACTTCATCTCGCATCACACAGCCAAGACCGCAATGGGAGACGCTCATACTTCATCTTCTCAGATCAGCTCGCACTTCGCTTCATATGGATAAGATGTTCGTGACTTCATCTCAGATCACATTTGTTAGCACCACAATTAGATCGCCCGGTGACTTCGTCCCTTCTCCTCGCATATCATGTTCAGACTTTGCCTTTGCCTTCTACATCTTGAATAAAGGCGTTTAGGCTTTACCTTTGTGTTTCCTCGTTTCAGGCCAGACATTTCGATGCCTTCACCATAGTTCAGACTCTCAAATTTCGTCTTTATTAGAGATATCACTACCAATATTCATGGTCGTTATCATCGCACACTTTGATTACATGGTTTATTTCGGTTGTCGTACTCTCTACTTGCTAGCTCATGAGTTTGTCCATGACTGGTGTTGATAACTATACAATGCACATGACCATTCTATCACCCATGAGCCGACCGATTTTTGCTTGTTTCAGGTTTTGATATAGGTTTCACCTTTGGGAGGACCTTCTTAGAGAGAGCTTGGATCTATGTCAGACTCTCGCTTCTCGCCTCCCAGTTGTTTCTATCTCTTTTGTTGTCTGCTTGCTGTTTTTTTAGAACTCCTTTAGTCAGCCAGCTCGAGAGTTAGTGTTCTTTGTGGACTCTTTTGGGGGTCTCTTTTATTCTTTGATATAATTTATTTCGTTTAACTCACTTTTCACACTTTCACTGAATTCCACTGTTCACATTCGCTACACTCATGAACTCTATAAAAAAAGGGCATATTTATAGACCCTAAAATTTGATCACACATTATTATTATTTTACTTTTTGATTTTGTTTTATTATTATTATTATTATTATTATTATTTTACTCCCTCATTCCCCCACACCCCTTATTTACTCTCTCCACACATCCCCTATGAAACTTAACCCAACCTAACCCACTATCTCCCTCCTCTCTCTTTGGGAGACCTAACCGAGTCCCTTCTCACTCACACCACCCCTCACCCCTCCCCCCAACCCCTCCCCCTTGTTTTTTTTTTTTCTTCTCTTCTCCTACTCTGCCTCTCTTATGTGATCCTTCTCCTCTTTCTCCTTCTCTTCTCCTGCCTCTCTTCCTCTAGTTTATTCTTCTCCCCATTCCCATATTTCTTCTTTTTTTTCATCAATTTTTACTCTCAAAAGAAGCAAATTCAAGTAAACATCACAAAGGTAAAAGACTCATACCTTTTTTTTTTTTTTTCTTCTTCCCATTTTGTCAACACCCATTACACATTTTCTTTAGCATAAAATTCACGTATGTATATATTTATGAGATTGAGTTTTTCTTTTATGGGCTATTATGAGATTTATGTATGTTGATATAAAAAATTGTTGTTGGTGAAACTTATGTAATTAGCTTGAATCTTGCATTTTTCTCTTACTTTATTGTATTTTGGTTTAATTTTGTGTTATTTATGTGTAATTATATTTTTGTGTATTAATAGTTAATTTGAAAAAACATTTGCATAGACTTTAGGTTGTCAAATATTAAATTATAAGTTTTTTTTAGATGTAATTTAGACTTTAATATGTGAAATTGGTCTTGAATAATGGGAAATTAAATTTTGTAATATTTGAATCTTACTCCCAAGTTATTATTTTAGAATTGTTAATTGATATAATTTTTATTTAATTTAGTATGATTAAACGTTATAATTTTATTTTGAAATAGGGTTAAATTATTAAATATTTAAATTGGGCTTGTTAATTGCTAGAAAATTTTGTTTGTTATTGAAATTTATAAATTTGGTTCATATATTGATTAGTAATTTGGAGTTGTGGATTTATATTGAATGAGACTTATTAATTTGTATGAAATTTGTATTAGTGGAATTTATCAAATTGAATATGTATATTAATCACTAATTTAAGATTATGGACTTATGACAATGATAACTTATTTATTAATTTGAGTCAATTAGTTTAGACCAAACATACTTAGACCAAACCTATTAGTTAAAGTCTAACTTACTTAGGCCCAACATATTAGACTCAACCCATTAGTCTAGGCCCAAAATACATAGGCCAAACTTATTAGTTTAAGCTCAACTTACTTAGGCCCAACATATTAGACTCAACCCATTAGTTTAGGCCCAACTCATTAGTTAATTTAAGCTCAACTCATTAGTTTAAGCCCAACTTACTTAGACCCAACATATTAGACTTAATCCATTAGTCTAGGTCCAACATACTTAAATCCAGCTCATTAGTCTAGGCCCAACATACTTTGGTCCATCAAATTACAACCTACTTACTTAATTCAACCCATTAAAAGTCTAAATTTACATAGTCCGACCCTTTGTGTTGTTAGTTTATCTAATTCCATTAGGTCATTCGAATTAAACTTTTTTGGCCACATTCTCGATCAAATTTCAAATTGGCCAAATTTTCACCCTCAATTTATTCAATTTTTTTATTTTCTAAAATTCATTTTTTTCAATTTAATTTAAAATTCAAGTATTAAATTTTCTCATTCCTCATTTTTTTTAAATTTAAATATCCAATTTTTCAAAAATTTAAATTCACATTTTCATCTTCAATATCTAATTTTTCAACTCTAAAATTCAATCCTCTTAATTTTCAATTTCATTTTTTTTCCAAGTTTTCATTTTTTTTCCAAGTTTTCATATTTTTTCAATTTACAAAATTCTCAATTTAAAAAATTTAAGTGTCGGAATCTAAAAATCCGAAGTCTCATAATTTCCAATTTTAAAATTTAAAGTTTACAATTTCTCAATTTAAAATTTAAAATTTAAAGTTTAAAATTCAAGTTCTTAATTTAAAAATTCAATTTCCAAAATCCCAATTCAAAATTCTCAAACTTCAAATTCATTTAAAAATTTCTCAATTTCCAAAATTTCAAAACCTCAATTTCAAATCAGTTTTCAAAAATTTTAAACACATGATTAATTCTATAGTTCCTATAAAATGGAATCTTATGGAGCACGCACACCATATAAACGGGCTGCTGTGGCCCGACATCTCATGTGTATCCTTATTAAATAACCTCGATTAATCGAATGTACAATTTGTTTTTATAATTCGATTATGAATAATTCCATATTTGTTATCGCACTAACATTGTTTTTTATCGATAATACATGACAAAAAATACAATAAGACATATTCTTTCCTATTTGACTTTACTTGTTTATTTTATTTACTTGTTGATGTTTTGATGTACACTTGTGTAATTATGAGATATAATTTTTTGTATCTATTAGTTAATCAATCAATGGCCAGAACTTTCATAATCAGATTAGAAGAGACCCGACTTTAGGAGCTTATAGGGGTGCTATGACTCACTACCGTACCTTCCCAATAGGTAACATGACTTCCGAATTTGGACTCGGTTTCGTAGACATGTATTTTCTAAACAAGGAGTTGCACTAGAGTTTTTATTTCTTATTTTGATTTCCCTTTAAAAAAAAAACTAAAATAAGTGGCGACCCAAAAAGCAATTTTTAAAAATGGTTTTTCAAAGGAAAAAAAAAAAAAAGAGTCTAACCATCGAGTGGGGACGCACGTGAAAAATGTGGGTCCACAAAATGGCGACACTAAGATTAGGAATCATTTATCACCTCGAGATTTATTACATTAAAGCCTACAACAAAGAGTTTTGGATTAAAATAGTGTTTAAAAAAAAAAATTACAAAATTAGTTTTGACTGAAATCAGAACACTCGTCCCGTGAGAGTGTATAGCATGATATTTAGGTATAAGAGCACTAAGTGTCACATTGTAGTATTTTGGAGACTAAATTGAGAAATGATAATTTATGGAACCCGGAATTTGTGGTATTAAAACAAGGGTACAATTGTCATTTAGCAAAAAAGATATGAAAATCAAATCAAAGTAGAGATGGGCCACTGTTATAAATAACAAGTCGATTTTAAAATTTCGAGATGAAGGACTTAATTGTAATTAGAAGAGACTTGAGATTTTAAATATGGGAGACAAACAAAATAATTCATTTTGGTCTCCAAAAGGCTAGGGCTCCACGTTTTGGAGAAGAGAGCAAAGGAGAGGAAGAGGAGAAGGAAGAAGGAGGAGGAGAAGAAGAAGATCAAGGTATGTTTGTCTTAGAATCAAGTGTATTTTGGATTCCTAGGACTTTGGTATGGAGATTAGTTGCTCATTTGATCTAGGTTTTGTGGAAAAATCACATAAACCTTTGAATTGTTGGGGTTATGAGAGTAAAACCCCAATTGGTGGAAAATAACCATGGAATCATCACATTTATGTGGTTTTAAAAAGAATTGGTGACCTAGGTCGAAGTTCTTGATTTTCACCTAGCTTTGTGGGTTCGAGGTTCCAAAGCACCACCAAGTATTTTGGAGTTGTTTTGAGATGAATTCCTTGTAAATTCTGAGGTGTTATGGAATTATAGAAGTTGTATGAAGTTAATTGGTAGCAAAAGTGGCAAAATAGCGTAACTGGGCAAATTTCTAAGGTGTACCTAAGATACATGTACAAGGGTGTACCCTAAGACACCCCATCAGAGGAAGAACATGTACTTCCAGACACGTCCAACATGTACCGGTACATGCCAATAGAATGCAACATGTACCGGTACATGTCCAGGGTGTACCGGTACATGTGTGCCCCAAATGCCCAGAATGCTATGTTTTTGTATAATTAAGCCCGAATTCGTACACCGATAGTTTAGGAACCTTAGGAAATGATTAAGATATGTTCAAATAAGATTGGGATTCGTTGAGTGTGACTAAGTCTAGGAAGTATGTTAAGTTATGCGATTACGTAGGTAATTAATATTTGCCGTATTCGGTTGAGTGTGTAGGCTAGTGCTGTATGGAAAAGTGTGGAATCGTTTCAAGTTTAGCAAGAAAGAGGGCGATGTTTAAACTCATTTTCCAAATACTATGTATTATTATTATTATAAACTGCTTTTACATCGTATTTTCATGGGTTTGATTGCAAACCATTTTCAAGAAGCAATGAATTAGGAAAGCAAGCTAATGGTTTTGAGTTAAACCATTTTTGAAAAGGCAAATGGTTTTGAATAATTAAACCATTTTTCGCAAGTAAGGTACAAATGGTTTTAAAATTGTAAACCATTTTTCAAGCAAGCAAGCAAGTAAAAAGAAATAATTTATGAAAACAGGCCTTCCCTAGTTCTAAGCAAGCAAATCGGTCAGAGGTATTCCGTATCGCATGGTGGTGTTAGATCTCACATGCATCAGAAGTTTTGCTCGGGTCATAAACTTAGGTCATACATCATGCATTTAAAAGGAGACTGGCACGGCATAGAGTATATAAGGCTATGAGCTTCCTAATTAAATTATGGTGATGGCGACATCGAGGTCAATTCCACCATATTCACTAGGTGGGTAGGACGCGACATTGTGTCCTTCCATCGCACGGTCGATGTAATGTGCCCCGTGGTTCACTAGGGCAAGGCCAGTAGAAAATAAATCTCCGCTGGGTTGATGTTTTATAAGCATGACATATAAGCCTTGAGTACCAACCATTTGGCTCACTGGTCACCAAGCTGTGAGTTTTAAAGAAAATGGCTGAGCCAAGCCCCATTTTAGATTCTCAAACGACCCATTGAGCCAAGCCCTGTGATTTTAAAGCAAACTGCTGAGCCTGTGTTCCTGCTTTATTTTCAAAAGCACGCTAACAGCCCTCAGTTCTATTTTTATGAAAAAGTTTTGAGAAACTTTTAAAGCAATAGAAAGGTTTCCAAAAGACTTTTCAAGCAAGATAGCAAACAAGTAAAGAAAATTTGAGGTTTTGTGAACCTTCTAAGTGCAAGTAATAAGAGTTTTATAAGCTCTCAAAGAAAAGCAAAACAATGCACAAGGCAGTAAAGCTTTATAAACTTTAAAAGCAAGCAAGTACAAAAGAAAAGAAATAAAAGTTTTAGAACTTTAAAGCAAGCAAAGCAAAGTAAAGCTTCCGGAAAATATCAGAAGAGAGTTTTACAGCTATGCTGTCTAAAAAGCAAAACATTTATTAAAAGAGGCACTCAATGAAATTATTATTTTATTATGTTCTATTTAAAACTATTTCCGTGCATAGGTACGCAAGACACTCGGGAGCAGTCACAGGGATTGTCCCGACATTGTACAAGTGTCACATAAGAATATTATGTAAGGAAAATACTTTGAATATGTATATTGGAACATATGTATGTACATAGTATAATTCTGTGAGAATGTGCTGGTATGTCAAGGCTATGTTTGATGCAGTATAAATTGGATGTATACAGGATTTGGAATTATAATATGCAGCCGTCATGCTGCCAAAGTTTTTCCGTTGCTAAGAGTTTACCAAATCCTAAGTTATAAATAAAAGAAAAATTTTTATACGAGGTTTAAGCAAGCAATACGGCTTCGCTTCACAGGAGTTTCCAATCGTTAGAGGTAACGACTAGATAGGGCCGCACACCCGCCGCTGGAAGGGGTGGTGCGGGGTTTAAACCATTGTCAAAAGTAGTATGGTCACAAGCATGCGCCTCAACTCGCCAAAGTGACGTAAGGGGCGTGAGACCGCATCAGACTCTTTACTTTCTTCGCATATCAGGCCTAAGTCTTATAACTGAATCAAAATGTCATATACAGAGATACAAAATAAAACTACCACCATGGTGGTGTTTACATTGTCAATACATACATTCCTGAGTCCCATTTACATATACATATACAAAATCAGACATTTACATTTATTAATCGTAGCTGAACCTACACATGAAAGACCCTACAAGTGTGTCGGGCTCATAAAAGATGCTGGAAGATCTCACGTCCTCCTTCAGACCTACACGGATTAAACCCGTATGTTTACGCTTAGTGGGAAACATATGACTTATACGTATACATATGCATCAATACTCTTTTAGAGTAATCATATAGCAGAAACAAATTTTCAGTAACAGATATCATAATTTATCATGAATTTACATAACAAACTTATACACCTACTTGTACTTATAGCAGACTTATACTTGTTTAGATCTCCTGGAGGAGTTACGGAGCTTATACTTGTTCATAGATACCCTTAGGTACTACAGAACTTATACTTGTACAGAGGTACTCTTAGGTACATTCAGAGCAGAACGATGTACTTTACTTTACTCTTATTCGTTATTTATACTCTTATTATATAACTGTTTAACTACCTAGACCAGTAATAAGAAATGAGTAGGACATAGCACACAAGTACTCCAAGGTAATGACATTGTACTAAGGTGCCGTAGCACAAAGCAGAGGTTACATTGACGGAGAGCACCAAGTACTATACTTGCCCTCGCCCACGACAGATGTCGGAAGACTTCGGGCAGAGCGCTTCAAACACTGATCGAGATGTGCCCGCCACGCACGTATGTCGTAGCACTAGCAGAGTGCCGGCTAATTAATAAGACGCGGCCCGCCCACTGCAACATAAGTGTCATAGCACCAGCAAAGAGTGCCGGCACTGGATTCAGATGCTGTACCCACGTGAATATGCCATGTCATTCAATTTCGGTCTTAGTAAATATACAATGATATGTCTAGGAACTCAATACTTTATCATAGGGCATTATTGCTGTTAATTCGCCGCCAGGCTAAGCAGGTACTTGGCCTAATTTCTCTGGGTTTCTTTACCTACAACATACATGGACCCTTTCATACACCTCTATGTGGTCCTCATTAGCCTAATAGATCAGTCCCTACAATGTGGAATAACAAAACACAACAATTTTCCATGCTGTGATCAGTGGCTACGCTACGGCGAACCCGAGGACGGAAAAATCCTCTTCTCAGCCATGCCGCGGTATGGACATGCCACGCCGTGGTGTGGACCTTCACAAGGCGGCGTAGGTCCCTACACCGTAAGACCTTACAAAATTGGCCCAGATTTGCATGATTTCACCAATTTTTCCATAAATCCAACCAAAAACCAAAGAAAACTCATATACTTTGTAGAAAAACATTTCCCAAGTAAGTTCTAACTCAACCAATACCAATCATAGAGATCAATTAGGGTTTTTTCCAAATCCTAATTCAAATACTTGTAAGTTAGGTTAACTTCATAACACCCATATATGTATCCATATACCATAAACCAAAAATCCATACAAAGCCTTACTCATCTTATGCAAAATAGGGTATTACCAACCCAACTTTCAAATAATCTAAGGTTAGGATGGATTCCTAACTAAACCCTAGAAATGGAACAAACTAAAATCCATACAAAACCCAAAGCAAATTCAAACAAAACCATAGCAAATCCAAACAAGTATTCAAACCTTTCTTGGCTTCCTCTTCTTCTCTTCTTCCTTTTCTTCTCCTTCTACGCATGAACTCCAAAAACGCAAACAGAGACCAATTTGGTCTTATTTGGTCTAATTCCCTTAAGGCCTTGTTTGGCCACCAAAAATGCATTCTTTGACCTAAGTTTCCTCTATTTCACTTTTATCCCAAATTCTCTATTTGCACCACAACTTCCCATTATTCCATTTTTGGCATATAATCTTATTATCTTATGATTTTTATATCCTATTTTGATAAATTACAAATTTACCCTTGCTTATTTTTGGGTTTCTCAAATTTCACGTTTTTAATTTAATTTATGAAAAATTCAAATTATACCTACAAAATACCCTAAACATGCTGAAAACGACTAGGGTATATTTTGGGGTGTTACAACGTAGGAGACAACGAGGCAAATGTCATTGCCCAATGCAGCTTTACTTATATTTAAATTAATCATATTGTCATGACAGGCATATGATGATATTGAAAAAAAATTTGTAAGTTTTATTTTTTATTTCACAGGTTGTATCCAATTGTGTATATTATCATTTTAAAATACTTATGGAATGTTCAATGGATTTTTACATGAAGCTTGATTATGACCTACAAGTTTGCATCGAGAATAATAATATATATAAATCATCACCCACATGCATCCAAATTATAATTAATCCAGTAAACAAGAAACTCTAATTTCATGCATAACCAAATCATATAAATATATAAAAAATTGTATACAAATATCAACATATATCAATGAGTCCCACAAGATGGAGTCTTTATATTTCTCTTAGGATGGAGCCTAGAATATACAACTAGTTGATCTATAGGGTCCAATGCAATCTCAAACGGAGCTGATGGAGCCAAGGGAGCTGATGGATGAAGTACTCGATGTATACGTGGAGAGCGAGGTCGCCTAGTTGGAAGTGCACCCAACTCTGATACAAGGTCAACCATGAATCTATCGATGGAAGGCAACTGTGGTGACATAAGGATGATGACAAGATAATTCTTACTACCATGGAAGCCGGCTCACACAACTAAAAAAATGATAAAGACGTAAGTGTGTGCGCATGGAAGGTGATGTGTTTGGTAGGGTATGCGGTTGGTGATGGTAAGTATGGGGGGTATGGAAGTAGGCAATGTCGGCTCAGGTGTATCATGACCTCCTCACCATCTCACCATGACCCTACTCCACCATCTCTACCATCACCTCGCCGATCAACTCTCCTCAGAATATCATCTCAAATTATACCCTAACGGTTTGATAACATGTTTAGGTATAATAAAAGTAATAGTAGTGATATTTATCCGAATAAAATAAAGATAAAAAAAACAAGAGGGACACATAAGTTAAATTACAAATAATAAAGAAGATTCAGCGTCAGAAAAATAACATAAATTGATTTGCAAATATTAGAAGAGTTGAGGACCAAAGTGAAATAAAGGGATAAGATCAAATGTGGATAAGATCAATAAGGATAAGACCAAAAGAAATATCTCATTTTGGTCTTAAAAAGGGAGATAAACACCTGGGATAAGAGAGAAGAAGAAAAGAAGAAGGTTAAGAGAAAAGAAAAGAGTTAAGGAAAAGAAAGATGAGAAGATCACAGGTATGGAATTACTAAATTTGAGTATGGGATACATGGGTTCTGGGTTGTGTGGAACCCTCCTTGAATATGGATACATGTCTTGGGTTGTAAGGGATTTGTGTCAGTTTTATTCAGAAAGGTTAGATACATAGTTCAAACTATCTGTGTATACATGGTTTGGGTTTGGAAACTCAACTTACTTGTCAGGATTGTTGAGAAGAGCTCTAAGGATCCTAGATATGTGTTTTAGAAGGTCTAGTTGTGTTGAACTAAGAAAATTCCCTATTTTTGACTGGCCATTTATAATGGACCTAATGAGTTTTGGCCGTAACAAAGAATCTTAAGAAGTCCTTCTCGATAAATTGTAAACACTGTGCTAACTTGGATGCAGCTTGAATTTAAATTTGACCTCTGTAGACTAAGTTATAGTCCTTCGAGGTCAGCCTAGCTAAATCTGGTCATCAGTTCTACCACCTGGCCAACTAGCTGACACAGGTTCCGGGTTTTCTTTTGAGTAATAACAAAGAGACTGTGGCAGGTCCTCTTGTAACAGCCATAATTAATGAATGATTAGGCTTTTGAATTTCTCATCTGGACTTCAGAGACCAAGTTATGGTCTTTGATTCAAATACCAAAATCTGGCGGTAGAGGTCGCCATATGCTGTCCACTGCAGGCCAAGCATCTCGCTGAAGAGAGGTCAGCAGACCTCACGCAGCTGAGAGGCCAAAGACACCTACGCAAAGCATGTATGGGCCAGCACACCCTTATGCAATGAGGTCAAAGAGATCTCATCCCAGAGAGGTCACTGTCAATCCAGTCAGCCTGTCCGGGTTGGATCACGCATGACCTCCAACTTCTAAAATGGCATTCCTTTGTTTGAACTCGATTTGCGTTCTAGACCTACGGAAAGCCCATTGAGTCAAGAATACATTCATATGCCTGATGAGGATATTAGATGTCAGACCGAGGTGTTAGATCGAGCTCGTCTAGGTCAGGTCAGCTTCCGTCGGGCCCAGGTCACGTAGTTCAAGGTTGACTACGCATGACCCCAACTTCTAAGCGTCATATTCCTTCGCTTTTGAATTCATTATGTTCTCGACTCTATGGAAAGCCCATTGAGTCAAGAATACATTCATATGCCTGAGGAGGATATTAGATGTCAGACCGAGGTGTTAGATCGAGCTTGTCCAGGTCAAGTCAGCTCGTCTGGGTTTACTATGTATGACCTCCACTTTCGGAAGGTCATAACTTCTCCGTCCGAACTCCGATTTGAGTGTTCTTAGACTCTATAGAAAGCCCATTGAGTCAAGAATTCATCAATAGACAGCTTGATAAGATTGGAACCTTGTTAGTCTTTGGAAAACATGAAAACAGTAGGCAATTATAGGTAAGCATAGTTATTTATGCATATAATGAGATATGGAAAATGTAAAGATATGAATAAATGATTGTATATATATATATCACATATGATTACCGAATGACAATAATTATTCGGGAATATGAGATATATACTGAACATAAAATACATATTGATTGTCTGCTTAGAACCTGGTAGAGGGATACGGGCATGCCTATTAGGAAAAACAAGTCCGGCAAAGATACAAGTTCTCGATCGAGGCCCCGCGCTTGGTCGATGAGATAGATCCCGTTGATCACGGGGTGGGCCCCGAAAGGGTCACCACAGCCGCCTTCGGGCCCTTATAGATGGTCATTGTCTCGCACAATGATAACAGCGCCTACGGGCCCTTATAGACCACCGCTTTCACACAAGGAGGCCAGCCGCCTTCGGTGCTCTTATGTACTCACTGCTTTCACACAATGAGTACAGCGCCGGCCCTTATAGTTTCCCTCAGATTCACTCTAAGGTTTATGACATGAAACATCAAAGAAAATTATGTATATGCAAAATGAAATAAAGAATATATGACATGATATGAGAAGCATAGCACCGTTATGCGATGATAGTATACGCTTACAAGAACAAGAAGTAAAGTACAAGATGATTATATGCATATATATATATATATATGAGAAATGATAAGAATCAGAAATGTTATATGTGTTATATGCATTGTATGGAAGTGTGTGACCTCTTTACTGAGGTCATCCATGTGTATTAATTCCCACTAAGCTGCAGTTTAGCACTGTGTTCAATCCGTAGGTACGTAAGAGGAAACCGTGAGGACCGAGCAATTCATATCACAAATAAAGGCCACGCATCAATAGTGCTCACCGGAAGACCTTAGGTCTAGTTTGTATATGAAATTTGCAAACTAATGTAAATATTGTAAATGTGTTGAACACTTCCATATATGGAGCTTGTATATATATATTTTGTATTCCAATGGCTATAGAATATCAAGTTAATTGTTTAACATTATATGAAACGAATTAAATTTAAAGTTTATATGTGAAAAAAAAAAAAAAATAATATGACCCCTCACTCAATAATCCTATGCCTAGTCAGCTACGCCTACAGACGAGCCTGCGCTGAGTGCCTTGGAATAGAGACATATGATAGAAAAGCCCTGTTTAGTAAATGTGTTGGCCTGATGGATGTCCCTGTGTTTTCAGAGGATGGATCTGCCCGTTAGCTGTCGAGTTAACCCAAGGAACAAGGGCTATCGCCTTCCCAGGCCTTCTGAAAGTAATGTACCTAATGAGCCCGCGAAGCTCCACGAGAATATCGCAAGACATGGCTCTGAGTTTTGATAGATTGACTTCTCCTAAAGCTCCAATAGACACAAAGAAGAAGACATGGAGCGAGGAATTCCATGGTCGAAGTATGGAAGAGTCGAGAAAGTCAATTATGGTTAGAAAAAGAAGAGTATTAAGAGGTTAGATGTCCCTCCGATCAAAGAGAACATAAAGTGCCTCACTATTGCAGAGCTTAGGCATATGATTGGTGAAACTAGCTTGAGAAGTCCATGATTCCAAATCCCATGACTGGGGAGTTCTTTGTCCAAGAGTTCAGGCAAAGTATGCCACCGAGATGTATAGGATCAAGTGGAACAGCCTCTCGAATTTGAAGCAAAGGAGCTTATCTGGTTGATTATGAAAAGAATTTAGCCATCTTAGTAAATATGCACGACCGGGTCCACCGAAGCATTTCTAGTAATTTGAGGACATCATATGATTCCAATAAGAGATATTTGGCACCTATGACTTCTCCAAGTGGGATTTTTATCGCTGGTCCAAGCCGCAATGAAAGTAGAGAGACTAGAAACGAAAGCAACAAAGAAGGATTTCAAAAGAAGAAGTTTTCTAGGAGGGAGCTTCTGCCCTCCTGAAAAGAGCTAGAGAATCTCCAACCAATCGTAATATGTTCCGCCACAGGTAGAAAGCAAAGGTCCAATGTGTAGCACGTGCACAGAGAGTGCTTCCAGCTAGACAGGGAGAAATTCTCAATGCCCTATCACATAAGGCATTTGGGAGTTTGCGTGATAGGACAGAGGGTGTTTCCGGTGTGGAAGCCTTGAGCATTTGATAGCACAGTGTCCCCGAGAGTCAGGGGATAATAGAAGTCAACAAGGAAGTGGCAGAGGAAGATATGCGGCACCACTTTCGACTCGCGATCGAGGTAGGGTCGAGGGCTCATCCCAAGATATATCTAGGAGGCATAGTTTCGGAGACAAAGATCAGTCTCTCATGTGCCTACAAAGACTAAAAGACGAAAGATATGCTAAGTGGAAATGAAGGCTCTTGAGGATCAGGATACTCACGAGGTTGCCGTTGGTATATTTTCTTTATATGATCTTGAGATGCATGCAGTAGATCCTGGATCTCTCATTCATATGTGCATGGAACATGTATTTGACAAAAGTACCCGACAATGGAGAAATTAGCATATGACATGCATGTAACTAGTCGTTGGGACCTGACGTTAGTGTGAATATCATATATAGAAATTGCCCCATTGTTATACAAACAAGAGTTTCTTCTTGATTTGATAACCTTACCATTCGGGGGTGACTTGATTCTAGGCATGGATTGGTTGTCTAAACCTTAAACTATCGTTGATTGTGGATAAAGGACAGTAGTGTTGAGATGCTTTGACCAGACTGAGGTAATAGTACAAGGCATTGGATCAAGTGTAATGTCAATGTGATCTCCACTATGCAAGCTAGGAGATTTGTGATCTCCACTATGTCCAATGTGGTCGCCCAAAATATGGTTGCCCTGCGTAAAGTCTCTCCCAAGACCATAGCTAAATACAAAATACACAAAAAGTAAGGAAACTAATGATGTGTTGTGTATATGAATGTGTATGTAATAAAATAAAGTTATGGATACCTGTAACAATGTAATATAATCGCTAATACCGCGTCTACGATCCAAGCTGGCTACACATAACTCTCAATATGTATGTGCTAGTACTGAACCATCCCAACTATAAGCCGCAGTCTACGTCAAATCTCGTAGCAATGGGAGAAAGCACAGATGCACATGCACTCCATTCTTGTCCGCAAACAAAAAAGATTCCATTAGCTCTAAGATGAAACCACGCGCGCCAAACTCAAAAGTGACCTCGTCGTTAGGTCTTTGGGGTGGATAGCGCGGTCACATAACCACCGTATGGAGATAGAAGATCCTTTGAGAGCATTAGCGGGTGGCATGACACCGAGTAGCTCCCCACATAACTCCGCCACACAGAACACACATGTCTCGATGATTGCTGGTACGTGGATACGGAGCCCAAGGATGATAGTAACATCTTGTAATGTGAACGTTATCTCTCCGACGAGTACATGAAATGTGTGTCTAGAGCCGCCATCTCTCGACGAGGCAAGTGATAAGTGGCCAATTGATCATGATGTGGCCTAAGCGGTATATACCATAGAATCCCGCGCAGATCACGTATGGATGAATACGTAGATCCATCTTCCACATACTAATGAAGGCTTTCATCTGCTGGCAAGGGTGGAGTACTTCATGGAACTACAAGTAATGAAGAAACCAATTTTATAATTGATTATATATGAATTACATGTTACAATATGTAAAAGTATTTGATATTTAATAAAATACATACCTGCTCTGTATCTACTAAGTGCGACCTGTGTTTGTCCTACAATACCAAGACAGATGGATTTGAAGGGATCTGCATCATGAAGCGCTCTGAACACCATATCTGTAACAGATAACACGATCTCAGTATAATTATTATCAAAAAACATTGAGATACTAGTATCATAGTCATGAATGAAATTACTAATTATTAAGGCAATAAACAAAAAAACCACGTACAACAATGATGTATCATTTACTTAAATAAGGTACACAAGTCTTTTGTAATATAAGAAATACATATTCGTACATAAGTCTTATACAAAGCAACTACAAATATGACAGGAAAATTGCCTTACAAAAAAAAAAAAAAAAAGAGTTACTTCACATCTTTCTTGAACTGTTTTGTTCTTACAAAATCGTAGATTGTGGCAGATTACTGACCATGTGATAGTAGTTTTCCCTTCCCTAACATCCATTTCATTATGCAAATGGTTTGATTTAGGACCTCCACTGACTATGCGTTTCATTGACTCAGGAGGTACAATTGTAGGACTATCATAAATAGGCAACTCATCTTCATTGAATATGGGATGAAATAAGCTTGCCTAAATATCATGATATGTGTGTAGTGTGCCTTAGACAAATGTCGAGAAAATCAACACATCGATGATGACATGCTGCTATGATATGGCTACATGGAAATCCATATATCAGTGTCTTACCACATGTGCATTTCTGGTCATGTAAGTTGAGGCATTGTGTTCGACCACTCCTTGACTTGACATGAAATCGTCCTTGGATGTGATCGTAGAGAACAATTTCCATTAATTTAGCCTTAACCACACGGACCTTAATTTGAGCATCAACATAAGGAGTGTACTGCTCATCAGATGCCAATCTGTTAGCACCTTATTCCCTTCTTGCAACAAAGTAACTATTAAGGTAGAAAAAGGTCAACTAAACTAATGCAGTGATTAGTAAGTTACGAGTTCCTTTAAGAACACTGTTAAATACCTAGGACATGTTGGTTGTCATTATCTCATATCTTTGACCTCCATCATGTGAAAGTGCCCATAACTTAAGAGGGATCGCCTCTAACCAATGTTGTGCTTCAGAATTAATTCTCAATTGTAGCCATATGCCTATTCAATTTGCATTGTGTAGTCGCTAAAGCTGCTCTGCATACCAAATTCTTCAAGAGTTTATCTTTGAAGCGGGTCATAAAATTGCTTGCAAGATGACGCATTCAAATCCTGTGATAGGCAGATGATGCAACCCAACCAAGATGAGGATTGCTCATTGCTACCATAATACCTAGATGTCTGTAAGATATAACACAAATCCTCGTCAATTGAGTTAGGACCTAAGGGTAAGGACCTAAATGCAAACTAGGGGTTAATGTGCAAGTTGAGAAAAGAGTGATCAAATGGTAGAGTAACATGTGGCTTTCTAGGAGTTTAGAATTCAAATTGGCCTTAGGAGCATTTGGAATCCAGATAGGAGAGGGGAATGAGATCTAAAATTTTGGCTCTCTCATTTTTCACTTGGTCTCTTGTTACGGTTTGAAGAAGAGAAAGGAGAAGAAAGGGAGAAGTGAAGAAGGAAAGGAGAGTTAGAGCTTGGGGTGACTAAGAAATAGGTACGAGACTCCCTTGAAGATCAATTCATTGTGGTTTGTGTTGTTGATAATTGTTTTTTGGTTTGTGGTCCTCAATTGAGGAGTTTTAGTATAAAGGAAATGTTTAGGGTTTAGGGGAGATGTTGTCAAAATTTCCCCAAAACTCTAAGTGAATTATTTGGCCATAACTTGGTCTAGAGTACTCCAATTTAGGAAATTCCAGTTGGAGAAGAAACCTAAGAATTGTGACCACATTTTCCAAGAAGAGCCTAAAGTATTAATATGATTTAAGGACCTTGAATTTGGGTCTAAAAACCAGTTATTGGTTATGTTTTGAAAACAGAGCAGTCTTGGTTGTTTAGGACATATCTTGAGTTTTGGTGGTCCAAATTGAATGATTCCAATTTGAGAAGAACCCTTAGCACCGTAGATTCAAATAAGTAGAAGGAACTAGTGTAAAATTATGGAGTTTAGACCCCTGAAATCGGATCTCACAGTCGGTTACTAGTGTAAATTGGTCAAACAAACCAGATTGGCATTAAAATGCCATAACTTGAGTTTGGATAATTCAATTGGAGTGATTCCAATTTATGAGTAAAATAGATTCATAGACGAACAATGTGCATGAAGGAAGCATGTTGATATTTCGAACTCATTGTACCTAGAAAATAAGTGAAGTCGGACCTTGTTTTGGGAAATGATTTTCATGTCATTTCCTATACGATTTTGAGACATCAAAATGTCTCTTATATACTCCCAAAGTATTAGTAGAGATGATCTTGTATAAAAATAAATCATTATAACTTAGCTAAGTGAGATAAAGAAATTGACCTAAAAGTTATATGATTTGATTCTAAATAATATGGAATAAATAGAATGGAATAATAAAGGACATGAATTCTAGCAATGTGAAGAAAAGATAATACATGTATAGTTGCTATATAAAGAAACATAGAATACATTCATATGATGATAAGAGATATGTGAAAGTACTCTTTATAAAGATGAGAATAATGGATAGTGAATATGTAAAACCTGGGAAAATTTCATTTTTTGTAGAAAAAGGGCAAAATGGTAATTTTGTCGGAATAGTACATGCTAAAACTTGTAAATTTTCTAGATCTCGGATGATGAAATGGACTTCACCATTGGAATCGTCTCTCAAAATCTAGCTACCCTGTCGAATTTAGTCGGAATTTCACTCTTTTCGAGGCACGACGGGTGACACTTGGCATGATGCCACATGGCACCATGGAGGATCACCACATGGGTGGTGTGGGAGAAGCCACCCAAGGGCCTCAAGAATGTGACACTTGTCACATGCACGTATGGCCACCATTGTGACAAGTGTCACATGGAGAGGACAAGCTAAGATATTTAGAGAAAAATATCTTAGGGAAGATATTTGGAGAAAATCTCTTTGGGGGAGGAGGGGGGGGGGACCTAACAGATCGGTGAGCAAAATAAAAAAATAAAAAAAAAAAAAAAAAATGAAAGGAAAAAAAGAAAAAAAACAAAGTTGTCCAATTTTTTTACGGTGTTCCGACGGTTGGAGTTTGGTAGCTCGAGAATTAAAGTTGGTCTACTCGATGAGAGCCATGAGTAGGTAACAAGAATGGAAGGATTCGGTGCTTCACGCTCTAAGAGGTAGGGGTTTCTCCTACTCGGGTTCCTTTTCATTTAAGGGTTGTAAATGGCCGTGTGGGTTAGACCCGACCACAGGATTGAGTTTTCGGCCATGAGATTGTTTTTCGGACAGTCCGGCATCGGGTTTTGAAGGTCGGTATCCGGGCCAGTTTTGGTTCAGGACTGCTGGAAAATGCATGTTGGACTTTATTGTGGCCGGTTTTCGGACCGTGCATGATGGGTTTTGAGGTTGGTTTTGATTCCGGGGCTGCTCTCCGAAACTGGTAAAATTGATAAAATTGGTAAAAAATATATTCCGGTGTTGGGGGCTGCCCGTAGCCATGGGTGATCGATCCAGGCGAAGCCGGGCCCCATTATGGATTTTATTATTTGTTTTTCGGGACGGAGTTTTTAGTAGGGATTTGTGGCTAAATTTTTAATTTGTTAAACGAGAGGCTAAAATTTACGGACCAGTCTAGATTTTTTCAGAAGTAGGTATGGTTGGAATTATGGCCGAGAATGGCTATTTTATGTGCAATGTTTTTGTGTGTTATTCTTTGTGAATTTAATAACTTACCCGAATATGTGTATGATATGTGTTAATTATATATTGTATTTAAATGTATTAACATAATGGATGTGAATTATATATGTTTTACTGGTACTTATGAAGTGCGATTGAGTAGAATGTTCCATGTAGTGTGCATCGTACATGTAACATGAGGTACATCTGATGGCATTAGCATTGCATATGCACGGGACATCGCATTATGTTAGATTGTGTGTGTAGCCGTTGGGGTCATCCATCATCATTGTTGATGAATGGATAGTGATCTCGTACTTTGGATGACGTCCAATAAATGTCTCACGGTTTAAAACATAAAAAAATATATTAATAATGTGTGTTGGGCTGCAACAAAGAGAGGGAGCCGTGCCTTGCCTTAGGTGAAAAGCACGGAACATGGGTGTAAGGGCCGCGATGTGATCAGAAAAAGGATTCTTTATGGGTGTAAGAGACTTCGCGATGAGCCGAAAAAGTTAATTTGCCCGAGGAACCGCGGTCATGTTTATCACATAGACTTTTAGGTTGTGTGATGAATTAATTGACCTTCGGGATTGGTTGCCCATTGGCACTTGCATTGGGTGTTGGTGAGCCGATGAGGGCTCAATACATGGGTCATTGGTAATACTAGTGACGATTTTCACACTTGGCATATGCACATGTGTGAGGGAGTCGGTGAGTGACTCGGGATATGGGCATGACGACATTTCAAGCATGGCAATTTCATGCATGACATATGACATTCATGTAGACATTTTACTTGGATGTGTGTTTGTTGTGAGACCATTACATGTGCACTTAGATGAGGAGTGGCCCTTGTAGGAGTCATTCTCTACTGGGCTTTGCTCACCCCGTCCTGGGACCCCCTTTCAGGTACAGGTCCGGTGCAGGCGTTTGACCCGCATATGGGACCGCATGCGGGATGAGAGCCGGATGCGACTTTGTTTTGTTTTGTTTTTGTCTTGTATTATATTCGAGCAAAACCAAAACATGTATACCTTTTTGTTGTATAAAAAAAAGGATGTTAAATGGACTGTTGATTTAATAGTCTATCATATATTTTTGTATATTTGTGAATTAAATATGTAGGAATGGGTCTCAATATATGAGACAAATGAGTGTGATATCGGGACACCCGATATCCACAAGTTTCTGCAGGTTAACGGGTTGTCAACGGGACCCCCGGGATAGGGGTGTCACAAAATATCTCATATGCATACATGATAACAATAGTTATTCATGTATATGGGATATGTGATGAAAATGTTATAAAACCGATTGCCTGCTTATGACCAGGTAGATGGATAGATGAGCATACCTATTAGGGATATAGTTGTTGCAGCATACAGATATAGTTGGCCCTATTTGGGTTGATGACATGGACCCCGTTTGGGTCATTACAATGGCCTTGTTTGGGTCATACAGTAAAGCACATATAGAGGTCACTGTCTCGTACAGTGATAGTACCCTTGAGTACATACAGTTCTTTCCCGTATCCACTTCTTTGGAATATGCAGGCATGAAACATGTAAAAAGAGATAGAGCGATATTGATACATGAAACATGTAAAAAGAGGTAAAGCAGTATTGATAGATGAAACAAGAATCATAAACATAGGAAGTAATTTGAGAAATATAATGGAAATATAAAATACCTGAATAGTCATTAATACTATGACTAAAATGATATGGAATTCGATAGATAAAGCACAGGAAGTTAGCATAACTGTGAGATTAACATAATGAATTAAAATTATTTAATTGTGGTAAGTTCATGAATTATTATAACACAAGTTTATATGATTACATCTATATATATGCGCCAACAAGTTGCATGTTATTAGAATGTGATGATCATGGTTAATGGTCATCCATGTGAGATCTCGCTAAGCTTTATGCTTAGCCCCTGTGGTATTTATCCCGGAGTGTAGATCAGGCGGCTGAAAACGGACATTCCACATCGATATCAAGAGACTATCTCAGCGATAGGTGCTCACGGTGTTTCTATTTAACGCCTCAAGCGAAGGATTATATAGACATGTATGTTGTATATAAACTTTTGGGTACAACGAAAAGGATTTGTAAAATATTATGTAAGTGATATTTTGAAACGCCTCGAATAGTAAGAGGTATGATAGTATGGTTTGTAATATATGTTAAATTATATGATTATATTTTAAGAATGTTTTAGAAGCTGCTCACGATTAATCGAGTTTAAAGTCTGGTTCGTGACACCCTTTCCTAACCTGAAGGTGCCCCGAGTTGGGGTGCTACAGATTCGGCACGTTGTATATACGGGAGATTGTCCGGTTACATGGAGTACCAATATCTATTGTATTGGATCGGGATCCCAAGTTTACGGTTCATTTTTGGAAGAGTTTCCAGAGAGCCATGGGGACACAATTGATGATGAGCACTGCTTTTCATCCCCAAACGGACGATCAGTCAGAGAGGACCATCCAAATTTTAGAGGATATGCTTCGGGCATGCGTCTTGGATCTTAAGGGTAGTTGGGAGGAGCATTTACCCTTGGTGGAATTTGCCTACAACAATAGTTATCATGCGAGCATACAGATGGCATCCTATGAGGCACTTTATGGGAGGCCTTGTCAATCTCTAGTTTGTTGGACGAAGGTGGGAGGGTGTGACGGCCCACGCTATCATACCCGACACGACATGGAGGCCGAACCCAGACCCGGGGACCCAGCCCTCGCTCTTCTTTCCTTTTTCGAATCATTTCGAATAATCCAAATACAATTACTTTTCTAAACACATTTCAAATACTCAATGAAAATATATATACGTAAATACCACTTTAACATAAAGAGGGCCAATCATTTGATAACAAAACTCTTTTTCATTCGATATGGCATTTAATGCCTACTTGGTCCATTTCCCACCTTTATACAATGCGACATTATTTGTAATCCCTGAAAAATACCATAATAGTTTTATAACATGTTCAAGGTGTAAAATAAATTAAATTATATTTTTTTCGGTGTTTAAATGGCTAAAAACGAAAAATGATAAACACAGAATTTTCTGAAACTAAATAAATTTGGTAAAAATGTCAAATGAAGGACCTAAGGGTCATAAATGAGTAATAGTAAGTACTTAAGTATAAATGAAATGAAATTAGTGGAAATAAGAGAAAGTGAAATGAGGCTTTAAAATAGGGAAAAATGAGAAAAAGCCAATTAATGTACTTTGCTTAGTGGCATTACACATGACATGAGAAAGAAGACCAAAGTGGTATATGGAATGCCCATTTGGGCATTCACGTTTTTGAGAGGAGCAAAGGGAGAAGGAGCTAGGGCTTCAGAGAAGAAGGTATTTTTGGTGTGTTTCTCTCCATTCTTGGTCTGTCTTTGTTCAAGCAAGAAGGAAGAGAAGATTTGAAGAGAGCTAAGGTAAGAAAACTAACTACTAACTCCTCACTGATGATTTTGGATTTGGGAAAAAACCCTAACCTTATGTAAAGGTGATTTTGATTGGTTGTAGATCAATTTTGGAGTTGTTTTGGGTTAATTTTCAAAGTGCTTTTGGGTTAGGATTGGTTTTGAGGAATTTTTGTATAAAAGAAATGATGAAGTTTCAAAGGAGTTGTTGTCAAAAATTTTCAAAACCCCTGTTTTTGTTTTGGCTATAAATTAAGTTATAATCATCCAAATTGAGTGATTCCAATTGGTAAATAACCGTAAGAGCTAGAGCTAAAAATGTATGGAAGTGACTAGGAGCAAATTGTAGCTCTAAGGCTCCCGAATATGAGCTTAAAGGTGAGTTTTAGGTCGTTGATGGGTATGTTCTATTTTGGGTGTAGTTGTGGTGTTTTGGCCGTAAGTTGAGTTTCACTCATCCAAATTGAGTGATTCAAAATTATGGATAAAAAATACTTCTAGGGAAATAATTTACTTGAAGGAAGTGTATGCAATTTGTGTCACACCCCCACCCTTACTAGCGGCGGTGTCTTGAAACCTTATGAAACCCCGACCATTACTTCAGCGTAGAGAATCACGTAGTGAAGCCGTATTGCTTGCTGAAAACCCGTATAAAAATTTTTCTTTTCTAAACTTGTGATTTTATAAAATTTCGGCAGCATAACAACTACATACAGGACATATCCTAAAACCTGTATATACAGTTTACACTTTTCAAAATATGGCAACCAACACACTCTTTCAAGAGCCTCGGGCTCATCACATTTCACCAAATACAAAACTATGTACATACATATGCTCAACTGTACAAATTCCAAAGTATTTCCTTACATAAGTTATTTAATATAGCACTATACTAAAAGTGAGGAGAATCCTAATATGGTCCAACGTCCGGCGTGCCTGTACCTGGAAAATAGTTTTTAAAACAGGAAAATAATGAGCTAAACGAGCTCAGTGAGTGTATGCTTTATAATATGTTTTGCTTTTTCGGAAAATATCTGCCCATAAAACTCTCTTTCACAGACATTTTTCGAAACTTTGCTTTCTTTGCTTTAAAAGTTTCTAAAACTTTTCATACTTGCTTGCTTGCTTTACTTTGCTTTTCTTTAAAAGTTTATAAAACTTTTCATAAACTTCTTGCTTGCTTACTTTACTTTGCTTTAAAAGTTTATAAAAACTTTTCATAAACCTCTTGCTTGATTTAAAAGTTTATAAAAACTTTTCATAAACACGGGAGCTTGGGCTTCGACCGCTTGCTTTAACAGTTTATAAAACTTTTCATAAAACACGGGAGCTTGGGCTCAACCGTTTACTTTAAAAGTTACGAAAACTTTTCACAAACAAGGGAGTCTGGGCTCAACCGTTTACTTTAAAAGTTTATAAAACTTTTCACAAACATGGGAGCCTGGGCTCAACCGTGCACCAGTGGTTGATTTCAAAACTGTATAAAGCATGCTTATAAATCGTGATATGGGAGGCATTTCTGCTAATGGCTGTACCACTAGTGAACCGCGGGGCTTCAGGCTTCAGCGGAGTGTAGGTGGCTGAACTTTGGGTCCGCATCACTTTAGGTGGAAGAGTCTTATTAATTCCTTTTTCTGGTAAATATGGTGGCCTTGGCTCACCATAATCTAGCTAGCGTGCTAACCCTATATACTCCAGTACGTGCCACGGTCTCCTTTAAATGCCATGATGCATGAACTAAGTTTGCCGACCAAGCAAATCTAAAATGCATGAAATGATGTCCTAACACCACCGTGCACGTACGGAATACCTCTGACCGGTATGCTTGCTTAAACTAGGGATTTTTGTTAGGCCTATTGTATATAAAATATACTTTTGTTTGCTTGCTTTCTTGCTCTTTGAAATATGGTTTTACAACTCAAAACCATTGCTTGCTTTTAAAAAGTATGGTTGAATACATCAAAACCATTACTTGTTTGCTTTTCACATATGGTTTAACTCAAAACCATTGCTTTGCTTAAAAAACTCATTGCTTGCTTGCTTTAAAATATAGTTTTAATAAAAACCATTAAATACCCGATGTAAACAGGTTTATAATAATACTGCCTTGTATTTGAAAAATAGGTTTAGAACACTCCTGCTTCTTTTTACAATAATTGAGCACGACTCACAATTTCTCCCGCCTCCGTATTACCCTACATTCGTGTATGAGATCACACACGTCTTTGTAAACAATTTGCACACTTGGTGCTACAATTAAAATTTTTCGAGAAAATATGGGCCCCTGAATGCCATTCCGCAGGTATATGGTAGATTCTAGATTCGAACTTTTCCATAGAGTCTAAAAGAAACACTAGAAAATATTTCTAAAAATTATCATTGTTGAATAAAATCTGAAATTTTAACCCAAGCGTCGAAAATAGTCGAAATTGCTTGTTTGTCTGAGAAAATAGTCTCAAAATTCCTAAAATTCTAAACTCAACTACAGTAATTTTGACTGAAATTTACGCCTCACTGCTCTAAGAAAATTTCAAGTAATTACATAGCCTTTAGGCTCGAAATAACACAAGTAGGAAAATTTCCTACCTCTTGAAGTTTGACGAAACACTAAGATATTGGTTCCTACGCGTAGCTCTCATCGCGTAGACAATTTTTGCCTTCTGCTCCGACAAAAATCTACGGTCCGATTTTCGTAAATCTGAGAAAATAAATAAAGAGAAAAAAAATAAAACTCTTATCACTCTCTCTCCTCGCTCCTCTCTCACGCCGTCTACCTCCTTCCTTTTGATTTTTAACCTTTTTTTTTTAATTACTATTATTATTATTATTTAGATACATAACTTATATTGCCTCATTCGGGTCCGTTTCTATCCCGAAAAATTTTATTTCTTTTCAGTTCAATTATTTTAAATGAACTTTAACTAAAGCCATTTTCTAACTTCCAAGATTTTCGTAAAAATCTCGTCCCTGAAGTCACTGGCGATTTATCATCCAGAAATTCGTAAAATATTCTGACTATCTCAAAATTCGACAAAACTTTTTCGTCATTACCATGAGACTAATCCTAACGGCGCAACCGCTTCGCTATCCGAGATCTAGAGAATTCTAGCTTCCTTAATCATTCCGGGGGTAATTTATTATTATTATTATTCTTTTGAAATTTCATAATTTATACTTTCACCCCTCTACTTTCCTTAATTGCAAAAGTGCCACAATGCTTTGAAAACTTTATAATTTCATTCTTAAAAAAACCTTTAAAAAATACTACTATGGCACTCAAATAATTAAGGAAGCCCTTGGTGCACATATGCGACCCTACGGTTACCCATACCGTACATCCTCTTGGGACGGAGCGTTACAAATCCTCTCTCCTTTAGAACATTTCGTCCTCGAAATGAACAAATTAAACTCAAAGGAAAAGAAAGTACCTCATTCGGAAAATAATTTAGGGTAATCGACGGCATCCGAGCCTCCGCTCCTACCGCTTCCTCTCATGATTCTTCCACAGCATTTTAATTCAAAGGAATCACCTTTATTCCTCAACACTGCCTTGAGATTTACAATCCGCATGTATTTCCTCATAAGTCGCTTCTTCTTTAGTTAATCGTGTTGTCTTCCTCAACACATGTGAAGGATCCGGGATGTACTTCTAACATCGACACATGGAATGTCATGAATCCTTGATAACCTCGGGCAATCCCAATCTATAAGCTACTGAAGTCCCACTCGCTTCACAATCCCAGGGTCCCATATATCCTGGGACTAAGTCACCGGCCCGAATCTCAAAACACCCTTCAAAGGGGAAATTTTCAAAAAGACCCGATCACCTATCTCGATCTGCAAGTCTCTACGACGATTGTCCGCATAACTTCTCTATCTATCTTTTGTTGTCTTCAAGTTATCATGAACAACTTTCACTTTCTCTGAAGTGATTTGCACTAATTCAGGGCCTACCAAACTTCTCTCACCAACCTCATCCCAAGATAATCGGAAGTCTCTTACATTTCCCGCCACATAACGCCTCAAATGGAGCCATCTCTGTGACCGGGCTCGGGAGAAGTCGTTTGTTGCAAAGTAACCCATTAGCGCCAAATGAGTATCCCAACTCCCTTAAATCTCCATCACACAAGCTCTCAAAGATATCCTCTAACGTCTCGAATGGTCCTTTAATCGCCATCTATCTATGATGAAATACAAATAAATGAAGGCGAGTACCTAAAGCTGCCTGCAAACAAAGCCAAAACCTGAATGTGAACCTGGGGTCTCGATCTGAAACTATCAAAACTGGAACCCCATGAAGTCTCACTATCTCATCCACATACAACTGGGCCAACTTTTCCAGAGAATCTTCAACATTAACTGGCAGAAAATGAGCAGACTTCGTCAATCGATCAACTATTACCCATATAGCATCATGTTGTCTTTGAGTCCGTGGAAGACTTGTCACAAAATCCATAGTGATCTTCTCCCATTTCCATACTGGAATAGGGAGTAACTGTATCTTCCCTATGGGCCTCTGATGCTCTGCCTTCACCTATTGACAGGTTAGACATCTGGAGATGAAACTTGCAATCTCTTTCTTCATCCCATTCCACCAATAATGTTCTTTCAAAGTCCTGTACATCTTGGTACTACTTGGATGCATAACATACGCAGATGAATGTGCTTCTTCCATAATGTCTCAAATCCGCCATACCGCACACACATTCTCTCGTCCTTTCACTATCATGCCGTCATCTCTCGATTCGAAACTCGCTTTCTTCCTTTTTCTAATTCCTTTCCTTGCTTAATCATCCGTGGATCTCACACGCCCGCTAGAATCGATCCACTAGGAGACGTCAACCATGAAATGTGCTAATAATGTCGTTGAATCCACCTCCAATATCACCCTGAAGCTCTTAGGATCCACCAACAAAGTGGAAGATAACCTGATATCATATGAGACAAAGAACTCTCCTGGTCGCCTACTCAAGGCATCCGGCTGTTTACATTAGCTTTTCCCGGATGGTACTCATACAGTACGCCAGAGTCCTTAATCAACCTGCCATCTTTTTTTGCCTCAGGCTTAACCCTTCTGGGTGAAAATATATTGAAGACTCTTATGATCTGTAAAGATCCTGCGCACCATATAATGTCTCCATATCTTCAGAGCAAACATGACTGTTGCAAGCTCTAAGTCATGTGTAGGGTAATTCTCCTCATGCTTCTTCAGCTGTCTAGAGGCATATGCAATCACCCTATCATTCTGCATCAAAACACAACCAAGGCCTTGCCGAGAAGCATCACTATAAACCACAAACCCATCTCTTCCATTGGGCAAAGCTAGAACTGGAGCTGAAGTTAATCTACCCTTTAACTCCTCGAAACTCTGCTGGCAAGCATCCACCCAATCATACTTGACATATTTCCTCAGCTTGGTCAGTGGGGCTGCTATCTTGAAGAACCCCAACAAACTTCCTCGTAATACCCAAACCAAGGAAGCTTCGACCTCCGACATTCTTCTTTGGCGCTCTAATTTACCACAATTATATTTTCCGATCCACACTCACCCTCAAACGAGATCATCACATGATTCTAGGAATGTCACCTCGTCAGTCAAACTCGGCACTTGCTCAACTCGCATACAACTCGTCGCCTCCCTTGGGTGGTCTCAGAACACAATTCCTCCCAAGTGCCTCAATGTTCCTAAACCACCGAATACATCAGGGATATCATCGATAAAAACTATGACGAACCTATCCAAATACGGCCGGAATACTTACCATCAAACTACAAAACGCTGCCGAGCATTAGCTGCCAAACGGCATCTTAAACTCATAATGCCCATAGCGTATCCCGAATGCGCCTTAGGAACATCACCCTCCTACACCTCAACTCGATGATACCTCGACCTCAAGTCTATCTTGAGTATACTCAGACCCTCGGGAGTTGATCGAATAACCTCATCAATCCTAGGGAGGATACCGACAAGGATGGTAACTTGTTCAGCTGCCTGTAATCTATACACAACCGCAAACTCCCATCTTTCTTTTTCACGAAGAGAACTGGAGCTCCCCAAGGGGATATGCTCAACTAATGAATCCCTTACTCAACAATTCTTCTAACTGAGCCTTAAGCTCCCTCAACTCTGCAGGAGCCATCCTATAAGGAGGAATGGAAATGGGCTCAGTCCTTGGGATCAAATCAATGGTGAACTCCACCTCTCTATCTGGAGGTAATCCTGCAATATCATTTGGGAATACATCTGGGAACTCTCTAACAACTGGAATCTCATCCACTAGAGTCCCCTCCTTCCCTGTCTCTACTACATAAGCTAGATAACCTTGATAACCCTTACGTAGCATCCTCTGCACTGCCATGGCAGAGATCATACTAGAAGATAACTCTCTACGTATTCCCCAGAACTTAACCTCCAATTTCCCTTGCCTATGCAACTTTACTTCCTTTTTATAACAATCTAATGTGGCTCTATGGCGAGACAACTAATCCATGCCGAGAACCACATCAAAATCCCTCATATCTAAAGCCACAAGATCCGCTGGGAACTCCTGTCCCCTAATCATAACTCTACTATCTCTGACTACTTTGTCTGAGAATAACGGATCTCCAACTGGAAGGGAAACTCTCATACGACCCTCTAATGGCTGGGTCTCTATCTGGAAGCGATCTAAGAAAGGCTTAGATGCAAATGAATGCGTAGCTCCTGGGTCCACTAATGTATATGCATCATGATCAAGGATAGAAATAATATCATTGACTACATTTAGAGCCAGATTCGCATCTTTGAGTCACAAAGATAAACTCGCCGAAAGTACCTGCCTCATCCGCATCCCCTGGGCACTACTCGCCTACCACTCGCCGCCTACCCGTGGCCGTACCGCCCTCCGCTGGGGAAACCTCTCCCGAAGACTTCCCGAGTGCTCATCTCTCGTGCCGGGGGCAGCTAGGGCCGCCATACCGATGTCTCCTCGCACCAATCAACTGAGGACACTTCCTAATGAAATGGCCTTCCTGGCCACAGTGGAAACACCCTTTACTGAATCTCTTACACTCCCCAAAGTGTCGCCTCTGACACACATCACAGACGGGAGGAATACTCTGGGTGCCACTTCTGGCAACTGGGGGCCTCACTGATCCCTGACTAGAGATAGCTCCTCGACCTGCACCTCGGCCTTTGTAACCTCTTCCCTTGCTTTTCTTTCTATGGTACTAATTGTAGAGCTCAGCTGGAAGTGCCCGGTACACTTTTACTTTCCTACCTACTCGATACATAGCTGTAGTACTTTGCTCAACTCTCAGAGCGGCCTCAACTAAGTCCCCAAATCTATTCTGAGGAACCACAGACAAATGAACTCTGATCCGGTGCTGTAATCCTACCAAAAACCTTTTGCACTTCAGGACTTCATCAGCCTGTATATATGGAACCAATCTAACTAGTTATGAGAACCTCTTCTCATATTCTGATACTGACATGTTCTTCTGCTCTAATCTGAAGAACTCCTCAATCTTTGAATCCTTATGACTCTGAGGAAAGAATCTATCAGTGAACTCTTGCTAAAATTGGTCCCATGATATACCATCAGGATACCTCCTATCCACGGCATCCCACCAATCCTTAGCCCTGTCTTTCATCAGAAAACTGGAAAACAAGACTCTTTGATCATCCGTGCAGCCCATAACTCCGTAAACCTTGTTTACTCTGTCTAACCATAACCAGGCTATCTCTGGATCACCACTGCTGTCATATGGCTTGGTGCCCAGCTTCTATACTCTCTCTAACGATCTCCCAGGTTCTTCAAGAACCTCTCTAGGTGGCGGTGGAGGCTGCGATTGCCGACGGTCATTATGGCCATCATTCGAGCACCAGGCCACCCGCTTCGCCGTAAACAATCCCGGCACTTTGAGCTCCTTCGTGGCCCGATGGTCCACCGCTCTGGAGGCCGATCTCGGAGGCTATAGTGGAACCAACTACGTGATCTTCTCTCCTCGTGCATCGCAGACGCCCAAACCTCTAATGACTTTCCTAGACGACTCGACGTCCTCTACCCGATATAGTGTCAGACGGAAAAAAATCAATTATTTAATACTTTGAATCACCTCATATGTATGTACTTTGAGTTTGAAAATGCATGGTTGCCAGTAGTGTAAAATAGTGTATACGAAAACTACGATGTTTAATAACATAGGTTTCGTAAGAACGGGCTCTGTTACCAACTTGTGTTGGTATCATATCCCCTCAAGCCTTAGGTTATTGTATACCTATGCTCTAATACCACCTTGTCACACCCCCAATTTCATTAGCGGCAAAAAGCCGCCAACTTTAATAACCCCAACCGTTATTTCCAACGACTAGAGAATCTTGTGAAGCGGTCAAAGATACTACAAACCCAGATAAAAATTTTCTTTCTAAACTTGTGATTTTATAAAATTTCAAGAAGATAACAAACTTGCATACAGACATATCACAAAACCTCAGATATACAACTTTACACTTTTCAAAATATGGAAACCAACACACTCTTTCAAAGAGCCTTAGGCTCATCACATTTTCACAATACAAAACTATGTACATACATATGCTCAACTGTACAAATTCCAAAGTATTTCCTTACATAAGTTATTTAATATAGCACTATACTAAAAGTCAGGAGAATCCTAAAATGCTCCAGTGTCCGGAGTGCCTGTAATTGGAAAATAGTTTTTAAAACAAGAAAATAATGAGCTAAACGAGCTCAGTGAGTGTATGCTTTATAATATGTTTTTCTTTTTAGGAAAATATCTCAAAACTATAAAACTCTCTTTTACAAGAAATTTTCTAGAAACTTTGCTTGTTTTGCTTTAAAAGTTTCTAAAACTTTTCATATTTGCTTGCTTGCTTTACTTTGCTTTTCTTTAAAAGTTTATAAAACTTTTCATAAACCTCTTACTTGCTTGCTTTACTTTGCTTTTCTTTAAAAGTTTATAAAACTTTTCATAAACCTCTTACTTGCTTGCTTTACTTTGCTTTAAAAGTTTATAAAAACTTTTCATAAACGCTGGAGCTCGCTTCGACCGCTTTGCTTTGTCAGCTTTATAAACTTTTCATAGTAACATCAGCCTCGACTCAACCGTTTACTTTAAAAGTTACGAAAACTTTTCACAAACAAGGGAGCCTAGGCCCAATCGTTTACTTTAAAAGTTTATAAAACTTTTCACAAACACGGGAGTCTGGGCTCAACCGTGCACCAGTGGTTGATTTCAAAACTGTATAAAACATGCTTATAAATCATCAACCACTTGAGGCCTTTCCTGCTTGCTGTACCTTAGTGAACACGAAGCCTGTGCTTCAACCGTGCCGGTATCGGGACTCAAACCGCATCACCTAAAAAGTTTCGCTCAATTCCCCTCTTTTTCCAGAAATATGGTGGCCTGCTCACCATAATCTAGCTAGCGCCTAACCCTATATACTCCAAAGACGCGCCATGGTCCTTTAAATGCCATGATGCATGAACTAAGTTTGCCGACCAGGCAAATCTAAAAAGCATGACTGATGTCCTAACACCACCGTGCACGTACGAAATACCTCTGACAGGTATGCTTGCTTAAACTAGGGATTTTTGTTAGGCCTATTTTATATAAAATATACTTTTGTTTACTTGCTTTCTTGCTCTTTGAAATATGGTTTTACAACTCAAAACCATTGCTTGCTTTTAAAAAGTATGGTTGAATACATCAGAACCATTACTTGTTTGCTTTTCACATATGGTTTAAATCAAAACTATCGTCATTAAAACTCATTGCTTGTTTGTTTTAAAATATGGTTTACAATGAAAACCATTAAATACCAAAGGTAAAATCGCTTTATAATAATACACTAGTATTTAAAAATAAGTTTAGAACACTCACCTTCCTTTACAATACCTCGAGCACGACTCCACAATTTCTCCCGCTCCGCTATTACTCCTACACATTCGATGTATTAGATCACACATGTCAAGACAACCAAGCAATTCTGCACACTCGGGTGCTACAATTAAAATTTTCAGAAAATATGTGGGCCTCAAATGCCATTCACAGGCATATGGCTAGATTCTAGACTCAAGGGACTTTCCATAGGGTCTAAAAACACCCGAAAACATTTCTAAAAATTATGTCCGAACTGTTTGAATAAAATCCTGAAATTTTAACACGAACTGTCCGAAAATAGTCCGAAATTTAGCCCGGACTGTCCGAAAATAGTCTCAAAAATTCCTAAAAATTCCTAAACTCAATTCAAAAATTTTGGGACTGGAATTTACGGCCTCTAAGAAAATTTCAAGTAATTACATAGCCTTTAGGCTCGAAATAACACAAGTAGGAAAATTTTCTACCTCTTGAAGTTTGACGAAACGCTAAGATATTGGTTCCTACGCATAGCTCTAATCGCGTAGACCAATTTTGTCTTCTGCTCCGACAAAAATTTACTGTCCGATTTCCGTAAATCTGAGAAAAGAAATAAAGAGAAAAAAAATAAAACTCTTATCACTCTCTCTCTTCACTCCTCTCTCACGTCGTCTGCCTCCTTCCTTTTGATTTTTAACCTTGTTTTTTAATTACTATTATTATTATTTAGATACATAACTTATATTGCCTCATTTGGGTTCGTTTCTATCCCGAAAAATTTTATTTCTTTTCAGGTCAATTATTTTAAATCAACTTTAACTCAAGCCATTTTTTAACTTCCGAGGATTTTCGTAAAATCTCGCCCCTAAGTCACTAGCAAGCAATTTATCACCTTAAATTCAGAAAATATCTCTGACTATCTCATAATTCGACAAAACTTTTCTGGGGTCACTAGATTTCGCGAGACAATTTAACCCACTACAAGCAATCCGTTTCACATCCGAGATCTAGAATTTTCAAGGCTTCTAATCATTCCTCGCAATTTATTATTATTATTATTCTTTGAAATTCCATAATTTGTACTTTCAATTCTCCACTTCCCTTAATTGCAAAAGTGCCACAATGCTTTGAAAACTTTATAATTTCATCCTTAAAAACAACTTTCAAAAATACTACTATGGCACTCAAATAATTAAGGAAGCCCTTGGTGCACATATGCGACCCTACGGTTACCCATACCGTACACTCTCTTAGGACGGGACGTTACAATTTGTAACCCCAAAGTGCCCATAAATCCATCAAAGTGGAGCTATGTGCAAGAACAATCTGATTCATGCAACGAGAGCATGGATGTAAAATGCAATAACTTGAGTTTCGTGATCCAAATTGATGATTCCAATTGGAGAAGAAACTTTTAATACCAGAATAAATGATTAGAAGAAATAATTACCAATTTATGGAGTTAAGACCCTTGAAATTGAGAATAACAAGAGGTAAATCGAAAGGGAATCTGGCATATCGGTTTTCATTTTTGGCATTAAACGTCATAGAACTTGAGTTTGGGTGATCCAAAATGATGATTCAAATCCTATTGAAAAATAGACTCATAGAGCCATAATTTTATTTATGGAAGCATGAGCAAAATATGGCTCATGTGTCCCCACAAAACTTTTCGCTGAAGGTGTATCAGACATCAACCCTAACCAAAAATCCTAGAATGCATCATTTCAGGATTTCCTGTTTCCTGATTCACGGCCGGCGCCATTTCACTATTAATAGAAAGTGAGTTGATTTTGCTTCTGAAAATCCGGCCTTAGTGAACAACGGCTTGTTTGGGAGTCGCCACTTTACTTTTACTTATTTATTACTCGGAAATGAGTAAGAATAAAACCCTCATCGATTCCAAGAAGGAAAAGCTGTCCATGAAAACTAGATTTCTTGGTCCGAGGATCAGGTTACTTACTGTAGCTGTACCATGCGCAGTGTAGCACCCTTAAGCTCGAAATGTCTTCTACTTCACGGTCAAGTACATGGGATCATACTGTCAAATCGATCACCGTGCTAAACAGGCGACCCGACTCACACCAATTCATTTCTTAGTATTTAACATGCATAAACATTTCGACCAAACAAAACACGGTGAGCACCTGTGGTTCTGCTGCCGCCGCATAAGAAGGTCGTCAGGTGCCAATGCACTGACAAACACCAAAGTTCAAACACTATGCACACATATAGTCGAAAATACAAAGCCTAAGCACGCATTTGCTGGTCTCTTAGCCATGCGCTGGTGTATATGGTTAGTTAATAGCACAAGTCAGCATTCATGATTGGTACCAGTGTTCGTGGTTCAAAATGGAGCGAATGGGAAAATGAGGATAAGATGTTTGTTCTTTCCAATACCTCCAAAATGACAATTCACTAATTCAACCACCAATTCACAAATCAAAATCACCTAACCCCATGTCCTATCTCCAGAGCGGGTTCCTTCTAATTCAAGTTAAGCTCAACTTTAGACCCCAAATATGGCCCACAAATGCATTAGTGCAAACGGGCTTGAGCCTCAAGGGATTCGGGCTTGAAAAGTGCTAAAATAGGGGGGATTCCCATAAGCTATCTTGCACAACTAGTTGAACCGGTTCTCAACCGATCCAACCAGTTGAGACAAATTCTCAAATTTCACCAGAATATTATTTAATGAATAAGGAATCTAAAAAACCAAACAATGCATGATTATGAGCTCGGATGAGTGAGAACCGAAACAAGCCAAGATGCCTTAACTGCTATCCTTGGAAAAAAAAAACCTAATGAAATGGCTGATCTAGTTCCCCAACCGGCTGAGCTGGTTGAGAAAAAATCTCAAATTTTTTCAGAACATTCCTCACAGAGTAATGAACCCAAAAAAATCAATAGTGTACGATTCCAACTTTGGATGAGTGAGAACTGATCCAAACAAGACAAAGTTCCCTAACTGCTGTTCCGGAAAACAGAACCTAATTAACCGGTTGATCCAATTTCCCAACCGGTCTAGCCGGTTCAGAGCAGTTCTCAAAATTTTTCAAAATCTTCCTCATAGAGTCAAGAATCCAACAAAACAAACAGAGTACAATTCCAACTCCGAATGACTGAGAACTGACACAACGATGCTCAGTACCCTTAACCGTCGGCTCGGGAAAATAAAACCAGAACCGGCTGATCCGGGGTTTCCGAAATTAAATGCTGAGACGCTCTTAAAATTTTTCAAAATCTTCCTCATAGAGTCATGAATCTAACAAAATAAACGGAGTACAATTCAGACTCTGAATGACTAAGATCTAACACAAAAAATGCCTAGTACCCTAATCGTTGTTCCGGAAAACATAACTTAATGAACCTAGGACTGATCTTGTCCCTGTTTCGCTTGCCTGCAGTGCTTCTCAAAATTTTCAGAATCTTTCCCACAGAGTTAGTAATCTAAAAAAACAAATGGAGTTTAACCTCGAATGATCGAGAATTGATTAAATGATGTTTGTACCCTAACTCGATGTTCTTGAAAACAACTCACGAATCAAGATGATCCGAGCTTCCCAACCGGCTCATCCTGGCTGAGAGCGCTTCAAATTCTTTATAGAATCTTCCCTCACAGAGCTTGAATCCAACAAAATAAACAGAGTATAGTGCTCCGACTTCCGAACAGAATCGACACAAACGATACCTAGTGCTGAAACGAGGTTGCAAATATCAAAAGGCAAGATTGAACACAAGAAAAGTGAGAGACAACCGTACTCCGTGTGATTCATCTATCCTCCTCCTCTTTATTTCTTAGCTTTCAGTCCGTATCACTCCTTCAAATTGCAGAGTCCTTTTCTCAAAAAATGAGAGAGACCATGCATCTAGAGAATTCTCTTTCTTTCTTCTTTCTCCTCCTCTTTCCTCTTGATTTCTTTTTTTTCTTTCTTCCTTCTGTTCTTCTTCTTCCTTTTTTTCTTTCGAATCACTCAGCTTTTGTAGCACCTTCAGTCTTGGAACTTCCTCTTGCCACCCTCACTTCCCACTATAAACACTTTTCTGCTCTCAGCATCCATCGTCATTACTTACTTCTTTCAATCATCAGCAGCTAGTGACCTTGCAGTAGTTTGTAAGAGTTCCATAATATGCTTCAAAATCGACTCCAACCTTTGCACTGATCTATTATAGTTCAACTGTTAGATTTCCAGTCCCAAAATCGGTTTGTGTCAAGGTTCATGTAAGCCGGCCCAATTCCAAGTTTCGTATATTCAATCTGAAATGATTTATTGAGAAAATATGAGGGCTTGACAGAATTTTCCTTGGAAGAGTAAGGAATCCAAAGTAAGAAAATGCATGATTTGAGTTTGGATGGAGTGATCAAAACAGTGCTTATGCTCCGCTTATCCTACTGGTCACGACAATCGAACTGAACTCGTTGAGCCTGCTAACCTGGGCCAATTCGATTGATAAAATTATGTGGGCTTCTTGCCTCGCAGAATTTTCTCACGAGTAGGAATCCAACAAATGGCGGCATTTCGAGTTCGGATGAGAGATATGACCGAAACAACCTTAAAAGTGCTCGTACCTCCGACATACTCTAACAAACTCCGATCGGTTAACCTCGGGGCCTCACTTCAGTATGACATCTACGCCAATAACCAGCGCGAAAAGCCGCACATCGAAGTGAATACATACGACCTCAATGGGACCACATACAAGCCCACTGTGCTCGAGACCTGACTGCCTGCAAGGCCCTAATGGTGCTATATGAGAACGATGAGTGAGTGTGACACCCATAGGATAAATGAAAATGTTGAGGGACAAAATTGAGGGTCTACAAAATTTGTGGATCCTACCCTACCCATGGGCCGACGATCGAACGTTGGCCCGAACTAACCCATGCCTAGGATTGATCTGGGGCTTATGAGCCCGAACCAAGTAGGATTTGGGCCCCAAAATCAATAAAAACAGTGCTCCACGCAAGCTGGCCTGTGGATCGGGTAGGGTCCACAAAGTTTGTAGACCCTTAATTTTGTCCCTCAACATTTGCATTTATCCTATGGGTGTCACACTCACCCATCATTTTCATATAGCACCATTAGGAAGCTTTTTAGGCTTAGCTCTGGCCTTGTACCTCGTGGGCTTGTATGTGGTCCATCGAGTGCGATGTAGTTCACTGAGTGTCATCGGGCTTATTTTTTTAGTTATTATAATTGTACAGCGAAGCAAGTGGGGGCCCCCGAGGTTTTAACTCAATCGGAGTTTATTAGAGTATGTCGAATTTGGAGCACTTGGGCTTGTTTCGATCATATCTCCCTCATCCGAACTCGAAATCTTGCACCGTTTCTTTTGTTGGATTCCCTACTCATTGAATAATTCTCTGACAAAATTTTAGAATTTTTTATCAACCGAATCGACCAGTTGGAAACCAGCTCAACCAGTTCAACCGATTTCGGTTGAAGTTCATTATTCGAGCAGGTTCAAATTCGGAGCACCCAAGCTTGTTTTGATCATATCTCCCTCATCCAAACTCAAAATCAAGCATTGTTTCTTTTTGGATTCCTTACTCTTCTAGGAAAATTCTATCAAATTTTCATATTTTTTCTCAATCGACCGACTGGGGCTGGGGAACTATACACCAATTCATCGGGCCAGCTTCTGCATGGAGCACTGCTTTGTTGGATTGGGGCCCAACCACTCGGGTTCGGCCTATAAGCCCCAGATCAGTCCTGCCACGGGTCATCCAGTTTCTCAGCTTCATGCATGGGTTCTTGCCACCCACCTCGGGGTCCACTTGGATACTTGGTGGTTAAGGAAAGAAGTAAATGTGGCCAGCTATGGACCTTGGGAATAGAGAAGTGTTTATGGAGCTGGGGAAGTCAGAGACTGATTGGGGGAGTTCCCAAGACTGAAGGTGCACAAAATGGAGTGAGTTCAGAGAAAAAAAGGAAGAAAAGAAGAACAAAAAAACGTGAAGGAGAAGAAAAAAAAAAAAAAAGGAAAAGAAGAGAGGAGAAAGAAAGAAAAAGAAAGAGAGATTCTCTAGATCCGGGTGGGCATGGTCTCTCTCATTTTGAAAAGGACTTCCTATAGATTTGAAGGAGTGGATACCTGGTTTTGGAGGAAGAAAATAAAGAAGGAAAAGGGTGAGGGGGGGGGGGGGAGTCGTGAATTCTATAGGTACGAAAGTTGTATGCTTCTCCCATTTTCTTTTGCTCTTGTCTTTGCCTTTGTTTGCAAAATTTTGTTTAGAGCACCAGGCACGTTGTGTCAATTCTCTACTATTCGTAGTCGGAATTGTAATTCCGTTTGTTTTTTTGATTTCACTCTATGAGGAAGATTTGAAAAGTCTTGAGAATCAAGCTTAACCTATTAATCCATTTGGAAACCGATCGCTTGGTTCATTAAGTTTTGTTTTCCGAATAGCAATAGTACTGTGTAACGTTTATGTCGGTTCTTAGTCATTCGGAGTCGGAATTGTACTCGTTTGTTTTTTTGGATTTATTACTCTATAAGGAAGATTCTGACATATTTTGAGAATTACTTCTCAACCTGGGCTTAAAACCTGGGCTGGGAAACTGATTATGTGCTCATTAAGTTTTATTTTCCGAATAAAGTAGCTTAGATTTCGCATCTTTTGTGTCAGTTCTCACTGCTCGAGTTAGAATCAACAGACACTTTTGAGTTTGTGGGATTCCTTACTATATGAGGAAAGTTCTAGAAAATTTTTAGAATTGCTCTCAACCGGCTCAGCCAATTGGGGAACCGTATTAGCCGGTTCATTAGGTTATGTTTTCTGAATAGTAGTTAGAGCACTTTGCCTTGTTTGGATCGATTCTCACTCATATGGAGTCGGAATTGTACACTGTTGAATTTTTTGGGTTCCTTACTCTTTGAGGAATGTGTTGGAAAAATTTGAGATTTGTTCTCAACCAGCTCAGCTTGCCAGGAACTGGGGACGATCCAGCCTATTGTGGTTTTTTTCCAAGGATAGCAATAGCATCTTGGCTTGTTTAAGCCGCCTCACCATCCAGCTCGTAATCATGCATCGCTGCTTTCTTAGATTTCACTATTCATCAAATAACATTATGGTGAAATTTGAGAATTTTTCTCAACCGATTGGACCGGTTGAGAACCGATTCAACTTGTTGTGAAGGACAGCTTATGGGCATTCCCCCTATTTTAGCACTTTTCAAGCCCGAATCCCTTGAGGCTCAAGCCCATTTGTAGTAATGCATTTATGGGCCATATTTGGGGTCTAAAGCTGAGCCTAACTTGAATTATAGGACCTCGTCTGAGTTGATGACTTGGGGTTAGGTGAGTTTGATTGTGAATCGTGATTGTGGTTAGTGAATTGTCATTTGGAGAGTGTGGAAAGAAACAAAAATTTAATCCCCTAATTTTCCATTTACTTCATTCTAACACGTAATTTTGGTTACTTGATCATGGATGCATGTCAGGGTTGAAGTTATTAACTAACCATATGCAAATAAGATGGTCAGTGACTATAGGTACGTGCTTGGCTGTAGTTGCATTTATATGCGTGCACATGGTGTTTAGACTTTGATATTTGTGGTATTTGAGCTTGTTGACCCACTCATTATGCAATGGCCACAGGGGACCACAGTACGTGAATCTATTGTTTTGTTTCACAGTGTTTATGCATGTTAGATACTGAGTAGGTTGGTGTGATTCGGGTCATTTGTTTAGCCCGAGTGATCGATTGATCTTTGACCCATATGCTCCCATGTACCCAATTCATTAGTAGATATCGAGTTCCGGGCTTAAAGGAGTGCTACCTCACTGCAGGCATTTTCCAATAAGTAACTCCGATCCCCTCGGGACTTTAGAAATTCTTAGTTTTCGTGGGACCGTTTTCCTAATCGAGAACAGGTTTTGTTCTTACTGATTTTCCTCGTGAATAAATGAAATAAAAAGTAAGTGGTGACTCCAAACAAAACCGTTCCTCACTGGGGACGGATTTTCCAAAGCTCAAAAATCAACTCACTTTTTCTATTACTAAAGTAGTCGCGCCAACAGACCGTAGGTCCATTAAAATCGCTAATTGGGACGGATTTTTCAAAGTTCGAAAATCAACTCACTTTTTTCTATTAATAACTAGTCGCGCTGGCCTGTGGATCGGGTAGGGTCCACAAATTGGCGACTTCGCTAGGGATGAATTTTTCAAAGTTTGAAAATCAACTCACTTTTTTTTATTAAGAGCGAGTCGCGTAATGGGCCTTTGATCTGTAGGGTCCACAAATTACGACTTCATTGACGGATTTTTCAAAGTTCATGAATCACTTTTTCTTATTAATATTTAGTCAGACCGCCCGTGGATCGGGCAGGTCCACACTTGCTGTTCTTTGATAGCACATATTTGTGATGGATTAGGGTCAGTGACGAGGAAGCTTCGACCAAGAACGGATTCGAGAATAGGAATCAAGAGCAAACAACCCTTTTGGGTTTGTTCACACTTCCTTCCTGTTTCATTTCTGTTTGATTGACAAAAAGAAATTCAAAAGGTTTTATATGAATATGTATGTGTGCTCCGCTTCGAGCCATAAATGAATTGGTTTGTTCTCCACTTCTCTCTCTCTATTTCTAAATGTTTGAAGGATTATGAAATAAGTGGATTTATTGGAAATGAATTGCGATAAATTGCATATTGACTTGTTTTAAATTGATTGATATGGAATCACCAGGAAATGAATTGAACATGAAAAATTGCATGAGTATTTGAAACCAAGTATTTGGATATGTTCTATACACTCCATCAGAAATTGCTATGAATGATTTAAGCCACTTTAATAGAATTTTTAACCGTTAAATTCGAAAGCTATGATAGTTTGGTATACCTAATAAGGGCCAAATGAGCAAGATCAAGCAGAACGTAATGGATGTGTCACTTCGATCCATAGCTCACGGACAAGATCGATAGTGTTCAATAAAATGATTTTTAATAATCAGCTTAGCAACTCAGCGGATCAGATCGTTATAAGACCTTTATATCTCGTCTCATGTTCTCAAATGAGATCGTGCCGATATTCGCTATCCTGCAATCGAAAGCATAGGTTAAATTCGCTTAAGGGAAAAATGAAGAGAAAATTATGAAATGCATGATTTGTGTTTGAATGATTTATTTCATATGAAACTACATGATTGAAATGACCAATGAATTGTAATTTGAATGTATACGAAATGAAAATATACATATATGTATTGTATCGTATTTGTCATTAAAAAAAATTATACAAAGGCATCGATTTAGAAAAATGCATGATTTACTTAAACCAAAATGAAGAGAGAACTGTATAGAACCACTAGGCATGAAAATGTTTAGCGTGTTGTTTTATCATCGTGAAGGTATCGAGTGAACAGTACGGCGAAAGACCGCAGTTGATCTCGTAGTCAACGCCAAGGCCTCAATGGAGTCAAGAAAAGCTCCGACCTCGTGATTCATGAAATATATTTGACACGTTTTGTACAAACTCTGATTTTGTCTTGTAAATATTTTTGTATTGAAAACGACTTATAATGCCGTAATGTATAAAGGTGGTAAATGGACCAAATGGGCATGTAATGCCATATTTAATGGAAATATGTATTGAAAACAAAATGATGGGCCCTTTAATTTGAATTAGTATATACAAATATATTATAAAGATAAATATCCTTACAAAATGAGCATTGGAAATGTGTTTTATCGACAAAAGAAAAGGAATTGATTCAATGTAAGAGGATCGCTGTCCTGATCCGGCCCCGCCTCCGGCCGGGTCGCCCACGGGGGCCGAGTCGTCACATTAGCCATTTTCAATAACCAAATATTTACAAAACAAAATCAGAGTTCAATTTTCATAATAAAATATGTTTGGTTCACAATAATTTCGCAGTATGAAAAGAGTTTCACCCAACCCAACTTGTTTACACCGTTGACCATCATGGTCTACGCCCCGTACATGTTCTCTCTCTGGGCATCTATGTGATGATAAAATAACGCGCTAAGCATTTTCATGCTTAGTGGTTCTATATAGTTCTCTCTTCAATTTTAGTTTAATACAAATCATGCAATTTTTCTAAACAATGTTTTTTAACCTTTTTGAATGATCAATGCAATACAATACATATATTCATTTCATATACATTCATTTACAGATTTTTGATCATTCAAAATATGCACTTTCATATGCAATAAATCATTTAAAACACAAATCATGCATTTCACAATTTTCTTATCATTTCAATTTGCCCTTAAACGAATTTAACTTGTGCTTTCGGTGCACAGTATAACGGAATCACCAACTCAATACAGCTAGGCTGCAGGCCGGTATAAAAACATTTTATTTTATAACATAGTACGGTCTCGTTGGGCTGTTGATTGGTAATTAAAAATCAATTCATCAACACTACCGATACTATCCTGTTGGGCTACGGATCAGAGTGACACATCATTAGGTTCATTCACAGTACTGCTAATTTGACCCTTATTGGTATACCAATCTATCCTCAACTTGAATTGAATGGTTAACATTCTATTAAGGGCGTTCAAATTATTCATAGCAAAATATAGTATAGTATGTACATTTATAATAAACACCATTTTCAATACTCATGCAGCTTTTTCATATGTAAAATCATTTCTACAATCAATCGCTCAAATCAATTAAAACAAATCAATATGCTTTTTCTAAAATCATTTCAGCAATTCAAATCTATTTTGTAATCATTTAAACACTTTGGAATTAGAGAGAGAAGTGGGGAACAAAACCAAAAAAGATTGTCGCTCTTTCGATTCTCGTCTCTAATCTCGACTTAACTCGGACTTTCTCCTTGTTAGCCCCTAATCAATCACAAATGACAATCATACATTAGGTATTCTAAGGTTTCTATTTAGGTCTTATTTCTACCCGACTCCCTTTCGGTACATTGTTCCTTTCATTTTTCCCCATTTCCTCATCCTTAGACATTCTTATCATTCTTTTTAGGCATTTTGACAAATTTTATGGGTTTCAATGGGGTCCAAATTTGGATACACTTATTTCATGGAGATTTGTTCTCCTAGAAGCCTAGTTTACTCTAGAAATTTGAATCACTCAATTCGGATGAGTGATGGCCAAGTTATGGCCTAAATACCGAAACTGCACCAAACACCAAAACTGTATTAGAACTGAACCAGAATTGACTCGAAAACAGAGCCTCACTTTTGACGAATTTCTGAGTCTAATGGGGTCCAAATTTGAATACACTTATTTCAGGAAGATTTGTTCTACTAGAAGTTTAGTTTACCCGTAAATTTGAATCACTCAATTCGGATCAGTGATGGCTAGGTTATGGCCAAAACAAAAACATGAGTTTTGAGAAAATTTTGACATCTCCCCTAAAAACCCAACATTTCCTTTATACAAAAATTCCTCATTTGAGGACTACAACCAATCAAACAACCAAAAACAACTTAGAGCAACCAATAAAAATACTTTTATTCAAATTTGGGGTTTTCCCCAACCCAAACACAAGAAAATGGGGGTTAAGGTTTGGTTTACTTACCTCAAATCTCTTTCAATCTTCTTTCTTCTTCTTTCTCTTTTTGATCACCTAAATCCTTGATCCTATGGAGGAAAAAATCAACATGTTCCTCTCTCTCTCAACCGTACGGCCCTACCTCCTCTCCTTGCCTAAGATGTGGTTATATAATTCAAAGACCAAAATTGGTCTTTTGTCCATTACATGACTAAGGCCACGTTTGGCTACACACTAATTCATCATTTCTCATTTTTTTTTTTCATTTTAAAGCTTCATTTCCTCTTCATTTCATCTCATTTATACTTTGGCACTTACATTACTCTTTTATAACTGTTAGGTCCTCATTTGACATTTTTACCAAATTTATTTGGCTCCTATAAAGTTTTTGGATTTTTATCATTTTTTCGTTTTTATCTATTTAAACTTTGGAAAATATAATTTAATTTCTTTTACACCTTGAACATGTTATAAAACTGTTAAGGTATTTTCAGGGCGATATAGAGAGAGACCCTCTACTAATCTAGACTTGGTTAGAGACACCTTAGAGAAGGTGGACTTGATGCGAAAGTGAATTCCTCTCACTACTTAGAGCCGAACAAGAGCTACGCACAGACGGCGACTCCTGTGAGTTTGCTGTGGTGAACATGTGGCCCTTGAAGGTGATGCCTAAGAGAGGAGTGTTCAGATTCGACAAGCGAGGAAAACTGTCGCCAAGGTACTCGAGAGGGTAGGTGCATTTGCTTATCGATTGGCGCTACTGCCAAGCTTATCGGTGTTCATGTGGTATTCCATGTCTCCATGCTTCGGAAGTACACTCCAGATCAGACTCATGCAAGAGACTGAAGAGCTTGTTTGCTGATGGATGGAACCTTCTCGAGGAGGGACCAAAGACGTGACCATGGATAGCCTGGATCGCTTATGAAAAGACCGTGAGGCTAGTTAAGGTGATGTGGTAGCACCGAGGAGTGGAGGAGGCAACATGGGAACTCGAAGACACGATACGTGCCAATTATTCTTTCTTATTCGAGGAGGAAGGTATATTTTTAGTCATGTAATATTAAATGATTGTTGCATATGCATGTGATTGTATGTATATGTGTATGAATTTTAGGGACGAAATTCTTTTAAGGGAGGAAGAATCTAAAACCCGGGAAAAATCAATTTTTTTTTTCTAAAAAAGGGAAAAATAGAAATTTGCCGCTACAGTACAAATTGAAACCCTAGAAATTTTCTAGATCTCGAATGATGAAACGGACAATACTGCTACATTTGTCTCGCGAAATCTAGTTATCCAAGTGAATTTCGTTGAATTTCAAGATAGTTGAAATTTCACATTTTTCAAAGCAACGGTTTCGGGTGCCACATGTCATGATGGAACATGCGATGTGACACATGTCATGGTGCATGGGTCATAAGCGGTAGTTGGCTTGATTAAGTGGTGTCATAGTGAGACATGGTAGGACACATGGCTTGAGAATAGCCATGTGTCAAGTTATGCAAAGTGAGAGATAAGTATGGGTGGGGGGAGGAAATTAGTTCGAGTGAAGAGAAAAGAAAGAGAGAAAAGAAAGAGAGAAAGGAGAGAAAGAAAGAGAAAGGAGGAAAGGAAGGAGAGGAAGGAGACCGATGGTTTTTTCCTCCGATCTACGATGTTCCGACAGTTAGAAGTCATTGGACCAAGGAGTAAAGTCTGTCTACGTGATGAGGGCTTCGCTCCAAGAGGTAGGGATTCTTCCTACTTTTTTTTATTTTCCACCGTAAGGGGTTGTTTAGAAAATTTTTGGAATGAGGGTATGTTGAATGCTGCCTCGTTTTGATCCTACACACTGGCCGAATTTTGGGACAGGTTTTTGGTTTGGAAAATGAGGGACTTTGGACTCGTGTCCTTCATAGAAGTTGTAGCTGCATTTGTGAACTTGATGTTAGGCTTTTGAATCACCCAAATTGGACCTCTACAGCTCACGTTAATGTCCATTTCTCGGGACTGCCACAACTTAGGTCGTTTCTCAGTTTGTGTCTAAATTTTGGGACTGGTTTTCAGTGCTGATTTCGTATTGATTTTGGGAGTGATTTGAGATCATTCCATGGCTGGTTTTATGGCCTAACTATGGCTTGTTTGGGGTCGGCGTTCTAGCATGTGTGTGAATTGTGATTTGGATTGATTCTATGGACTTTTAGAGTCATGGTTGAGGCCGGGTGTATGGTCTGTTTGTGGTCCCTTGTGACCGGTTTGTGCAGCCTGTGTATGAGTTGATCGTACTTTTATGATGTATAAATGTGAATATATGTGTGTTATTATATTGACTGTTAATACATGTGTGCTATTGTATTGACATTGAATGAATGATGTTTGGAAATTATAACCTTGTGTTATAATTGTCCAAGATGCATGGTGTATGCATAAATTAAATTGTCCATTTAGCATTCATCATATATGTGACATGGTATAGACAAGCAATGACACATTGCATTGCATTTATGTACGGGAACATCGCATGACATGGGTGTGAGTGGATGATATGAATCAACACTGTGTTTGGTGATTGATTGGTGGACTTTGCACATTGACTAAGTCCACGTAGTCGATGATTGCTTACATGAAAATGAAAATATTTTTCGGGTAATAGTAACCAGGGACAGACACCCTGTGATGCCCCAAAACCCTGGGGTCCGTTGATTACCCATCAAATCGCGGAAATATCTGTGGGTATCGGGTAGCCCGATGCCACAACTTGGAGTCCCATTTACCGGGATCCAATCACAAGTAAGAGTGACCACACCGGGTCCACTTCTCACATTTATGTACAACATACGCGACTATATCATCAATATTCCAATAAGAATTAAATTACAATTCTTTTATACAAAACACTAATTCTCATCTTTACAAAAATGATTACAAAGCCAAAAATATTCTTCACCCTTGCGACCTTGGATGCGAGCCGTCCATCGGCGTATATCCAACACCTTAAATGTTTTTCCCATATAGGGTGAGCCACACCTAGTAGAGAAAATTCATACAGAGGCTATTCCCCACCTAAGTGCACATGCAATGTTCACCCAACATTTCGCATCAACATTCCAATGAAGAATATGCTAATTCTAAATGGAATCTTACATGCCATGCTATGAAATGAGATGACGCTCACCCATGCATCATGTACCGAGTCTTTAATGACTTATTATACTGAAGTCCTTATCGATTCTACCACACATGCATGCCAATGTGATAAAATCTCTCATTTGTGGATTACATCCAATTATCATTTTATAAAACAAATTCATTTGTTTTCAAACCAAAAGCTTTTTGGATGTTACACCTCAATAATCATTTATATGTTCAAAACCATGTATCTTTTTATAGGCATCAAATTTTCAGGGTCCCACCGCAGGCTTCGCACGCCTTCCTACAATTTCACGAGCTTCCACCACTGGAAATATGTATAACAACATGTATCGGGTCTTTCACCCGAGGGGGTGTCTATCCTTACTTGCTATTACTCGACACATATTTTCATTTTCATGTAAGCAATCATGCGACTCTGTTGGATTTCGTCCAACAGTACCGAGTCCACCAATCAATCACTAAACACAGTGTTGATTCATATCATCCACTCACACCTATGTCATGCAATGTTCCTGTGCATAAATGCAATGCGATGCGCTATTGCATGTCTATGCCATGTCACATATATGATGAATGCTATATGGACAATTTAATTCATGTATATACCATGCATCTTGGATAACTATAATAGCACACATGTATTAACAGTCAATATAATAGCACACATATATTAACATTTATACAGCATAACAGCATGATTAACCCATACGTAGGCTACACAAACCGGTCACAAGGGACCACAAACATGCCACACACTCAGCCAAAAACTCGGCCACAACCTAGCCTCAACCATGACTCTAAAAGGCCATAGAATCAATACAAATCACAATTCACACACGGGCCACAACGCCAGCCTCAAACAGGCCATAGTTAGGCCATAAAACCAGCCATGGAGGATATGAGTCTAAAGTCCCTTATTTTCCCAATCGAAAACCTGTCTTAAAATCCGGCTAGTGTGCATGATCAAAATTGGGTAGCATTCCCTCATTCCAAAATTTGGCCAAACAACCCCTTAGAGCAAAAAACACAACCACACAGCCCTTAGGGTGGAAAATAAACCAAAGTAGGAAGAATCCCTACCTCTTTGAGCGTAGCCCTCGTTGTGTAGATGGACTTTACTCCTTGGTCCGACAAATTATGATTGTTGGAAATCCATAGATTAGAGGAAGAAACCGCCGGTCTCCTTCCTTTCCTCATTTCTCTTTCTTTCTTTCCTTTGTCTCTTTCTTTTCTCTTTACTTGAACTAATTTCCTCCCCCCACCCACACTTATCTCTCACTTTGCATAACTTGACACATGGCTATTCTCAAGCCATGTGTCACTCACATGGAATGTGTCACTCAAACTGACCGTCCGTCTGGGGATGAAAAGCTGTGCTCATGATCAACCATGTCCCTATGGCTTGTTGGAAACTCTCCCAAAAATGGGCCGTAAACCTGGGATCCCGATCCGATACTATGGATACTGGCACTCCATGTAACCGGACAATCTCCCCGTATGTAAAACCTACAGAATTCCTCTAGAGTAAAGGTCATCCACACAGCCAAAACGTGTGCTGACTTAGTAAGCCGATCCACTATCACCCACACCGCATGATGCCCTCGCGATGTCCATGGTAAGTGGGTCACAAAGTCCATCATGACTTGTTCCCACTTCTACTCTGCTACCTCCAATGGCTGGAGTAATCATGCTGGCCTATGGTGCTCAGCCTTTACCTGCTGACACATGAGACATCGACGAACATAATTTCCAACACGTTTCTTCATCCTACTCAAGTAATATTGGAGACGAAGATCATGGTACATCTTAGTGCCTCATGGATGTACACCAAAACGAGAGCAATGGAACTCCTTGAGGATCTCCTCTCTCAGATCTACTGACTAGGGAACCACAACTCTTTCCCTACATTGAAGACTACCATCTGTGTGAATGGCCCAACCTTCGTCACCTATACCCGAATGTACTCGATCCCTGATGGACTATATCTTTGTGTCCTTTTCCTAGGACTCGATCACTCTGTTCAGTAGGGAAGGCACAACCACTAAACTTCCCAAGGTACCTTGAGCCTAACGAATGTACTGTAGTCCGAACTGTCCCACAATCTCGAGCATCTATCACTCCCGAGAAGCCATACTAGCCAACCCTCCCGTAATTTTTGGTTGAGTGTAGCAGCCACCACATTTTACTTACCGGGGTGGTAATGCAAAGTGAAATCGTAATCCTCCATATACTCCATCCACTTGCGTTGCCTCATGTTAAGGTCCTGCTGTGTGAAAATGTACTTTAGACTCTTATGGTCTGAAAACACCTCGAACTGCTCACCGTATAGATAGTGGCGTAAAATCTTCAAAGCAAAGACAATGGCTGCCAACTCCATATCATGCATGGGGTAACTCTACTCATGGTTCTTAAACTGTCGAGAACCATAGGCCACAACCTTCCTGGACTGCATCAAAACATATCCAAGTCCGTCCTTAGAGGCATCACAATACATTGTGTACCTCTGTCCCCTTTCCAACACTATCAGAATAGGAGCGAAAGTAAACATCCTCTTCAATTCCTGGAATGCCCTTTCACACAAGTCATTCCACTCAAACTCAACCTCATTCCGAGTCAATCTCTTCATAGGTGCAGCTAACCGGGAGAAGTCCTCAATGAACCTCCTGTAATACCCTACTAATCCCAAGAAACTGCGTATCTCAAAGATTGATTTTGGTCTCTCCCAACTCATAACTGCCTCAACCTTCTTCGGGTCCATGGATACACCCGAAGACGACACCACAAGCCCTAAGAATCTCACCTCAATAAGCCAAAATTCACACTTACTGAATTTGGCATACAACTGATGGTCTCTTAAGGCCTAGATAACAACTCGGCAACCTCATGTTCCTCTTAGACTTGAGTAGATTAAGATGTCACAACTATCACTCACAACAAATTGATCTAAATAGGTTCGACGTCACGCCCGATTCCTCTCATTCGACCCGATTGGCGATCCGAACTTCTAAGCTGGGTGCGAAACCATATACTGGGACTTCTTACTTTTTTTTTTTTTTTTTTTTTTTTTTGAGCTGAACTTATATCTGTGGTGTACAAATGATTTTAGTAACTAACAATCATTTACATTTACAAATGAACTACCACCGGAATGGTATCCATTAAAATTTATACATATTTACTAAGTCCTATTTCTGATACAAATACATACTCTATACATATCTAATACAAACATCGAGATCATGGAATGCTGTCGGGTGAGCACCTATCTCCGAGATGGCCCGTGCATCACGGTGTGGAATGTCCCGTCCTCTTTATCTCCTCAAGCATCTACACCTATCAACACTCCGCGCTGCTTTACGCTTAGTGGGAACATATAGACGTGAACCACCAATAACAATAATCGCCGGCCAATATCTTTTTTACATTTACTAATACTTATGCATATAATCTAAGTCTAATCTATGTGACTTCTAACTCATATCATATTATACATGTAGATTTTATCCTTTCGTATTCCATATCTTTTCTTTGTTCATATTACTTCCCGTGTCATGTATTTCCACAGTCAGAATCTCATATCTACTACATGTATGATAGGATCAAATCATATTCAAAGTAAACTTATACGTATACAATGGCAATCTCGTAACAAATCAAATCATATCAATTTCATACGTGTTTAAATCAAACTAATACCAATACATATTAGACTCTTATCGCTATCACGGTCAAGCCATTAATCAACTCCCTTTAGAAATTACATTTCATGATCTCGATGCCCGTTAAACTTTTGTTTTTGTTTTATTATATTTTCATTTTCAAAGTGTCGCGACCGAATCCCCGACTTGACCGCTGGCTGGATCCAAGCCGGATTCATTACTCGACATTTTCAATCAAAACATTTTGTTTCATTTTATTAAATTTTTGTTTTTAAAAGTGTCGCGACCCGAATCCCCGACTTGACCCGATTGGCGGATCCAAGCTGGAGCCCGGTTTACTCCGACATTTTCAATTATCTTTCCAAAACATGTTGTTTATGTTATTCTATTTCAGACTTTTAATTGCTTAAAGCACTTCTTTCGCAATCCATGACCATTTACAATTTCAAGAGACCTATAACCCTTCACACTTAATAACAACATGCATTTACAAAATAATGCCATGTTATCCACATAAACTCATGCTATTAATTTTCACATGCTTTCAATATACAAATCATTTACCATATCATATCATGCATTCTCAATGCAACAATTCATTTCACAATCCAATTTATGAGATTTAAGCATACACATAAAAATCCCATTTACACTCGTCATTGTTGGTTATTTCACTTTGACTATTTAATTGACATTTATGACGGATTCCGTTTAATGAATCCTGCCCTATCATCATTCGGTAATGTGCCTACACATTTTACAATTCGGTCTCCCATCATGACGATGTCGTTGGGGGTGCACCGACACGTGGTAATACTTATTCTGGCTCTCCCATCATGACGATGTCGCTTGCGCATCCCGACACGCATCAATTATTCGGTTCTCCCATCATGACTCGATATCGCTTGGTGCATCCCGACACGCAGGTCACTTATTCGCTCTCCCATCATGACGATGCCGCTTACGTGGTATCAATTATTCGTTCTCCCATCATGACGGATGCCGCTGGCATCCCCACACGTGGTATCAATTATTCGGTTCCACTTCATGACGGATGTCGCTTGGGTGTACCTATTACGTGGTATCAATTAACTTGGCTCTCCATCATGACGGATGCCAGCTTGCGCACCCCGATTACGTGGTATCACTTATTCGGTTCTCCCATCATGACGGATGCCGTTTGGTGCATCCCGACATGTGGTATTACTTAAATGTCATACGCCATCAAGACGGATCCAGTTGGTGAATCCCGCCAAGTGGGACATTTCTTCAATGTCATACGCCATCATGACGGATGCCGATTGGTGCATCCCGCCAAGTGGGACATTGGAAAATTTCGGGGTGCCTTCGTGACGGATGCCGTTTGGTGCATCCCGTCAGGCGATTCATTCTTCATATCATTCAATTTACATTTACGACGGATTCCGTTTAATGAATCCCGTCTTTATTATTATTCACGCTCATTCAGCTGAATATCACATTTCGATTTTCATATTCACTTTCGTGATATCTTTCAAAGATATACTCAATCACATACTCATTCATGTGATCATTTATATATACTCATCCTTACGCTCATTCACGTATACTTATTCATATACTTATTCACGTATACTCATTCATACACTCATTCACATATTCATTCATGTATACTCATTCATAAATTCATTTACGTATACTTATTCACGTATACTCATTCATACACTTATTCACATATTCATTCATGTATACTCATTCATAAATTCATTACTTATACTTATTCACGTATACTCATTCATACACCTATTCATATTCATTCATGTATACTATTCATGTATACCATTCATAAATTCATTTACGTATACTTATTCACGTATACTCATTCATACACTCATTCACATATTCATTCATGTATATTCATTCATAAATTCATTTACGTATACTTATTCACGTATACTCCTATCATTTGTTATCATTTTCTGGTTATATGTGATAATAATCATATATCACTCAACCACATTATGTGTTCATGACTTATTGTCTTTCATGTTCACGTTCATGTTTCATTTCGTTTTCGTTTTCATTTTCCATAATCATTTTCATGTTTCATGAACACCTCTATACATTTTTCATTTTCTACATTTTCCTTGTTTCATGCCTATTACATATGGCACTTCATATTCTTGTGAAGTATGATGTCAATGGAATCACACCTCATTCATATATTCTTATTCCTCTATGAATCTACTTTACTTAGGAAGTGGAAATCAATCCAATCGGATCATCCAAATTAAAGTTAGTGGCATTTCATGCCAAACTAGCTTGCCACCCGATTATACTAGAACAGTTTGTATTACTAATTTTTACGGGGTTCTAACTTTATATTTGACACAAGTGCCCTTGTACTCATTTAAAGCTAAGGTGCTAAGGGTTCTATTCCAATTGAATCACCCACTCCGAAAGCACCGAACCCAAGTTACGTCCGAAACAACCCGACTATTTCTATGTTCAAAGCTGGAACCAGAATTTGTCTTGCACATGGCCCCACTTTATGAATTTTTAGGCCTCTTAGGATCAGAATTTGAAGATTCCTATTCTTTAAGTTTTGTTCTCCTCAAGTCTATTTTACGAGCCACTTGAATAACTCAACCTGATAAGAAATGAGGAAGCAGTGGCCAAAATACAAAAAACTCGGTCGAAACAAAGAGGTTCGTATCAGTTGTACCGGTAGAACTTAACTTTTACCGTACAACTTGGCCAAATGACCAGGCAAAGTTACCTAAGATAACTTCAACTTGTACCCAGATAAGTCACCCGAAATGCCCATATTGTGTGTTTTTCTCCCATTTTTCCATATGTTTCAGCCCCAATCAACTCTATACCATATAAATACTTAAAGACCACTCTCAAATTCATCTTAAGAACTTTTCACTCAATTCTGATTGTCCAATCCTTCTTATCAAGACTCATCAGAATTTCTTCAAAGAAACCATCATCGGTCAAATATGGGTCTTAACCCACACATGCTCAAATACACACAATTTTGTTAGGTTTGTTCTAACCCAACCCTTTTCTTTGCAATTAAACCGTAAATCCAACCTCAAAGGGAGGATTCCATGTTTTTCTTGTGCCATTTAGAGTTTTGTTAACCTCTAATTCATCTTGGTTAGGATGAATCCTAACAAACCCTAGGCTCGGGGTACAACAAATAACCATTAACCAAACAAAACCAAGGATCCATATCAAGGTTAGTAGTTCCATACCTTTTGGAGCTCGGGGCTTTGCTTGCTCTTCCTCTTCTTCTTCTTCTCTTCTCTCCCTCTCTCTCTCTACGGTTTTTCTCTTCTCCAAAAATGAGACCAATTTTGGTCTTTTAATCCCATATTTGTTAAGGCCATGTTTGGCCAAGACAAGAAAACCCATTTTTGTTTTAAGTTTCCTTATTTGCACTTAAGCCCTTCCATTCATTCCAATTTCTATTCCAACTTTCTCTAATTTCCTTGCATCCCAAAACTTTTTCTATTTACATTTCATTTTTAAACATTTCATATATAAACCCCTAATTTTGACTTATGACCATCAGGCCCTCAAGTGGTAATGACCACTTTACTCCTTGTCTCTAATTTTCAAGCTGGTCTCAAATTTTATTTTCGAAAATTCATATTTAGCTTATAATATACCCTAAACAAGTCTAAAAACTGCTAGGGTATATTTCGGGGTGTTACATAGAACATCCTATGCTTGAGATCCATGAATGCCGCTGGAGCATTTGTCAATCCAAATGGCATCACTGTGAACTCGAATGCCCATACCGCATCATGAACGTCGTCTTAGGGATATCTGCCTCCCTAACCCTTAACTGATGGTAACAGGTGCAAAGATCTATCTTAGAGTAAACCTGCGCTCATCTTAATTGATCAAATAAATCATCAATTCTTGGCAAAGGGTACCTATTCTTAATAGTAACCCTATTCAACTGCTGATAGTCTATAGAAAGCCGAAGGGTCTTGTCCTTCTTCTTAGCAAACAACACCGGAGAGCCCCAAGGTGAAGTGCTCGATCTAATAAAACCCATGTCTAACAATTCCTATAATTGGACCTTGAGTTCCTGCAACTCAGCAGGCGCCATTCTATGTGAGTCATCGAAATAGGCGATGTACAGGTGCAACTCAATAGTGAAGTCTACATCCCTATGAGGAGGTAATCCCAATAGCTCATTCGGAAAAACATCCTCATACTCACAAACAACCTGAGGTAGACTTAACTCTTGTCTCGCCTCATTCTCCAAGGTAAGGCTTGCTAGCTAACCCATCAACTGCCCATGCCATCTAGAATTGTACACGGCTTGGGGCATAGCATCGTGCTTATCCCCCTGAAACATAACACAAACATCATCCAGTGTGTAGGCAGTAACCCTCCTATGATCACAATCAATGACGACTCGGTGTGCCGTCAACCAATCCATCTCAAGGATGACATCAAACTCCCATATGTCCATGACCTGAAGGTCCATAGTGAGTAGAATTGCTGAGATCTCTAACTCACAATCCTGACATATCTGATCAACACTCACCCTAGTTTCTAAGGAAGAATTCACATGCAACGACTCTTCCAAAGTTTCAACCTCTAAGCCCAAATCTTTCACATATGATGCAGCAATGAATGAATGAGATGCACCAGAATCAAACATCTGCTCATGTTTAAAGAGTAGAAATGTACCTTAATTTATCACCATCTCGCAAGCGCATCCCAGGTATGAGGTGTAGACATCGTCCCTCGGTTCCCTGAGTCTCAAATTTCAGAGCCCCCAGCCTCGAATTCCCTAATTCCATGCCCTAGTCCATCTAGCCTGATTGTGAAGTAGTAGGGGTCTATGAAGCGCCTTGGGACTGATACTAGTTCCCCTGGCCCATGGTGGGGTAAGGAAGAACATACCGTGTCTATGAACGTCCCACTGATGACTGGGATTAGGGTGTCCCATAACTATAGGGTCCTTGTCTTTGAGGGCAATCTCGTCTCATGTGTCTAGGCTGGTGGCAATGGAAACATGTTTCCTGCACTGGCTAGCTAGGCACCCTGAAATGTCTTCCACCTTGGGATGATCGACCTTGGCCTTGGCCCTGATAGCCACGACCCTGTCCTTGAAACCCTTGCAAAGTAGAAATCCTCTTTTTCTTTACTAAGTTAGAAGAAGAAGGTTGGCTCTCCCTCCTCTTATCTTTAACACCCACATCCTGGATGTTCCGTGCGTCATCCACTTCTCTCTCAATGGCCATAGTTGTCCTGACCATCAAGTCCAAGCCCCAGGTTCCAAATAATTCTCATTCCTGATGGAGAATTCCTGCATCATCCTTGAACTTTCTCACTTTGGCCATATATGTGGCCACATAGTCATCAACGAAACAGGCTAATTCAGTAAACTTAGCCACGTATTTAAGCACTGTCATCGTCCCCTATTTATGTTCTAAAAACTCTCGAGCTTTTGCATGTTGAGCATATACTGGGAAAAACTTGCCCATGAAGAGCTCACGAAACTCTTCCCATGTCATTGCCTCCAAGTCCCTCTAGGCTTTGACCCATTCCCACCACACTTGGGATTCGCCCTCTAGCTGGAATGTGGCTACCTTTATCTTAGTGGCATCGGAGGTGATCTCCATAGCTTCCATAATCTTCCGACTCATGACCAATGATCAGCTACTATTCTGGTCCCTCCTCCCTTGAAGGCTGATGGATGCTTTGCCTTGAACCTTGGAGGTTACTCGGATCTCCCTAGCCCCGCCACAAGAGCTTGTGCAACCGTAGCCACCGAGTCGCTCGTGCAATAGTAGCTGTGAGCACCAATAGCCTCTCTATGAAGGCTTGTTAGTTAAAGGCCTGCGGGTCATGGGTCGCCGCTTCCACCCACCGCCGACAAATTCCTCGACTCAGCCATACATATCTCAGATAGCAATAGAGTATTACATGGTATCCAAGAATGGTACTTAAGGTTAAACTTCGAGACCTTGTCTAACTAGTAGTGCTTGTGCCAACCATTAATAGACCCTTCAATATCCCGAACTATTCTGTTCGTTCTTTTTCCAACCCCTAAGGTTATGTTTTTTAACCCCAATGTTCCTCTTTTTCCATATACTTTTTTTACCATGTATATAATTCACACAACACATAACAAACAATCATGTAGCATATTAGGGCACAAAACATGAAATGCACAATGAATGCAATGGTCTAGATCCATGCCCATCAAGCCTTAGGTAATCGTATACCTAAGCTCTGATACCAAGCTATTACGGCCCAAAACTTGGGGTTCCATTCATTACCCATCAACCTTCGGAAATATCTGTGGGTATTGGGTAGCCCGATGCCACAACTTGGAGTCCCATTTACTGGGATCCAATCATAAGTAAAAAGTGACCACACCGGGTCCACTTCTCACATTTATGTACAAACATACACGACTATATCATCAATATTCCAATAAGAATTAAATTACAATTCTTTTATACAAAAACACTAGTTCTCATCTTTACAAAAATGATTACAGCTTCAAAATCGGCTTTTCAATTCTGCGGCCTGCATGCAAGCCGGGTCCATCGGCAAAGATATCTAACACCTGAAATGTTTTTCCCATATAGGGTGAGCCACGCCTAGTAGAGAAAATTCCTACAAAGGATACTCCCCACCTAAGTGCACATGCAATGGTCACCCAACATTTCGCATCAACATTCCAATGAAGAATATGCTAATTCTAAATAGAATCCTACATGCCATGATGTGAAATGAGATGACACTCACCCATGCATCATGTATCGAGTCTTTACCGACTCCCATTATACTCGAGTCCTTACCGACTCTTACCACACATTGCGATGCCAATGTATGATAAAATCCGTCATTTGTGGATTACATCAAATGATCATTTTATAAAACAAATTCATTTGTTTTCCAACAAAAAGGTTTTGGATGTTACACCTCAATAATCATTTATATATTCAAAACCATGTTTCTTTTTGTGTTCAGCGAATTTCTGGGGTCCTACTGCAGGCTTCGCACACCTTCCTACACTTTCACGGGCTTACACTGCTTGAAATATGTATAACCACATGTATCGGGTCTTTCACCCGAGGGGGTGTCTATCTTTGCTTGTTATTACTTGACACATCTTTTCATTTTCATGTAAGCAATCGTGCGACTCTGTTGGACTTCGTCCAATGGTACCGAGTCCACCAATCAATCATCAAACACAGTGTTGATTCATATCATCCACTCACACCCATGTCATGCGATGTCCCCGTGCATAAATGCAATGCGATGCACCATTGCATGTCTATGCCATGTCACATATATGATGAATGCTATATGGACAATTTAATTCATGCATACACCATGCATCTGTGACAATTATAGCACATGCTTATAATTTCCAAACATCATTCATTCAATGTCAATACAATAACACACATATATTAACAGTCAATATAATAACACACATATATTCACATTTATACAACATAACAGCATGATCAGCCCATACACAGGCTGCACAAACCAATCACAAGGGACCACAAACAGGCTATACACCCGACCACAAACCCGACCACAACCCGGCCTCAACCATGACTCTAAAAGGCTATAGAATCAATCCAAATCACAATTCACACACAACCACAACGCCGGCCTCAAACAAGCCATAGTTAGGCCACAAAACTAGCCATGGAACATTCTCAAATAAGTCCTGAAATCAGTACGAAATCAACACCTAAAACTAGTCCTAAAATCTGGGCACAAACTAAGAAACAGCCTAAGCTATGGCAATCCTGGGAAATTGACCATAACGTGAGCTGTGGAGGTCCAATTCGGGTGATTCAAAAGCCTAACATCTATGAAGGACACGAGTCTAAAGTCCCTCATTTTCCCAACCAAAAACCTATTCCAAAATTCGGCCAGTGTGCAGAATCAAAATCGGGCAGCATTCCCTCATTCCAAAATTTGGCCAAACAACCCCTTAAGGAAAAAAACACAACCACACAGCCCTTAGGGTGGAAAATAAACCAAAGCAAGAAGAATCCATACCTCTTGGAGTGTAGCCCTCGTTGCGTAGACGGACTTTACTCCTTGGTCCGACTAATTATGACTGTCAGAATGCCGTAGATCGGAGGAAGAAACCGTCGGTCTCCTTCCTCTTCTTCCTTTCCTCATTTCTCATTTTTTTTGTCCTTTCTCTCTTTCTTTTCTCTTCACTCGAACTGATTTCCTCCCCTTACCCACACTTGTCTCTCACTTTGCATAACTTGACACAAGGCTATTCTCAAGCCATGTGTCACTCACATGGCATGTGTTACATGCCATGTATCCTACCATGTCTCACTATGACGCCACTTAATCAAGCCAAGTGTCACTTATGACCCATGCACCATGCTATGTGGCACCCGACACATGTTGCCTCGGAAAACGTGAAATTCCGACTATCTTGAAATTCAACGAAATTCGCCCGGGTAACTAGATTTTATAAGACAAATGTAGCGGTGTTGTCCGTTTCGTCACACGAGATCTAGAAAATTTCCATGGTTTCAACCTGAACTAGAGCGACAAATTTTTGTTTTGCCATTTTTTAGATAAAATTCTATTTTTCCAGGGTTTTACACACCTCCTCGGGTAAAAGACCCAGTACAAATGGTTATACATATTTCTAGCGGCGGAAGCTCGTGAAAGTGTAGGAAGGCGTGGGAAGCCTGCGGTGGGACCTCAGAAATTCGTTGCCTTAAAAAAGACACATAGTTTTGAATATATAAATGATTATTGAGGTGTAACATCCAAAAAGCTTTTGGTTAAAAAAAAAATGAATTATTTTTTTATTTTTTTATAAAATGATCATTTGTAATCCCCAAATGAGGGATTTTATCACACATTGACATCGTAATGTGTGGTAGAAGTCGGTAAGGACTCGAGTATAATGAGAGTCGATTGAGACTCGGTACATGATGCATGTGTGAGTGTCATCTCATTTCATAGCATGACATGTATGATTCCATTTAGAATTAGCATATTCTTCATTGGAATGTTGATGCGAAATGTTGGGTGAACATTGCATGTGCACTTAGGTGGGGAGTAGCCTTTGTAGGAATTTTCTCTACTGGGTGTGGCCCTATATAGGAAAAACATTTTAGGTACTGGAAATACGCCAATGGACGGCTTGCATTCGCGGCTACAAGGGTGAAGAAAGCTGGTTTGTGACTTTGTAATCGTTTTTGTAAAGATGAGAACTAGTGTTTAGGTATAAAAGAATTGTAATTAAATTCTTATTGGAATATTGATGATATAGTCGTGTATGTTTGTACATAAATGTGATAAGTGGACTCGGTGTGGTCACTTTTTACTTGTGACTTGGTCTAGATAAATGGGACTCCAAGTTGTGGCATTGGGCTACCCGATACTCACAGATATTTTCGTAGGTTGATGGGTAATCAACGGACCCCCGGGTTTTGGGGCGTCACAGTTGATATATTGATAATTGTTGTAAAAAGTCATTTCCTAATATAATATCACATTCTATATTGTCATATCGATAAACTTCTCCTATTTTTATTATCTTATTGTGAATGATTATTTCTACACTTTCTTTCTGTTTTGTAATCTTTTCTTTATTTCCAGTCACACCTTTTATAGAGATTTTAGAATCTTTCCATTCTTTTAATAAAAAACTTTTCAATATTGTTATTTCTAATTCTATATCTATTAATCCTCATGTATATAACTTAGTATCTGGAATATTTACCATTATAAATACCATAGTAGGGAATGTAATTTATTTCATTTTTGTCTTTCTAGGAAAATGCATATGTCTTCACTATATATTTCTATTCCTTCTTTTGTAATCTTATATTTATTTAATCTATCTAGGAAACCATTTCCTAAGAGAATATCATAGTGTTCATTTCCTTGCATTTTATTATCTTTGTAGCAATCTATCAAAAAGGATATTCCTTGTAATCTTATGGGTATTTCTACCTTTAAATTACATTATAATGTTTGACCATCATAATTTTTAAAAACATATTGGCTTGTTATACTTCCTATCATTTCACATTTATTAGCCTGAATATGGATGCAACTAGCACCCGTATCTATTAAATTTTTTGTTTCTTCAACTTATCTTTCTCCATTGTAATAATTTTCTTTTATTAGGAAAGGTGAATGTATCTCTTTCCTTATTTCTTGGAAACTTCTTCTCCTTGTATTATTTTGGCTACTATTTCCTATTAAGGAATTTCCCCTAAATATAGGTAAACCAATTCTTTGTATATAATATTCTTTAGGAATATCATCTTCAAGACTTAAAATACAATTTGTTGGTATTTCTATTCTTTCCAACTTTTGAGGTTCTATTATTTCAACAATTTCTTTACATTCATCACTAATTTCAACAAATGACTTATCTTGGTAAATTTTCCCATAGTTTGAGTTTGATAGTGTGTACAAAGCACTATAATACATTGTCATTACATTATTACCTTCTTTCATAAAATCATTTCTTAAGAATTTTAAATATAAACTTAGACTATTATCTCCTAGATTAATATTATATTTTGGGTAACATGTAAACATTAATTTTTTATATGCTAAATTTCCTTGGATACTTCCTAAGTGGCTTTCATGTGTTTGTATCAGTCTTTTATCATGTAAACTTAGAACTATTGGTGTATTTTGATTCTCAGGGAATAATGCTTTTATTATTATATGTACTTCTGCTAAATATACATATTTATTTTTTCTCTTACTTTTTACGTAATGTTTCATTTATAGTCTCTTTTGTCAATAAATTGAGCTTTATATTTCCTTTAGCTTTGTTCATTGTTATACTTCTTTCTATCTTTTCGTATTCATGGATTGTATATCTTCTATACATATAACTTTATTTAGGTATCTTAATAATCCTTCTCATGGGGCTTTTGAATCAAAATTTAGACTCTGGATTTTCTGTAATTTTCTATTATCAAAAGTGTTTTTTAATCTATATCCTTCTTGATCTTCTTTTGCACTAATAACTTCAAATTCAGAAATATCATCTTCCTCAATTATTTCCTAGCTCATTCTGTATCACTTTCTGAGGAACTATTATCATTCTCACTATAAACACTATTCATTTCACAAAATACATTTTCTCAATTTCTTGCACATTTTATAATATACCTCTGGGTGCATGATTCTGTTAATATTTTCTTCAAAAATTATATTCTACCTCCTTGAGTATCAGCATTTTCTGTTCTTATTTTTTTCATATTCTTCTTGGAAATAATTACTCTATTTTCCTGGAAACTTCTCATAGCATGTATTTGCTAAGATTGTCATATTCATATTACTATCAAATGCATCATAATACCATTTTCTAAACTCACATGTATATTAATATATATCCTTCATCTTACAAATTTGTAACTGTTCTAATTTATTTATTGTTTCTCTTACATCTTTTCTTCTTTGCTCTATACTGTCTGTCATCCATAATTCTCCTAGAAATTCATTTACTATATATCTAATAAAAGTATCTACCCCTTCAAATATGCTATTTTCAAAGGCTACATTAGTGTTATTTGTAATTACATTAAAACTAGGGGCTGATAATCCTTCTAACCATTTTCTAACACACCTTGTTAATGTTCCTATCATTATTTGGGTCTTAGTATTATTATCCCAATTTGTTCCTTGTGTCATGAAATATAATGTCATTGTCTGTGACCATTTATTTAACTCCGTTTTAATATCCTTTTGACAATCTATGTCTAGGTATACTCCTGTATTTTCTAATTGTTTAATTTTTGTCTCTTTTGGTTCATATTTAGGTATTTTGTATTATTTTTCAAATGTATGTGGGTATTCTTCTTTTATTTTACTAGGTCCTCTCATGAAGTGTCCCCATACAGATTCACAATTTTTGTTTCATTTAAATTCATTCTCTGTATTTTTATCATTATATCTTCTATTTCACTTTCACTTATTTGACTCATTCTTCTACAGTTTCTTTTTCTATTACCTGTTTTCCATCTTTTATTTTTATTTTTCTTTCTAACTCTAAGTATTGTTCCAATAACTTTTCATCTAAACTTCCTTTTTCTATGTCTTCATTGTTTATTGTTCTTTCAGGATATTTTCTAAATATTATTTGTTCTTTTATTTTCCTAGTTGTTCCTCTAACCTATTTTGAGTCTTTTTCTATACTAATAAGAGTATTTTTTTTGTATTTCTATATTTATCATCTTATTTTCTAATTTGTTCATTTTTTCTTCGATTTTTTTCTAATTTATTATCTGCTTTTTTACAGCCTTTAATATTTCTTTTATTAATATTTCTATTTTTCTAGATTCAATGTTATTTGATTTTTATAAGTCTTGAACTTATCTAAGGGGATTTAACATATGACTTCTTTATTGGTTTAACTATTTCTTTCACAAATTTTCTCCAATCTTTGTAGAGTCCATATTCTTTTATTTTTATTTTATCTTTTGGATATAAATTTCTTATTTCTCTTTGTATTAGGTTTTTAATTATTTCTAGATGTTTGTCCTTCATTTTGGTTTTTTATTTTTTCTATTACTTTTCTTGTTTTTTTTGGGTCTAAATTAACCTTAAAGGGTAAATATTCATTGTAATTTTCTACTACATTAGGTATTATTATATTTGTAAGTTCTATGTATTTTTTTTTGGACTAGCTTTTTTGACAAAGGTAAACAAATTTCTAAACATTCCATAACCATCTTATATATTTTGTTTTTTATTCTTTCCATTTTCCTGTTAGTAAAGTCTTTACATAAATGTTGTCTTTTTTCTAAATAATTGTCTATTGTTTTTTGTACAAAGGTTTTTATTGTTATTTTATTCTTTATCTAGATTATTTTCCCTATTGTCTTCGTATACCGGAGTTTCCATTTTAATTAAATTATTATAAAATATTTCACTAAGATCTTCTTCTTGCTTATAAGCTTCTTCAATATTATTATTTACAAGATTTAATTCCAAAGTTATTATCATCAGGTATATTTTTATCCTTAAATTTTTATTTTAGCTTTTTCTAATATTTGTTCTTTCATTTCTCGAGGGAGATCTAATTGTATAATTGTTATTGATTCTTGTAAAGATATTTGAGACTTAGCTATATATAATGTTCTTAATATCCAATCATTTGTTAAGAATTATAATTTATAATAAGTCAGGGATTCTATTATTACAGTATCATTTAGTTCATAATCATTTTTTTCTTTTATAAGCTTCATTACTTCAAAATTAACCATTCATGTCATAAATATGATAAAGACCTTTTTCAACCATTTTTTGTCAACATGTATCATGGAAACTTTTATTATTGTGATGGTATTTACCAAAGACTCTTTATTGTTATCCTTTCACCAACTATTTATGTAATTATTACTATAATGAATTCTATTTTTACACGTTTTGACATCAACTTTTGTTGCTAGAGATTGACACCAAGGTTTTACTACCCTACTTCTCATGCTCTTTTCTTATATTACTACCTTTTTGATATTTCATATATTATTAACATGAGTTCTTATTTTTGTCATAGCAATTCTAAAAATATTCTTATATTATCTAATAATCTTATTGTTAGATAAATTTCTTCACAATTGCAAAATTCTTCTATATGATATTGATTATGATTATCTGTTAAATTTATAATTGTTTTTATTATTTCAATCTTAAATTATTCTATCTTATGTTTTTCAGTCAAATCTATCATGCTTATATTATAACAAACTTTTTATGTGTTAGCTTCTATTATTCATCACTAATAAAGAGCTCTCGGAACTCTCCCTTGTCCTTGGCCTCGACCCATACTCTGGCCTCTCTGGCCCGTTCGTGACATGGTAGGTGTCTGTGCCGCACCCTAAGGCTGACACTGGTTTCTCTTGCCCGTGCTAGGTAAGAAGGAACAAATTGTGTCGAAGTGTGCCTCACTGACGATTGGGACTGTGGCATCTCATAACTTTGAGATCCCTGCCTTTATGGGCAATTTCGTCTTATGTGTCTGGGTTGATGACAATGGTAACATGTCATCGGTCCTAATTGGCTAGGAGCCCTGATCTAGCCTTGGCCCTGATAGCCACGACTCTGTCCCTGAAACCCTTGTGAACTAGAAGCCTTCTGCTTATTTCCCAAACTAGAAAAAGGCTGACCCTCCTTCCTCTTATCACCAGCAGCCGTATCTCGGATGCTCCATGCATCATCTATCTCCCTCTCTGTGGCCATAGCCGTCCTGATCATAGAGTCCATGTCTTGCAGGAGGAATCCCAATATCTTGCCCCAGATGGACTGCTTTAGACCATCCTCAAACTTCCTCACCTTGACCGTGTCTGTGGCCACATAATCATCCCTAAAAAGTGCTAGCACTGGTGAACTTAGCTACGCATACCTAGCACGGCCATACTGCTTCAACTCAAGGAACTCCCGAGCTTTTACATGCCTAGCAGATGCCGGGAAAAACTTACTCATGAAGAGCTCTCGAAACTCTCCCCATGTCATTTTCTCTAGATCCCTTGAGACTTTAATCCAATCCCACCATAATTGGGATTCACCCTCTAGCTTAAACGTAACTAGCTTGATCCTCATGGCATCAGAGGTAATCTTCAAGGCCTCCAAACTTCTTTCGACTTGCCGAAACCAATGGTTAGCTACCACTCGATCTCCTCCCCTTATGAATGTCGGAGGATGATGTGCCATAAACCCTCCTGAGGTTACTCTTCGTCCTCCCCTGACCCCCAACCGCACTCAGCTTGAGCACGGCAAGCAGCTTGCAAGACCCATAGCCTTGCAAAGGTCCTCGGTAAAACGGGTGGTGGTCGGGCTATTGCCTGGCCACCCTCACGTCCTCTCGAGTTGCCATCTACATGTGTCAATTAGCAAATTGAGATTTTCCCTTTTTATTCCCTTGTTCAATTAGTAGTGCATATGCCACTACTAATATTCGTCATTATCTGAACCAACGTATTTATTTACTTACTGAACTCCTAAGGTTATTTTCTCACCCTAGTGTTCAACATTTCCTATATACATTCTACCATGTATATAATTCACGCAATTTATAACACACAATCACACAATCACAATCATGTAGCACATAAATGCAATGGTTTAAACCCAATGCCCATCGAGCCCTAGGTAATCGCATACCTAAGCTCTGATACCAAGTTGTGACGCCCCTATCCCAGAGGGTTTTTTTTTTTTTTTTTTACCACTATATGAAGTCTGTCGCGATAGAGAAATCTCTCGTCACTACGTAATAACTCTCGTCGCTGCGCCTAGCCTCGGCGCAAATTTCACAGGCGCACCCGCTTAGTCCTGGCCGCGGTGCACGCGCCTGGCCTGGTCTATTACGCACGCATGGCCTTCTCTGTCGCGACACAACATAGTGCCACACTGTTGCGATAGAGCGTGTCTGTCGCACGCACGTAGCCTGGTTGCGACACAATGCCTTGCGTCACTGTCGTGACATAGAACTCTATGTTGCGACGTAAACTCTCTTGGCCCTTGCCCTAAGCTCAATCACGACAAGAAAATACTCTAACGCAACCTAACATCTCCTGTCTAGGCCAAACTCTGTCGCGACATGAAAATATTCTGTCGTGACATAACAACCCCATCCAAGGCTAAATTTTGTCGCGACACGAAAATAATCTCCTGCAGGCACGCGTAAAAACTCCCGCTCACCAACTCGCCGCGACACAAACACTTTGCCGCGACACTTCTTCACCTTGGCCAACTCTATCACGACATAAAAACTCTTGGCCTTGACCAAACTTTGTCGCGGCATAAAAACACTTTGTCGCAACATAAATCTCGCCAAGGTCAAACTCACACGACATTTAAATACTCTATTGCCATTATTAGAAACTCCACTTGACCAAACTCGTCAGACACAAAAGCACTGTCGCAACAGAGAAATCCCTGCCAAGACCAAACATGTTGCAACACGAAAGGTGCAACTTGTCGTGGCCATCTCGGTTGCGACACGAAAACCTCTGTCGCGACATTGTCACGACAAAGAAGCAAGCACTGTTGCGACATGAAATTAAAATGTCGCGACCAAGCAACTTCCTGCAACCTAAAAACCATGTCGCGACCAGGAAAACCCTGTCGAGACCTAAAACTTGCCCAAACCTGCAATAGCCTTTTCTATCATTTCTTGCACCTCCAGCTTCTTCCCAAGACACTCTAAATTATCACAATGGCCTCAGCATGATAAGGGCAACATAAAAATCTGGGAAAAACTTGTCAAATTGTATTAAACAATTCAAAATGAGTTTTATTACAACTCTTTTCTTTTACATAGCAGAAAACTGGATAATTGTCCAGAATTTTAAAAAATACGGCATTAAGCCAAGTAACCGCCTTTTTTCCATTAAGGCCTCGGATGGATTCCATCTCCTGGTGGGCCTCCAGCACCTGAAAAATATTTTCCCACGACGGGGTGAGCAATGCCCAGTAGAAGAATTCTCCTACAAGGGCTACTATCCACCTAAGTGCACATGCAATGCCATGACTTAACATATATCAACACTTTGAGCAATACATATGAATTTCTATATGAATGCTCTCATGTCATGCTAATGTCCCGATCCCTCACTGACTCCCTCACACATGCTCACGTCATGTATGAAAAACCTTCATTTACAAAACAAAAGATTTTTGTTTTATATTTTAACTCCTTGGATAGTCTCCGAAAAACCGCTTTATTAAAAAACCATGTGTCTTTTATGGGTAATGAACTTTCCAATGTCTCATCGCAGGCGTCGTACGCCTTCCAACACTTTCATGAACTTTCATCGTTGGATACATTTGTCTGACCAAGAATACAATCTTTTCACCTGAGGGGTGTCTATCCTTTCTTGCTACTACTTGACACAAAATTTCAAACTGTGCGACTCTAGGACGTCATCCCTTTTAGAGCCCACCATTTAAACACCAAACATAGTGTTCTTGCATGCCATGCACTCACACCCGTTTCACGCGATGTCCCCGTGCATATGCAATGCAGATTTCCATTGCTTGTTTTTTCATTTTACATGCATGATGAGAGCTACATGCAACATTTATGATTTATGGATAATCATATATACATCATACAATTTACATCCATAATACAACTCATGTAAATACATCAATTTCAGCATATATCCACATGATTTTTCACACACTTGCATGTCATTCAATCAAGCAACAACACACAAAACTTGATATTCATGTTCAAACCCAGAACAGTGCACACAGTTCAGCATGTCAGTCCATGTCTAACACCTACACACTACAAAATCATCATACTTAGTACACCTTGCTTCAGAACTACAGTTCTGAGAACAGAGAGGACCCAGAAATTGGTCCGAAATTCACCAATAGTTTGATCACAACTGTTTTTGAATCAGCCCCACCGTTAAGGCTACACCTCATGGCCATTGAATGACCCTTAGACAAGGACTAACTAGATTAGGAGAGAACCCCTACCTCTTGGAGTCTGACGAAAACTCTGGATCTTGGTATTGACATGAAGCTCTCATTGCGTAGATAAACTTTGCCTCTTACTCCGACTAGTTTTGATCGTTACTTTGTCGGAGATCTATGGAAGTGTTGGCGATCGCTCCTCCGTTCCTCTCCCCCTTTCTTTTTACCCTCTCCTTTTTCCTTTATTTCCCTCTTTCCTTCATCCGTTCTTATCCACTATTTGATCTTTCTTTTGGGGTGTGACACATGGCTCCCATGTGTCCCATTTTGTTTTGCCTTTTGGTGACAAGTGTCATTTATGACACTTAACCACTCCCCACTTGATCTTTTCAAGACCACACATGGTCTCACCATGTGGAATTTGCCACATGTCCCTATTTTAAGTCATGATTTCATGGAGCTGCACACATCGCTGAGTCATGCCATTTAATTGCCTTTTACCTAAATTATGTGAAAATTTCGATCATTTTAGAATTCACAATTCGCTGCAGAATTCAAACTCCACTTAAAACAAATTTATTGGTAAGGTCTATTCCGTCACCCGAAGGTGTAGGGAATTTATAGACTTCCCACCTGTACTATAACGGCAAATTATCGTTTTGCTATTTTTCAGAAAAATTGAATTTTTCTCGGGTTTTACATTCTGTATCAAATTGTCCCAAATCATAAACTTCTATATCCAAATCTAAGATTTTTGGATAATTTATTTTTATGTTATTTTTAAAATAAAATAATATATATATTTTTAATTTCTTTGAATTTTATTATTCCCATTTCTCTAAACAAGAGAAATTTCATAAACGGGATCAAAAGATTGAAAACTTTATCAGACAAGAGAAAACTTATTTGCAGATAAGAGTTTAAACAGTAAAAGTTAACACAGTCTCCTCGGTTACCTGTTATATGTAGCAATCCAGTGACCTTCGCAACTCACTGACCTTTCCTAACGCCCTCTTGGCTTCACGGTACTGGGATAAGTCAGTATTGGAGATACTCACTATATGGATCGAAACACAAAAAAGGTATTTGGGGAACCTCCAAACTTTTATTTCATAAAACTCTCTCTTATCTTACATATAAGCTTCTTTGAGAAAAGCTTAGAACTCCATTACAAAAACTAGATACAAAGAAAGATATTATTTTTCTGATATCCTCAATTGAGAAACATTCTCAATTTATAGAGGAGTCTTCTACTGTTTTTGGATTCCTTCTTCTTATCTTTAGTCACCCTAGTTAAGCTCCATTTTGTTATCATCTCGTTCTTTCACTTTCAAAAGTATCGCTCTTCTAGGTGACATGTTCTTTCCACCTCTTCATGTCTTTGATTGTTATCCTCCAGTTGTCCCTGAGGGATATGTCTTCAAAAAGCAAATTAGAATTATAGTGGTTGGCATTTATTGTCAGACCACTTAGCTGTCATTTACATTTATAGTGGTAGACATGTCCTGTCAAACCACTTTAAGGATAAACATTACATCTTTTTCCCAATAGTTATCCAACCTTCGTTATTGACTTTTGTCTTTTTCATTATTCAGGCTGCTTCTGCTCTCCTAGCCTAGCTAGCCGAGAATATCAAATGATCTATCTCTGTTATCTTTTCATTCATAATCCGATAGCTTATTACTTTCCCATCTCCAATAAGTATCATCCAGTGGCTAGTGGCATAGTGGTCTGAACAGTTCTTTTTTCTTAAGTCTGTCATTCTTCCAAGTATCGCTTTTACTCATATTACTCTTTTTGTCTTTATCCATTGTCTATTTAGTTGGCCAATTTTCTTTGGTTTGTTGTAATTATCTGAACTCTGGTTTCTTCACTAGAGTTAAGTGTTTTTGCATGGAAAGCCTTAATGACTATTCCAATGTCTTCATTATATTCAGGACCGATACTAAAAAACTTAGCATAACAGTTCTAATTTTGTGTTAGTTACACAATCGAGATTTTAACCGCTATATGTGATTTTTATCAAGAGTCTTTGATCAGGTAGATCCGATCAACAAAACCATAATCTATTGCATTTTGGATGAGCATAGGATATGCTTGGTCTGTTATCATTATTTTGGGGTAAAATGGATCAATCGGAAGTTCGTAATATCCCTTTCCTATCGACTAAGTATAAATGAAATCTGAAAAGACAAAATTCCCTTTCTACATATCAGATAAAATGATAGTGGGGTTTATGGGTATTTTTTCTGTTTCTTTCTAGGGAAAAAAGAGAATGTCATCTGGGTTTTCTCCTTTTGGGAGGAGTCTATCCTTTGAGGGAATGTTATCTCCACCTGGGAGGTGTTTGTCTTTTAGAAGATTGTTATCTTTCAGGCTTTTTTCCTTATGAAGGATATACATTTTTTGAGTATCTTTTGAGATATTTTTGTTTTTTGACAAGGATATATCTCATTTCTTAATGTTATTAGCAAATGTTGCCTGGCTTTTTCTCGAATGGGACGACATATCTAAGCCTACCTTATTGATGTTTTTAGTCTCCGAGGAGACTGAGGGAACATCTTTTGACCTCATTATTATTTCTCTTAATTTTTCAAAACATTTTTCAAGGAGATTTTGGGACATATATGACTTAGACCTTATGTTATTGATATCTTTTTGTAAATTTATTATTTTTTCTTCAATTAATATAAAAGCACTATAATTTTCTGCAATTATATTCATTCCTTCAGCCATATCGGTGGCGATTTCTCATAGTTTCTGGATGTTATTCGACATTCTTGCTCAAAAAGTTTGCAAGAAAATTGTCAGTTCCTTTTATATGAACAATCTTGAAATTGTAATAACTAAGAAGAGTTTGCCATCTAGACAATCTTCTAGCCTGTACTCCATTTCCTGTGTTATTTCTTATAAATCTTGTAACTTGTGTATTATCAGTTTCTTTTATAAATGTAAAACCCAGGTAAATTTGAATTTTTACAAAAAATGGTAAAATGGGAAATTGCCACTAGAGTATAAGTTGCAAACTTGAAATTTTTCTAGATCTTGGATGATGAAACGGACCTCATCTTTAGATCTGTCTTGCGAAATCTAGTTACCTAGACGAATTTCGTTGAATTCCAAAACAATCGGATTTTCATGATTTTCGAAGCGTCAGACGCCTAGTGGACCCAAAAAACGGGATTTGCGAGAAAAATCTCGAAAGTGGAAAAATAAATTAAGTAAATTTCATTTTAAATAAATTGAATTTAAATTAGGACGAAATAAATTATTTCAGGGCAAAAACGGACCCGAACGAGTCAGGGACACGTGGCGCATTATGAGCCAATTGTTTAAAATTTGGAAAAAGGGGTTAAAAATCATTTTTGGGGCAGAAAAACCACAATTCTGCTGTCTGGTCGTTAGAGAGAGGGAGATGGAGAGAAAAAAAAAAGAAGGAAAAATCTAAACTTCTCTCTTCGATCTACGGAGTTTCCTCGATTGGAATTCGTTGGGCCAAGAACGAAAGTTCATCTACTCGATGAAGGCTACGTGTAGGTACCGAAAACATGGGATTTCTCTGAGGATTCAAGTAAGGAGTTCGGGAAATCAAAGGTTTCGGGTTTAGGAAATGTCCACGGGACTTCCTAAAGTTTCTTCTACGCTCCAAGAGGTAAGGATTCTTCCTACTTTGGTTCATTTTCACTATAAGGGATATTTGGTTGTGTTTTATGCCCTAATAGGCTGTTTGGCCCTTTTTTTGCCCTAAGGGGTTGTTTGGCAAAATTTTGGGATGAGGGAATAGTGCCCTGTTTTGACCCTATACGGTGTCCAGCTTTTAGGGTTGATTTTCGGTTAGAAAAAGAGGGAATTTGGACTAGTGTTCTTCTCGTAAATTGTAGTTACAATTGTGAACTTGAGGTTAGGCTTTTAAATTACCCAAATTGGATCTCTATGGCTGAAGTTATGGTCCATTTAATTTATGGATTTGTCATAGCTTAGGTTGTTAACTATTTGTGTCCAGGTTTTGAAACTGATTTTCGATTAGGAAAAAAGGGAATTTAGACTAGTGTCCCTCATGACAATTGTAATGGAAGTTGTGAACTTGATGTTAGCATTTTGAATTACTTAAATTGGACCTCTATAGCTTAAGTTATGGTCTATTTCATTTCCGGAATTGTCACAGCTTAGGTTGTTGGCTATTTGTGTCTAGGTTTTAGGACTGATTTTCGGTTGGGAAAAAGATGGAATTTGGACTAGTGTCCTCCATGGAAATTGTAGCTGCAATTGTGAAATTTATGTTAAGCTTGTGAATCACCCAAATTGGACCTCTAGAGCTCGAGTTATGGTCCATTTTATAGGAATGCCACATTTTACCATGTTTGACCCCATACTTTATCCAGTTGCAGGCGATTTCAGTTGGGAAAAAGAGGGAATTTGGATTAGTATTCTCTATGGAAATTATAAGCTTTGCATCCAATAAACGTGATTTTGGATTTCGAATTACCTAAATTGGACCTTTATAGCTCAAGTTGGTCATTCCACAGAATTTGCTATAGCTTAAGTTGTTTAATGGTTTTATGTCAAGATTTTGGGGCTGTTAGGGACTAGTTTAAGGCCCGAGTTTGGAACTATTATGTGGTCTATTATGGCTTGTTGTGTGGAATGTTTTGTGGGCATCTCTATTCCATAACTAGTCTTGAGGATCAAGTTGTCATTGCTTGAGTTTGAGTGACATGCTTAGTGGTAATTGATTGGAGGTCAATATGTTTGTCCTAATGTGTTGACATGTGATGAGTTTATGTATGGATAAGGTCATTGCATGGCTTGTTTGTAGGCTATTTGTGGACATGTTATGTCTCAATTCAGCCTAGAGGATAAAGTATGTCATTGCTTGATTGGTGATGACTTGTTGATATTGATGTAATAACGCTAAATATTTAGCATGAGATGTGTGATCATTTAAAATTTTATGTTGATTGATACTAATTGTCCATGATGCATGGGTGATATATGCATAGGTAGAATTGTCCATATCATTCATCATATATGTGACATGGTATAGGCATGAAATGGCACATCGCATTGCATATGCACGGGGACATCGCATGAAATGGGTGTGAGTGCATGGTTATAATGAAAACTGCATTTGGTGTTTGATTGGGTGTGCTCGGTATGGTGGGACAACGTCCAACAGGGTCGCACAGTTGTATGCATGAAAATGAAAATATGTGTCGGGTATTAACAAGTAGGGATAGACACCTCCTCGGGTGAAAGCTCTGTTAGTTTTGATTATACATATGTCACTACTAAAAATCACCAAATTACCGACCATTTTTTTTGGTCGATGCATGATCTTTTGGTCGGTAAACTATTGACCATTTATCGACAAATTATTTAGTCGCGATTTTCGGTCGAGTAATTATTTCCTGACGAAAAATCAATTGGTGATGAAGTGCAGGCCATTTACCGACCATTTACCGACAAACCATTTCCGACTATTTTCCGACCATTCACCCAGGCCATTTGCCAGGCCAAGAAAGAATTTGGCGTTCGATAAATAGTTTCAAATGATCGGTAATTACCCGACCAAATTGCGACCAAAAAACCGACCATTTTTTGAGGAATTTGGTCGGTAAATGAAAATCTCAAATGGTCGGTAATTAAATTTTAAAATTTTTTTTTTTTGCCATTTGGTGGTAATGGTCTCCAAATGAATGGTAATTAAATTCTTTAAAAAATTTTGGTCGGTTTTTTGGTCATAATTTAATTAGTAAATTAATTTTTAAATATTTTTTTGCCATTTTGAGTTTGATATCTTGCTTTTAAATATATATATATATAAAGGAGTAAAAATTATTTTAAAACAACGAAACTAATATATATCTTGCATATATATAATTAAATAAGTCGAAACAAATAAAAACATGAATTCCCAAATCCAAGTATAAGACATAAAAAAAAAAAAAGTGTAATACACTCAATCATCCAACTTAGTGTCCATCATGTTAGATACTGAGATGTATCACAGTCCGTGTAATGGTGAGATGTCGAATGCTGGGGTAGAGGCTGTCTGCTTTGCTTTGCTAATCTGATGCGGTTCTTTGTAGTCTTTGCTTTGTAAAGTCTTTGGAGTAGATCTTGTAGGCTGGAGCGTGTAGAACAATCCGAGGTAGATCATCGGGGTTGAGCTGCGGTCCACCTTCACGACACTTCTTTGTAAGCCGAGTCAAAGCGCGAGGCGCCAACTCATCCTATCTGTCCTCATAGTCGATCATGCGTCGCTCGGTATCGGCCAACTGATATTGTATCGCATTTCGCATCGCGTCCTGAAAGTCCTCCATCGTCGAGAACAAATTCGAAAATGGTCCTAAAGATGGAGCTTCATAATCTGGTCGTCTATGCGAGTAGAATGATGATGTCGACAAACCGACGCCATAGACGGGCATCTTCTCCTTGCCATCCATGACCTCATACAAATCGGTTGTATCCAGGTGGAGCGATGAATGAGAACTCTGTTGCACCATCACATGAACACAGTAGGCGGGAATACGCGAGTCGCGGCGGCTAACACCACTCATATCTTGTCGATAAACATGTAAAATAAGTATTTTAATTTATCTTCCAAAAAAATAAAGAGAGAAGTATAAACCAAATCTTTGGATTTATATTTTTTACATGTTTCAGGGGTCCGTTGGCGACCGTCAACTGCCCGAATATTCATGGATGTGGGTAGCCCAACACCCTTCATTGAGTCCCTTTGTCCATGGACATGAGTTTAACGAAAATCGGGCAGAGTCTCCTTTGTACGGGGAGCTCTACCAAGAATATAACCTGTCTCAATCACATGGCAACCTGTCCAACATTTCACACCAACTACCTTAGATTACATACGGATAAATATGAGTAAAGTAGCCGCAGGCCCATACATCACTATACTAAAATATATCAATCAACTATATATATTACATATTTCAAGTGTTAGTAAATCTGTTAATAAATTCAAACATATATTAAACGTGATGCAACAAGCGGGAATGCGCAGTCGCGTGACTAACATTTCCTCATTATCTTGTCTAATAAACATGTAAAATAAGTATTTTAATTGATCTTTAAAAAAGAAATAAAGAAGTATAAAGCCAAATCTTTGGATTATATTTTTTACATGTTTGTTGGGATCTAAATAAGGTTTTTCTGAGTAGATCTTTTGGAAATATCTACAGACTCAAGGGCTTTTCCATAGGGTCTAAGAACACCGATCCAAGTTCTAATGGAAAGGGAGTTATGCATGTTTCAAATCATGAAGAAAATCAGCACACTGCAGTAATTGCAGCAACGGACCACTGATTTTCTTCATTTTCAGATAGGATATGACCTCAATTTTATCAAGCTATATGGGTGGATTCTAGACTCCGAGGGTTTCCATAGAGTCTAAGAACACTGATCGAGTTCTTCTTGAAGGAGTTATGCATGTTTCGTCATGAATAAAATCAGCACACTGCAGTAATTGCAGCAGCAGGGTCACTGATTTTCTTCATTTTCGGATAGGATATGACCTCAATTTTTATCAAACTATATATGGGTTGATATCTAGACTCAAGGGCTTTCCATAGAGTCTAGAACACCCAATCCAAGTTCTAATGAAGGAGTTATGCATGTTTCAAATCATGAAGAAAATCAGCACACTGCAGTAATTGCAGCAACAGGGCCACTGATTTTCTTCATTTTGAATGGGAGAAATTACCTCAATTTTCTATGGCATTCCCTCCCGGTCTATTCAAAAATCAAAACAAGAAAAAAGCAATCCATTACTCCCAAACATGCCTTATTATCTAATCAACAATAAAAGGTAGGATGAAGGCAAAAATGAAGTCAACTGAATTTTTTTTAATCTGAAAATTGAGTGTTTGGAGAGTTAAATATTCAGTAAGCAAATGCAAAAACAATTACCATGTGAGACCAAGAACTTCAGAGTCAAAATCCCAGAAATAATATGATTAAAACCATTACCATTATTAGAATACATGAATTTTTGCTTGGTTTATTATTGTTGGATTTTTAGAAATGAGTAAGCTCCCAATAATAACAATTGTGTATTGGAAATGTCTTCGACATGGGGAAATAATCGCTAATTTGGACTAACTTATTCTTGCTTGAAAAGTTAGGAGGGAAAAAAATCAAGGTAAGAGGGATATTCAATATTGACCCCCTCACTGATACTAGTACTCTTCTTAGTGTGAAGATGTTAATGAATCTACCCTCAATGAAATTAAAAAACTCGGGAAATCATTGTCGAGGAAGAATTTGGATTTAGATCAAGGATCAAATTGATTAAATAGAAGGATACAACAGATCTTAGGAAAATACAAGACCAAATAAAGAAAATAAGGTTTCTCGGTTACCATTAAAGCTGAGACCAGATTTGGTCGGGTTAAAGTTGTTCAATTAAAATTCTGTGATAGCAAGGAACTTTCTCCCAAATACCCGCGGGCTTAAGTCATATCATACACTCACCATTTGTAAGCAAAACCAATCCCTAAATGGATCCTTGAAGAATATATATTCATGAAACAAAGATACAAAATTTGGACTTTTTGTCATCCTCGTAAACCATGAAGTTTTCATGGTAAACAATTCAAAGTGTATATAGAAATTTCCCTCCTACAGCAGTTGGCTGACCCATGGAAGAGGCCATTTATCATCACATTCAAGGTCAACAATCGAATCCCGAAACAACTCTGAAATTATTCATTACAATAATACATATAAGAGCAAGTTTCAAATTCATCCTTTTATGCATCTTTTACAGTAATGAGTGTAGTGTTTTCTCTAGCAGATCCTGGTGCAGAAAAAACACAGAGAAGACGGGAAGCACCAAATAATCAAATCATTATACAATGGCATAGATTCATTAATAATGGAACATAATAACAAAAATCGTTCAAGCACAAATCATCTTGAAAACGAAACCCCATATTTGTTAATTTGTTATCCTCTAAAAACGAGTACCATAAATGTTAATGCATGCGAGTCTACAACACCAAATGAACATTAAAAAGATAATAAATTAAGGTAGACGATTAAATATTGAATTGCTCTAAAACTTCACGCTTCAGCGTGTTCTTTGAGCACAAAGGAGAAGAGCTCGAGCCGGAGAAAACTCCACCAGCTTAGATGACCATTGCATAACCCGATGTGATGACTTCAAATCTGTATTCTGCGACGCCCTCTCCCATTCGAATCATGGGGACTTTCCTGAGTGGCCCAGGCAATAGGAATCCACGAGTCCGGGCGATACTCCTCCCCAATTTCGATGCCCTCTTTCTTCAAAGCATGAGCAATTGGGAATGGAATTGAAGGAGCGATAAAGGTCGAGATTGGGGCGAGGAAAAGGGCGTTCAATCATTGGGAAGGCTTCCGTTAGGAGAAAGATAAGAACCAGGCTCTTGCTTTCGGCGAAAGATTTGTGATGTTTTTCGAGCTTAGCGGGTTCGATTAGCGGGCTGGAGAAGAGGGTGATATGAAGGCGTGATTCGATCTCAATAAGTTGGGTACTGATTTGGCGCCGAGCCAGCACGTTCCAAGCCTTCAACACTTGGTTTTCCAGAGCTGGGTCGAAGTAAAGCTCTATAGCATACCCTTGTGACATTGCATTTGGTCGGTAATTACCGACCATTCTGAAACAAAATTGGTCGATGATAGAACCTGGTACCAACCATTTTTCGCGATATTTATTTTAATTCGAATTTACTTGGTGCGTGGTGGTCGGTAATTTTGGTGGTAATTAAAATTTTTTTGTTACACCGACCATTTTCCATAGTAATTATTTTGGTGGATTACTTGGTCGATTATTTGATTCAGTAATTTTTGGTCATTAATTAAAATTTTTTGTTCACCAGGCCATTTCCATATTAATTTATTTTGGTGCGTTAGTTGATTACCGTGGTGGTCGGAAAGAATTTTCGTAGCTAATTCCGCTAATTACGAGACCAATTTCGACCAAAATTATTTGGTCGGTAAATATGGTCGGTCTTTTGAGGTGGAATTTTCTTTTGACTGACCCACTTTTGGTCTCTAAATGGTCATTGATTTGGTGATTGTTCACCAGACCAATTTTCGATTAGAATTTGGTGATGTCTGGTTATTTTTAGTAGTGTGTGTCCAACGGTGAAAGGCTATGAAAGTGTAGGAAGGCTTGCGAAGCCTGCGGTGAGACCCCGAAAATTCGCTACCCATAAAAAGACACATGATTTTGAATATAAATGATCATTGAAGTGTAACATCCAAAAAGCTTTTGGTTTGAAAAACAAATGAATTTTGTTGTAAAATGATCATTGGATGTAATCCACAAATGATGGGTTTTATCACACTTTGACATTACCTTGGTGTGGTAGAATTCGGTAAAGACCGGAGTAAAGAGGAAGTCGGTAAGGACTCGGGCGCATGGTACATGATTGAGTATCATCTAATTTCATAGCATGTAGGACTCCATAGTAGAAATTGCATGTTTTTACTTGGAATGTGAATGTGAATTGTGAACATGACCATTGCATGTGAACTTAGGTAGGGAGTAGCCCTTGTAGGAAGTTTACTCTTTGAGGCGTAACTCACCCTTTATAAGACCCCCATTTTAGGTACAGGGAATAAACCGATGCACTGCGCTCACTCGAGGCCGTAGTTGTGAAGAAGCCGACATGTGGCCTTGTTACCATTTTGTAAAATATTTTGGAACAATCTTGTTCTAATGTGTAATATTTGTAAGAATGTTGTAATTAATCTCTTATGAATCGTTTTAAATATAATTTTGTATGTTTTAAATGAACATGGATAAATGGACCATGTGTGGTCATTTTTACTAATAAGTAGACCTTGTGAGGTCATTGTATTATATTGGGTCTCGGATGGGTCATGTTACTATGTTTTGTACAGGTTGGATTTTGGGCCACTTTTACTCATAAATGGACCCCGTGCGGTCATTGTGTTATATTGGGACTCGGATGGGTCATGTTATTGTATGTTCTACAGGTTGTATTTTGGGTAGAGCTCCCCGTACAAAGCAGAGTTTGTCCGATTTTTGTTAAATTATGGGTCCCAGTAAAGGGCACACAACAGTGTGGTATCGGATTACCCGACATCCAAGTGTGGTGGGATCGGTTCAAAGCCTCAAGAGACTTGGAGGCAATGACATGGGAAGCGTTCCATGAGCTCTTCATGGACAAATATTTCCCCGATAATACTGCTGACTTTATAAATCAAGGAGTTTCCTAGAGTTGAAACAAGGAACAATAGCAGTGTTAGAGTAGGTAGCCAGTTCTTTGATTCTTTGGCCACTGTGAAATAATTATGTGGCCAGAGCATAGCCCGACGTGAAAAATTTGAGGATGGTCTGAAAGTGTCCATCCGAGGTAAAATTATGGGACATTCCTACAAAACATGGACTCGATGGTCAAGACAGCTTTGGCCATTGAGAGAGAAGTGGATGATGCACGGAGCATCCGAGACTCGGGTGCTAATGGTAAGATGAAGGGGGACTGGCTTTCTTCTTTTAGCTCTAGAAAGAAACAGAGGACTTCTACTCCACAGCGGGTTTAGGGACAGGGCCGGCTATCGGGGCTGAGGGGCCCGGGATGGAAATCGTTACCAAGGTGGAGCATTTCGGGACTCTAGTCGGCTAGGACCGGACATGTTACCATTGCCACCAACCTGGACATTTAAGATGGGATTGCCCACAAAGGTAGGGATCCTAGAGTTATGGGACACCTCAGTCCCAATCATCAGTGGGACATGCACAGACACAGTTTGTTTCTCTTTACCCCAGCATGGGTAAAGGGAACGATATCGATCCAGGGTGTTGCCTGGCTCCTCTTGCCAGCGAGATAGGCGAAAGGGGCGAGGCATGGGTCGGGGTCGGGACCCGGGGCTCACGGGCCAGGACCCGGCCCGGGGGTGTGTCTACTATTTCACTTATGGGCAAGAGTAATGTTTGACTCTAGTGCATCTCATTCATTCATTGTTGCATCTTGTGTGAAAAATTTAGGCTTAGAGGTTGAAACCTTAGAAAAGCCGTTGCATGTGAGTTCTCCCCTGGGAACAAGGGTGAATGTTGGTCAGATATGTCAGAATTGTGAGTTAGAGATCTCAGGAATTCTTCTCACTATGGACCTAAGGGTCATGGGCATGTCGGAGTTTAACGTCATCTTTGGGATGGACTGGTTGACGGCACACCGAGTCGTTATTGATTATGATCATAGGAGAGTTACGACTTATACACCGGATAATGTTTGTGTTATGTTTCAAGGGGATAAGCATGATGCTTTACCCCAGGCCGTGTACGCTTCTAGATGGCATGGGTAGTTGATGGGTTGGTTGGCAAGCCTTACCCTAGAGGATGAGGCTAGACAGGATTTGGGTCTACCTCGGGTGGTTTGCGAGTATGAAGATGTTTTCCTGGACGAACTACCGGGATTACCTCCACAAAGGGATGTAGACTTCACTATTGAGTTACACCCGGTACATCGGCTATTTCTATGACCTCGCATAGAATGGCACCTGCTGAGTTGCAAGAACTCAAGGTCCGCATAAGAATTGTTGACAGGATTTATTAGGACCGAAAGCACCTCACCTCAGCTTAGTTCTGCTTATATGAAAGGACAAGACCCTTCGCCGCAGATTATCAACATTCAATAGGGTTACTATCAAGAATAGGTACTCTCGTCAAGATTTTTATGATTTGTTTCATCGTTTCTGAGAGGGGCGCAGTTTATTTGAAGATAGATCTCTCACCGTTACTATAAGTTGAGGGTAAGGAGGCGTGATAATTCTTAAGAAGGCTGCCGGACGCAAAGATGGACATTTCGAAGCTAGAGTGATGCCATTCGGATTGATGAATGTCTCCGCGCATAATTCACGGATATTATGCATAGGTGTTCCACCTACCCAGATCAAGTTCATGTGATTTTTATAGACGAGCATCTCGATATACTCCAAGCTGAGAGGATCACATGAGGGTCACTGAGATCGTTTCCACCTCAGAGAAATATCATTGGCGCCAAATTCAAATAAGTGTGAATTTCGCTTACTAAGGTGAGATTCTCGGGGCATGTGGTACTCCGCCGAGGGCATCCATGGGCTAGGAGAAGCTCGAGGCACTATGAGTCAGAGAGACCGGGTCGTTTGATACACTGGATTGGCAGGTACCACAAGCAGGTTCATCGAGGACTTCTCCCGGCTGAAGGTCGCACCTACGACTGTGTCAATTCCTGGCTATGTTAAGTTTGGAGGCGGGGACACCAAGGTGAGAAGGCATTCCAAGAATTGAAAATGAGGCCACTTCAACTCCTATTCCTCGAGAACCCGAAAGGGGACAGAGGTACACATAGTGTAATAGATGCCTCAAGGACTCCGACCGGGATGTAGTTTTGATGCAACCGAGGGTTATGGCTTATGGTTCTCGGTAGTTGAAGAACCACGAGTAGAGTTACCCCACGCTTGATATGGAGTTGGCGGCCATTGTCTTTGCTTTGAAGATTTAGTGCTACTACCTATACGGTGAATAGCTCAAGGTGTTTTTAGGCCATAAAAGTCTGAAGTACATTTTCACAAAGTGGGACCTCAACATGAGGCAACGCAGGTGGATGAAGTATTTGGAGAATTATGATTTCGCTTTGCATTACCACCACGGTAAGGCAAATGTGGTGGTTGATGCACTAAGCTGGAAGTCACGGGGAGTGTTGGCTAGTATAGCTTCCCAGGAGTGGCAGATGATCTAGACTATGGGATGGTTCGAACATCGCACAGCTGACAGCCAGTGGTACCTGGGAGTTTAGCTGGCTACGCCTTCCCTAATGAGTAGAGCGATTGAGGTCCTAGGATGTGACACAAAGATATTGTCCATTAGTGGACCCGGCATAGACGAAGAGCAATAACGGCGGCCGAGCTTATTCACACGGATGGTAGTTCTCGAGATAGGTGGGAAGAGTCGTGGTTCCCCACTGGATGCAGATTTGAGAGAGGAAATCCTCGTGAGTTCCATCGCTCTCGTTTTGGTCGCGCATCCGTGGCGTTAAGACGCATCTATGGTCTTCGCCGCCAGATATCGAATGGAAATGAAGAAACACGTTAGGGGCTTTGGTCATTGATGTCTCATGTGTCAATAGGTAAAGACTGAGCACTAGAGGCCAGTGGAAGTGAGAGCATGTCATGATGGATTTTATGACCTACTTTCCACGGACATCGCGAGGACATGATGCTGTGTGGGTGATAGTGGACCGACTCACCAAGTCGGCACACTTTTTGGCGATGCGGATGACTTTCACGCTGGAGGAATTCTATAGGTTGTATATATAAGAGATTGTCTGGTTACATGGAGTGCTAGTCTCTATAGTATCATACCGAGATTCCAAGTTTACGGCTCATTTTTGGGAGAGTTTCCAACGAGTCATGGGAACACAGTTGATGATGAGCACTGTTGCTTTTCATCCTCAGACGAACGGTTCGTTAGAAAATACCATCCAGACTTTAGAGGACATGTTACGACATGTGTCTTGGATTTTAAGGGTAGTTGAGAAGAACATTTTCCCTTAGTGGAATTTGCCTACAACAACAGTTATTAGATGAGCATACAGATGACACCTTATGAGGCACTCTATGGGAGGCTATGTCGATCTCCAGTTTGTTGGACGGAGGTGGGAGAGAGACCCTCCATGGGTCCTATTCTGCTAGAGACATCCGAGAAGGTGACTTGATAATGGGCGTCTTCACCGCCGTACGATAGAAGAGCACGCCAACCGACTAAGGGAGACTTTTAGAGCCTGGTGGAAGATCATGCGTCTCTCAAGGCATGCCTAAGAGATGAGGGTTAGGTTCGGGTGAAGCGGGTGCTGCCGAGAATCGCACCTTCTCGAGGTACTCCGAGAGGGTTGGTACAATTTTCATCTGCTGGCATTGCCGCCGTGTTTATCGAAAGTGTCTGGCGCGGTGTCTGGCCATAATCATGTTCCAAGCACACCCCAGATTCGACTATGTTGATCGATGAAGCCATGGTTGGAGGCTGAGTGGACTCGAGGAGTGGACCGATGCATATCATGGATAGCCAAGATCAGGTTTTGCGAGGCAAGACTGTGAGGCTAGTAAAAGTGTTGTGGCAGCATTGAGGACTGGAAGAGGCAACATGGGAGCGCGAAGACATTATTCGTTCCAATTATCTCTTCTCAGATAGGTTATATGTTTTTACCATGATACAAAATGACTGTTGCATGTGTGCATGTGATTGTACGTGTATGTATGTGTGAATTTCGGGGACGAAATTCTTTTAAGGGGGGAAGAATGTAAAACCCGGGTAAATTTGAATTTTTACAAAAAATGGCAAAACGGTAAATTGTTACTACAGTATAAGTTGCAAACCTGGAATTTTTATAGATCTCGAATGACAAAACGGATCTCACCATTGGATTCATCTCGTGAAATCTAGTTACCTAGACGAATTTCATTGAATTCCAAGACAATCGACCATAATTTTTCGCAGCCGTCGCGCCTGACCTAACAAAGGGGATTTTTGAGAAAATCTCGTTGAAAAATAAATTAAGTAGTTCATTTTGAAATAAATCGAATCCTGAACTGGACTTAAATAAATTATTTCGGGGCAAAAACGGACCCGAACGAGTTAGGGACACGTGGTGCGATATGAGCCAAGTGTTTAAAATTTGGAAAAAGGGGTTAAAAATAATTTTTGGGGCAGAAAGACCACAATTATGTTGTCTGGTTGTGAGAGAGAAGGAGAGAAAAAAAAAATCCAAACTTCTCTATTCGATTTATGGAGATCCGTCGATTGGAATTCGTCGAGCCAAGAACGAAAGTTCATCAACTCGACAAGGGCTACGGGAAGGTGGGCACCAAACAAGGATTTCTCCGGTGATCCCGCTTGCAGAGCTGGTGAAACAATGGTTTCTGTTTAGAAGTGTCCACTGACTTCCTGAAGTTTCTTCTACGCTAAAAGAGGTAGAGATTCTTCCTACTTTGGTTTAGTTTCCACTCTAAGGGCTATTTGGTTGTGTTTTATGCCCTAAGGGGTTGTTTGGCCCTTTTTTTCCATAAGGGGTTATTTGGCAAAATTTTGGAATGAGGGAATAGTGCCCTGTTTTGACCCTATATGATGTTCAGATTTTGGGGCTGATTTTCGGTTATAAAAATAGGGAATTTGAACTAGTGTTCTTCTTGTAAATTGTAGCTGAAATTGTAAACTTGAGGTTAGGCTTTTGAATTACCCAAATTGGATCTCTATAGCTGAAGTTATAGTCCATTTAATTTCCAGAATTTTCACAGCTTAGGCTGTTAACTTTTTGTATTTAGGATTTGGGACTTATTTTCGGTTAAGAAAAGAGGGTATTTGGACTAGTGTCCTTCATGACAATTGTAGCTGAAGTTGTGAACTTGATGTTAGGATTTTGAATCACTCAAATTGGACCTCTATAGCTTAAGTTATGGTCTATTTCATTTCCAGAATTCTCACAGCTTAGGATGTTGGCTGTTTGTGTCCAGGTTTTGGGACTGATTTTCGGTTGGGAGAAAGAGGGAATTTGGACTAGTGTCCTCCATGGAAATTGTAGCTGCAATTGTGAAATTTATGTTAAGTTTGTGAAGCACCCAAATTAGACCTCTAGAGCTCGAGTTATGGTCCATTTTATAGGGACTGCCACAGGCTACCATGTTTTGACCCCATACACTGTCCAGATTTTGAGACTGATTTCCAGTTGGGAAAAAGAGGGAATTTGGATTAGTATTCTCTATGGAAATTATAGCTGCATCAATAAACGTGATTTTGGATTTCGAATCACCTAAATTGGACCTTTATAGCTCAAGTTATGGTCCATTCCCTAGGATTGCTATAGCTTAAGTTGTTTAATGGTTTATGTCAAGATTTTGGGACTGTTAGGGGACTAGTTTCTGAACTGAGTTCGGAACTATTATGTGGTCTATTATGGCTTGTTGTGTGGAATGTTTTGTGGGCATCTCTATTCCACAACTAGTCTTGAGGATTAAGTTGTCATTGCTTGAGCTCAGAGAGACATGTCGGTGTAATTGATCGGAGGTCAATATGTTCATTCTGAATGTATGACATGATGAGTTATCAGATGGATAAGGCCATTGCATGAATGTTTGTAGGCTATTTGTGGACATAAGTGGTGTCTCACCCCTACTTAGAGGATAAAAGAAATGCGCTGCTTGATTGGTGATGACTTGTTGATATTGATGTATGCTTTAGGTAAATATGTTGACATGAGATGTGATTGTTTGAAATTTTATGTTGATTGATATAATTGTCCATGATGTATGTAAGTGAGAGGCATATATAGAAGTGTCCATAACAACATTCATTATATATGTGACATGGTATAGGCAAGAATGGGAATATCTATCAGACATGCACTAGGACATCACATGAAATGGGTGTGAGTTCATTGCTATAATCAACACCGTTGGTGTTCGATCGCGGGGCTCTGCACGGTGGACAACATCCAACATGGTCGCAAAGGGTTGTAGACAAGGAAAATGAAAATATGTGTCGGGTATTAGCGCAGGATAGACACCTCGTGAAAGCCCCGTTAGCTTTGGTTTCGATACATATGTCTAAATTCATTACGAAAACTCATGAAGTGTAGGAACGTTTCATGGCTTCCCGCGGGTTGCACTCCTGTAAATTCACTACCCCACAAAAAGACACATATTTTTAAACATAAATGATCATTATAAAAATATCCAAAAAGTTTTTGGTTTGAAACAAATGGATTTTGTTGTAAATGATCACGATATCCACAAATGACGGGTTTTATCACACTTTAACATCGCATATGCCAGTAGAGCTCTGTAAGGGTTCGGTAAGAGTGGAGTTTGTGAAGGACTTGGGCACATGGTACATGAGTGAGTCTCATCTCATTTCATGCATGGTGGATTCTATAGTAGAAATTGCATGTTTACTTGAATGTGAATGTGAATCGTGGAATACGACCATTGCACGTGCACTTAGATGTAGAGTAGCCTCAGAGGAAGTTTACTCTACTGGGCGTAACTCACCCTTAATGAGACCCCCATTTCAGGTAAAGGGAATACACTGATGCACATCGAGCCACTGAGGCAAATAGCTAGAAGAAAGCCAACATGTGGCATTGTTACCATTTTGTAAAATATTTTGGAACAATCTTGTTCTAATGCGTAATATTTGTAAGAGTGTTGGAATTAAACTCTTATGAATCGTTTTAAATATAATTTTGTATGTTTTAAATGAACATGGATAAATGGACCATGTGTGGTAATTTTTACTCATAAGTGGACCCGGTGAGGTCATTGTATTATATTGGGCATCGGATGGGCCATGTTACTATGTTTTGTATAGGTTGGATTTTGGGCCACTTTTACTCATAAATGGACCCTGTGCGGTCATTGTGTTATATTGGGCACCGGATGGATCATGTTATTGTATGTCCTACAGGTTGTATTTTGCAGAGCTCGCATAAATGAGACTATGTCCGATTTGTTAAATTCACTGTCCTTGCAAAGGGGACACAATCGCTGGTATCTAAGCTACCCGACATCCACAAGTTTTCCGCAAGTTGACGGTTGATCAACGAACCCTTGAGTTTTGGGGCATCACAATAAAAGGTTTAGGTAATAAGAATACCTCAAATTTATTAATTCCTTTTATTATTGTAAGTAACTCTTTTTCATTAATATCATAATTAATCTGATTATCATTAAAAGTTCCACTTGTATAACAACATATTTCTCATAAATCTGTCTTTAAAATAGCTACCCAATACTTATCTAAAGCATATGTTTGTAGTATTAAATTGTCATTTTCATTTGGCAATGTTAATTTGGGTAAAGCCACCTAATACTTATCTAAAGCATATGTTTTTCACTCTATCCTGTTTGGTTTTTCTTTGTTAATAATTTTGGTAATTCTTGTATTTCTTTTGCTAAGTCTTTATTAAAATCAGAGGAGTAATTTAAACATCTTAAAAATTTATGTATCATTTCCTTAGTTCTCAATTCATTAGGGAAATCTTTTATTTTTTTGGCTATATGGGATTGTAGTTTTATGCCTTTTGAATCTATTATCATTCCTAGAAACTCTATTTCTTTTTTCTTGATATTAACTTTCTTTTCTGAGAGAACTATACTATGTTCTTTATAGAGTGTTATGAAAGTATTTAAATGATTTTCATGATCTTTCTCATTACTTCCAATTGTATTAGCATATCATCAATATACTATTATAAATATAATCATGAAAATGTTCCATCCATTTCCTTTCTTCTAAGACTCATAAATACTCTTTTAATCCTGTGGTATTACTAATCATTCATAATGACCTAAATAAAAGTTAGCAATACAGGTACATCGCTATCCATTTTTTAATGTCAAAATTTTTATTATAAATGTCTTAACGCGGTATTTATTCCCTCCCTTTGCCAAATTTATTAATATTTCCTTATTTGGGATATAATATCCATCAAATTTAGTATTCTTATTCACCTCCTTATAATTTATCATCATTCTTGCTTTTCCTCTTTTTATCTCACTATGTTTTCTTATCATAAAAGCAATGCTACTATGTGGGCTTTTACTTTCTCTTAATAGATTCATTTACATTAATTTATTAATTTGTATTTAAAAATCTTCTATACCTTATTGTGAATATATCATTGGTTTTACTCTAATAATTTTATCAGGATCTATCATTTCTAATTTACAATAGATTTTTGTCCTTTCCTAATATTTTAATGGGTTATTACTAAAATTTTCTTTCAATTTTCCACATGTGTCATGGACTGTTACTTTATATGTAATAGATGTATTTATTTTCTCTGTCCTCCATTTTCTAGCATTTTGATCATAATTTATTCTAAAAGGTTTTAATATTCTTGATACTCTTATCCAGTGGTTATAGGGTGTTTTAAACATTATGGTACGTATAGTTTGTTGATATATCGAGAATTGTTGTAAAAAATCATTTCCTAATATAATATCACATTCTATATTGTCATATTGATAAATTTTCTTTTCCTATTTTTTAATATTTTATTATGAATTTAATATTTTCACACTCTTTCTTTGTTTTATAATCTTTTCTTTTATTTCATTACACCTTATAAAGATTTTAGTATCTTTCATTCTTTTAAATAAAAGTTTTTTAAATATTTTTATTTGTTGATCATATCTATTAATCACATATATATAACTTAGTTTCAATATTTACTATTATAAATAGCATAGTAGGGAATGTAATTTCTTTCATTTTTGTTTTTCTAAGAAAATATATGTCTTCACTATATATTTATATTCCTTCTTTTGTAAACTTATATTTATCTAATCTATTTAGGAAACTATTTCCTAAGAGAATATCATAAAGTCCATTTCCTTGCATTCTATTATCTTTGTAGTAATCTACCAAAAAGGTTATCCCTTATAATCTTATGGGTATTTCTACCTTTAAATTACATTTAATGTTTGACCATCATAATTTTTAAAAACATATGGGCTTGTTATACTTCCTATCATTTCACATTTATCAATCAGATATATTAAAACTACACTTGTATCTATTAAAAAATTTTGTTTCTTCAACTTCTCTTCTTCTCTTATCAGAATAATTTCTAATGAAAGGTAAATGTACTTTTCTCATTCTTTGGAAAACTTCTTCTCCTTGTATTATTTCTCATATTATTTCCTATTAAGAATTTCCAAATATGGCAACTAATTCTTTTGTATATAAACTTTTTCGGGAATATCATCTTCAAGACTTAAAATGTAATTTGTTGGTATTTCTATTCTATCCAACTTTTGAGGTTCTATTATTTCAGCAATTTCTTTACATTCATCACTAATTTCAATAAATGGCTTATCTTGATAAATTTTTCCATAGTTTGAGTTTGATAGTGTGTACAAATCACTATAATACATTGTCATTACATTATTACATTCTTTCATAAAATCATTCCTTAAGAATTTGAAATATAAGCTTAGACTATTATCAAAAAATCTTATCTCCTAGATTAATATTATATTGGTAACATGAACATCAATTTTGTATATGCTAAATTTCCTTGATGTCTTAATGTGGCTTTCTATGTGTTTGTATCAATCTTTTATCATGTAAATAGGACTATCGTGTATTTAGATTTTCGTGGAATAATGATTTTATTATTATTTCAGATTCTACCAAATATAAGACTTATTTTTTTCACTTTTTATCTTACTTAATGTTTCATTTATAGTTTTTGATAATAAATTGAGCTTTATGTAGCCTTGTTAATTGTTATACTTTTTTCTATCTTTTAGTATTCATAGATCGTATATTTTTTATACATATATATTTTATTTAGGTATCTTAGTAATCATTCTCCTGGGGCTTTCAGATCAAAATTTAGACTCTGGATTTTCTGTAATTTTCTATTATCAAAAGTGTCTTTCCATCTATATCCTTCTTGATATTCTTTAACACTAATAACTTCAAATTCAGAAATATCATCTTCCTCAACTATTTCTTTACTCATTCTGTATCACTTTTTGAAGAACTATTGTCATTCTCACTATAAACACTACTCATTTCCCTATCAAAACTGTGACACCCCAATGGCGGGGGTCCCGCCAGACAACTCACAACTCCGGTGGAATTTCTCTGCGATTTCGGATGACCTGTAATGCTCACACTGTTGTGTCCCATTTATCGGGATCCATATTTTCACAAAAATAGGACAGAGTCTCTTTTGTTCGGAGAGCTCTACCCAACATACAACCTGTATAACGATATAACCATAACCGATCCAAGGTCTCAACAGAAGTAGTAATGACCATACAAGGTCCATATGTCTATATCCCCAATATACAACTATATCATAATAATCCATAAGAGTTTATTACAACACTCTTATACAAAACATATATTAAAACTAGCTTGTTCTAATATAATTTACAAAAATATTTATCAAAGCCACATCCTGGCTTCCTTTAAAATCACTCGCCGAAAGTGAGCCAGTCTCCCGCACACTTCAGACTTAAAGGGGGGAGTCTCACGACGGGGTGAGCAATGCCCAGTAGAGAATAACTCCTACAAGGGCTACCCCCCACCTAAGTGCACATGTAATGCCATAAACATATTCGAGTAAAAACATGCACATTCCTACTCAAATGTCTACATGTCATGGATGAGAATGTGACTCACCCTATCCCATGTCCCGAGTCCTCACCGACTCCCTCACACATGTATATGCCGAATGTGAAAACCAAACCGTCATTTGGTTCCATTTTTTTAAAACAAAAGCTTTTTGTTTTATAAATCAAAATTCATTGGATGGTTCCCGATATCAACTTGTATTTCCTAAGTTTTGTGTGTTTATGCATTTGTGGGCCACGGATTTTCGGGTTTACATCGCAAGACGCCGCACGCCTTTCCAACATTTTTACGGTCTTTCAACTCTGATGATCATGTCTAACCGCGAATGCCGGGTCTTTCACCCTTAGGGGGTGGGGGGATCTACCCCAACTTGCTATGCCCAACACACATAATTTTCATTTTTAAAACCGCGAGACTCATTTTGGACGTTGTTCCATGTTATTGAGCCCACCATAGAACACCAAACACAATGTCGATCAACGATGTACCCACGACATACCATCGAACACCAAACACAGTGTCGATCTCTACCATGCACTCACACCTAACACAATGAGGTGTCCTCGTGCATATGAAATGCAATTATGCCATTCCATGTCTATACCATGCCATAGATATGATGAGTGCTATATGGACATTTTAAACCATGCATAATACCCATGCATCATTTGGACAATCATATCAATTAACATACAATTTCCAAATTGTAAGACCCGAGAAATTCCAAGTTAGGGAAAAAGGGCAAAATCGTAATTTCGACACAAACTTGCACTTCGCTAAACCGTAATTAATTTCAATCTTGGATGACTAAACTGGTTCACCGTTGACCTGTCTCGCCGAAATCTAGTTAGCACGTGAAAATTTCGTATTCCGAGACACGGAGCCATGACGCTGAGGCATCGCTGCCGTGCCGTGAAATGAATTTCGATGGACGAAAGTCACATATAAGACGTACTACGCATCATAAGTGGTAAGAGAGAGAAACGATGAAAATGGACGGTCGTATAGTGCCAAATATCAATTCTGGTAAAAGAGGGACAAGATGGTCATTTTGGAATTTGATTTAAGTCACAGCCGACAAAATGGTAATAGTCCTTCTTCTCCTTCATTAAGCCAAAAGAAAAAACGTGTGGGTCATTTCGAGATGCGCTGGTTTCCATTTTTTGAGAGCTTTAGAGCAGAGGTGCTTCTCTGTAATATCGGGAGATCCGACCGTCTGGCATGGCCTTCGCCTATAGAAAGAAAACGCTCTACGCGGAAAGGTGCTACGCAAAATCTTGGATTGTGAGTTGACAACTCCAAGAGGTAGGATTTTCTTCCTACTTGGGTTTTATTCCCATTTTTAGTGTTTTTCGAATGTTTGAGTCGATTGAGGCCATTAGGGGCCGTTCGATCGGTCTCAAACCTTGGGACCGAATTAATATAAAATTTTGAAACAACGGCTGATGTTGGTGTGAAATTTGTGTGTTTTGGTGTTAATCATATTGATCGATTCGAGGCCTAAGTGGCAAAGGAAACGCACCACAAGGTGAACCGATTATTTATTTGAGTTGAACCGCAAACCCTGTGTGGTTTTACTGCTCGGTCAGTGGGACACGAAAAATGTATTTTCGTGAAATTATGTGTTTAAGCTAAGTAATTCGAATCGACCGTATGTTTGAAAATTACTCCAAGGAAGCTAATTTCATGTTCGAAAATGATAATTACATAACATGTTTGGTGATTTAATTTTTATGCGAGTATATTCATGTTATATATTTGCATGTGATTAGACTGTATTGGAATTGGCATACATGCATTCCATATGCACTGAGACATCCTAGGACTATGTGAGCAAGGTAATGACGAAGCCCAGAGAAAATGGTCTCTGGAGGGTAGTCTAAAAATATTAATTATCTGGAAGGTAGTCCATAGAACCAAAAATATCAATCGTCTGAGCGGCCCAATTGATATTCATCGGAGGGTAGTCCATTAAACAAATAATATATCAATCGCTTCCGAGCTTTTCAATTTGATATATACACATCGGGAGGGTCATTCCCCATTAAGACAAATATCTCACGAGGCTTAGGCGAGTGTGAGAGAGTCGGGGAGGACTCGGGATCTGAGTTGGTCATGTAGACATTCAAGTAGGATCATGCATTTGCTTGAATGTGTGTTTACTTCAACATTGCACCGCACTTAGGGCGGGTGAAAGAAATTTCCACTTAGTGGCAATTCTCCCATCAGCTTTAAATTTCACTTCGCCGTGGACTTCTTTTTATTTACGTGTGTACAGTAGTCATATGGAGGATTCGCTCATTCTGGGCGCTGAGTTTTCAAGAAAGTCGTGTGTGGCTTTGATGATCTTTCCATGTATTAGAATTCTCTAATTTGATAAATGTTTGTTTAAGAGTAATTTACTTAACTCTTATAACTATGATATAGCTGATATGTTTTTATGGATATTGTAGTATGGGCCTAAGAGGCCGTTTTTATCCATATTTGTATCATTGTGGTTATATTGACTCCGTCAGACGTTATATGCATGTTTTGTAATCAGCAGAGCTCCCGTACAAAGGAGATCATCGATTTTCCTGCACACGGCAACCCGACATCCACTGGGCTGCTCACGGCTGACGGTAGCACCCGACTCCCCGGGATCAAGGCCACAGCTTGAGATCGAGCTTAGGTATACGAATACCTAGGGAGCTCGGGTTTGGGTAACCATCACCACTAGGTGGTTTGATGTGGAGTATAGGTACATGGAAACCTATAGATTGATGATTTGGGGCCAGCCTTGGGTTGAAGGGAGAGCATCGCCACTAGGTGCTCCGATGCCAGGTATAGGTATGAGATTACCTAGGAAAATCACGGGACAAAACTAGACACTACATGCATGTGTTTTGTGCTGTTTGATAATTGATGTGAACATGTGAATGTTGATGAATGGTGTGTATACCATGTTGTGTGTGTTGTGAAATGTTTGTGTGCTTAAGTGGTTAGCACATAGGTGTTGGAATATGTTTGGGAGTTTTTACAGTGTGTAAAAACTGGAACAAAGTGAATAAATGAAAATAAATTGGAAAATTTATTTGGTTTAGAGGTGAAGAAATTTAATTCTTAAGGTTTTACAATGTAAAACTGAAGAAGATTAAAATAAGATAACTCTTTTCAAATTTTATTTGGGTTGTTGGAAGGTGAGAAGAAATTTTAAGAAAGAAATAAATTTGATAAATTTATTTGGTTAAGAGGAGGAGAAAATAATTTTCTAGGATTTGCAAGGTGTAAAATTGAAGAAAGGAAGAAAATAAATTTTTATGAATTTATTCGAGTGTCAAAAAAGAAATGAAAAAAATGATTTTAAAGGATTTTTAGTGATTTTTCCACTGCTGGAAATAAATGAAAAAAAAAAAAATTTAATTATAATGAAAAACGAAAAAAATGTGTTGCGGCAGATTTGACTCGCTTTACCAAATTGTGCCAAAAGAGGGAAAGAGCAAGAGGGATCAGACAAATACTAGGCTCAGATTGCAATCCCGGCTGGTAGCGTGGTTGGTTCAAGGAGAGATCAGATCGCGGGATATTAAAGCCTTGTATCATAACAGCAAAGTGAAATAGGCTGCCGTGTTAGCGCATCAAATAATCGCCAGACAGGATCGAGGTGTTTAGCCTGGGGTTGAAATTGGCCGCAATACAAAAATGTCAATTACGGCGCAGGCGAACAGTGTTCGGGCGCAGGCACGCGCGCCACGCCCACGATACGGCCGGGCGCAGCCATGACACGGGCGCCGGGCCCTACGACACGGCCACGACATACGACGTTGGTGTCGCGCCGATCGGGCTGAAATGGGGCGCACGGCGTGCGGCGTGGAAGCTACGATATACTGGCCATTAGGGCTCGCGACACGGCCGCCTTCACGACACGCCCAGTGACCCGCCACGATACGATGTATTAAGTGCGCTGTCACGCGCCAAAGGTACACCGCTCTGGCTGGGCCACCGGGTGCCTGCGGCATCCGCTTGGTTTTTCGAACCTGGTTTTCGACTCGCGGATATTTTTTGAGTCACCGCTTAGACCTGGCTCATGAACACTGCTCATCACAAAAATTTTGAAAATATTTTTAAATTAAATTAATTAAAATAAGCAACAAAATCAAATAAAATTCTGATAAAATTTTAAAAATGAAATTTCAAAAATAAAATTTCAGGGATCGAATGATCTGATTTGTGGATAAATCTGTCCTACATTGCTTCATAATTGTGAACCTGATATATACGCCGGTTAATGTATGATTAGTGTCCAAGGCCGTGTTTATGCCTCGAGATATCAGATTGTGTATCGACCGCCATGTTAATCGTGTAGATGGCTAGTGAGGGTGAGGACGCGAGACGCCCACGTGGCGCCCGTCAGCACCACCGACATTCGACCGCCCGCCCTCAGATGGACCGCCAGCCTTGCTAAGGTCATAGTGTTGCAATGGCATATCGCAGACGCCAGTGTGTGGCAGATAGTCGTGGAGGTCCTAGTAACTCCAGAGATTTAGAAACGCACCACCCTCCGACATTTACCTGGGCGAGACCCAATGGTATGCACCATTGGTTTATGTGCATCGAGAACGCATCGGGAGGCCGGAGATCACCTCCGATACGACCAAGGTCGTTACCAGATTCCAAATGGGGAGGGCGAGGCCCGTATGGTGGAGATGGGTTAAGACTTCTGTGAGACTCAGAGGTTAAATAGACACGGGCAAGAGTTTCAGGAGCCGCTCATGGGCAAGCATTTTCCGTGTGAGACTCCGGCGAGACATGCCAAAGCTCAAGAGTTCCTGTATCGGGGCTAGGAATGATGACAAGATCGGACTACGGGCCCGAATCACTGAAAGTTGGGCCATTAAGTGATGACTACCCGCTACGTACATGGCCAAGGTTGGGGGAGGTTCGAATGGACCGAGGTTGTCCATCTGCGCGATTGTAGGACTCCGCCACAGGATATGGATTCTATGGTCGGGACGGCCCCGACCATAGAGAAAGATATTTAGGATGCTCCTGAACACTGGGAGCGCGAGTGTTAGTGGTAAGAGGAAGGACGCTTCTCAGTTCAGTGGAAGAGGCGTAGAGCTCTAGTTCTCGAGATCTCGTGGTAGTCACGGCCATCCGGCCAGTTGACGTATGAGAGTCACTTACGTAGTGACAGATGAGCCGTCACTATGCAGGATGTGACGCGTGCTACCATTATCACCACCGGGACACATGAGACGGATTCGTCCCTAGAGACGTGGATCCGGTTTTGGGACATCAAGGCCCCGGGGCCGTATGCACTCAGAGAGGATACAGATGCTCTCCACAAAGACAAAGTGACAGCCGAGGAGCCAACCACTAAGCCGTGGAGCCACACGGCACCCCACATTCATGTGCAGCCCGAGAGGCCAGGCTGAGTAGAGGCAGTGACGAGGCCCACAAAGTGTGGACCTCAGGGTTCGGGGGCGTGTCTGATGCTGCCACACCGCAGCTGAGCCGCCAGACGCCAGCCTATACAGTGGTACGTGCTTTTGTTATTCGCCGATTTTTTTTTTTTGGCTGGTAGATGTTATTTGATTCCTCAAGTGCTTCGTATCTCATTCATTACGCAGATCGCTGTGATCGAGTCAGCTAGAGGTCGAGACCTAGGGAGGAGCCTTTATATGTGAGTTCTCTCCTAGTGATTGTACATAATAGGGATGATATGTCGGTTAAGTGATGGAGATCTCAGATCACCACAAAGGGACCTAAGGATCATGGACATGTCGAGTTCGATGTCATCCTCGATGGATCGGGCCGACAATTACAAAGGTCGCGCGACTGACTGAGGACAGAGAGTTACCGCCTACACGCGTGACTGCACTGTGTGGTATTTCAGTGGAGACAAGCATGACATTTTAATTCCTGCACAAGATACGAGCTCCAGTGTCGGGATTGTGCTCATGTTTGGCTAGCGAGCTCACTCCCTGAGGACAGGAGAGACCGATCTAGATCTACCCCGCAGCATGCGAGCATGTGGATGTTATTCCAGATGAGGTCGACCTGACTACCTCCACATGTGGTGGTAGACTGGCACGAGTCACAACCCGGGTACTTCACCCATCTCACGACCCCGCATGTGATGGCACCCTGCTGAGCTCGCAGGAACTCAGAGTCCAGCTACAGGAGCTATTGAACAAGGGGTTCATTAGACCGAGCACTTCACCACGAGAGCTCCCCGGTTCTATTTGCGAAGAAGAAAGACAAGACCCTTCGACCGTATCGGAGCCACGACAAATAATGTATTACATCAAGAACTCCACTCCACACGAAGATTGATGATTTATTTGATCGCTGAGAGGCACGAGTCTACCTAGCATAGACCTTCTCGCACCGTTACCATCAGCCGAGGGTTAGGATACGATATTCCTAAGACATAGATAAGTATATGGGTACCAAGAAGCTACAGGATGCCCTTCGATCGAATGGCACGTGCTTTCCGCTACATTCACGGATCTTATGATAGGATATTCCAAACCTCTATTTAGATCGCTTTATTTAGTCTTCGTGGATGATATTTATCTGACCTACCCTACCGAGTGGGAGCATGAGACACGAAGATCGCTTTACGCTTGTCGAGAGACCATCGGGCTAGAGACGCTGTTCCGTGAAGTTCAGTTCCGCTTACCGAGGCGGGTTTCGGGACACGTGGTGTCGCATCGAGGCCGGCCGACCTGCAGAAGGTCGAGGCAAGTGATGAGTCGAGAGGCCGGGCCGGCCTTTCAGACGTAGTTTCCCAGGACTACCGGGTATTACGTGAGATTCATCGAGGATTTCTCCGTGATTGCAAAGACCTACGACCAGTCAATTTGTAGCGAGGACAAGTTCGATTGATGACCGATGCGAGGAGGCATTCCAGAGCTGAAGAGGAGACTTACTTCGCCTCCCATCTTGATAGTTCCTAATGTGGGACAGGGTACACGTTGGTATTATGATGCTCGAGGGCCTGATCGGGATGTGTTTTGATGCATCCAGAGTGGCAAGAGCTTACGGTTCTCACGCCAAGAATCATGAGCACTACCCCACACATGACAGTTGGAGTTGGCGGCCGTAGTCTTCGCCTTGGAAGATTTCCGCCCACTACCATACGGCAGAGTTCAGACACTCACCATAAAGTCCAAGTATATTTTCACGCCACGCATGGACTGAGTTCCTAGAGGATTATGACTTCACTCGCGACACCATCCCGGTGGCAAATGTGGTGGCTGATGCACCGCCCGGCTCACGAGGAGATTTGGCTAGTGCATAGCTTCACGGAGTGGCGGATGCTCGACCGGTGGGTCGGCTTTAGGCTAGCGCACGGTGCGCACTGTGGTACCTTAGTAGCTTAAGGTTACAACGCCTCTCGGCTGAAAGGTGAGTGATTGAGTCCCGCCAAGGTGGACGCAAAGATAGTGTCCATCGTGACAAAGAGTGCAATGTGCACGGTGACGAGGGTCGACCGCTCACGCATGGCAGTCTTCAATATAGGGGACTCGGTATTGTTCCCATTTGACTCCATTTGAGAGAGGAGATTCTCGTGAGTTTCACCGCTCTCGCTTTCACAGATCCAGTGGTAAACTAAGATGTACCAGATCTTCGCAAGATTACCGGAGTGGGATGAAGTGACATCGTGAGGGGAACTTTGTTCGACGATGTCTCATGTCAAGAGGCGTTAAGGCCGAAAGCACCGTAGTCAACAGGTCGTCACCATCGAGGTGGCCGAGTGTTTTCGAGCACGCTACGACGGACTTCGCGACCACTGGGCCACTAGGGACGCCAGCCAGGCATGATGCTAAGATGGGTGATAGTGACCGACCACTGTCGGCACATTTCCTAGTCAGTATGATGACCTTCGGCCGAGAGACTTCACTTGCTGTACATTCGCGAGCTTGAACCGACTACATGGAATACCAAGATCCATAAGGTCTATCAGTGACCCGGTGATTTCGCACACTTTGGAAGAGTCAAAATGGGCCATGGGCACACTACCGACGATGAGCACGGCTGAGCCTCCACCTCTACGCATGGTCGGGCCCCGAGAGGACTATATGGTGCATTAGAGGACATGCCACGAGCATGCTGGGCCCCGGATCATAAGGGCAGCCGGGAGGAGCATTTGCTCTGGGAATTCCGCCACAACAGTCAGCCATTGTGCGAGCATACAGCGGCACCGTATGAGGCATTATATGGGAGGCCATGTAGATCATCAAGCGCAGCGAACGAGGTGGGAGAGAGCCCATCACTCCGTCCTATTTGATTGGCACTGAGAAGCGTGAGCTTGATATCGACAGCCGCTTCACGCCGTATCGGCGTAAGAGCTATGCGTATGTACGACGCCGACCCTTAGAGTTCGAGGCTGGGGATCATGTCTTCTGGAAGGTTATGCCTAAGAGGGAGCGGTCGTCAGGGGCAAGCGAGGAAGCTATCACGCGGTTCATCGACCTTTCGAGATACTCGAGAGGGTAGGCACGGCCAACAAGAAGGCATTTCACCAGCATGTCAGGTGTCCACGCAGGTGCTTCACGCCCCATGCTCGGGAAGTACGCACTGCATCCAACCCATGTGGTGGACGGTGACGATCGGAGGCGACACGACTTTACCTTCGAGGAGGGACCAAGCATTGTTGATAGTCAAGATCGTGTTTCAGCAAGACCGTGAGGCGAAAGCATACTTCATGGAGACACTATGGGAGTGGGAGAAGTTCACGGGGAGCGCGAGGACACGATGCGCCACCACTCCCTTCTTGTTTAGGATGAAGGCACGTGGTTTAGTTGTTTAGCATTTAAATGACTAGTTTACGTGTATGGCATGAAAATGCTGCATATACATGTGAGTGAGAGAGATTGTCCTGAATTTCGGGACGAAATTCCTTTTTAGGAGGGGAGAATGTAAGACCCGAGAAATTCCAAGTTAAAGAAAAAGGGCAAAATTGTAATTTCGATTACAAACTTGTAAATTTGGTTTAAAAATCCGTAATTAATTCTCTAAATCTCGGATGACGAAACAGGTTTCACCGTTGGAATCGTCTCGCGAAATCTAGTTAGCACGTAAAATTTCGTAAATATTCCGGCAGACATTGAGTCGGCATCGCTTCGGCGATCGCTTCGAAAAGCCAAGAACAATTTCAACGCGACGAAGTCACATAGCACGTATCACGCACTATGTTTTCACGTAGCAGGCAAATGATTTAAAACTGACCGCCGAGATAAGGCCGAATATCACTCGTAAAAGATAAGACGAACGCCACACTGACCTTTTCGATTTACTCACTAAAGGACAAAATAGAATAATTTTCTCCTTCATTAAGCCAAAAGAAAAAAAAAAAAAACGGGGTCATTTTGGAGATGGTACTACTTTTGAGAGCTTTTTGTGAGAGGGTGCTTCCCAGAATATTAAGAGATCCGACCTCCGTCACGCCTTTTCGGGCTCGGCAGGCTAGGTGTGATCGTGCTTTACGCTGCTGTGCTACGCGTGACTCCGGATTGTGAGTTTTTGACAAACTCCAAGAGTGTAGGATTTTCTCCTCTACTTGGGTTTTATTCTCATTTTTTAGTGTTTTTCGAATGTTTCAGTCGACGAGGCCATTGTAAGTTTGCTGACGTCCCAAACTCGGGACCGAATTAATATAAAATTTTGAAACAAATTGGAGCAGCCCGTGGCTGCTCCACGGCTGATGTTGGTGTGAATGGTAGTGTTTCTTTGGTGTTAATCATGTATTGATCATTTTGTACGGAAGTATTTTGAAACATGTTCATAAGGTAAATCCAATTATTTATTTGAGTGTTAAACCAGAAACCCTAGGGTTTTGCATCGCCTTAGAATAAGTATTACCGAAAAATGTATTGTGTGAAATTATGTTTGGTTAAGTAATTCGAATCGAATCATATGTTTGAAAATTGTACTCCAAGTGAGCTAATTTTTGATGTTTGGAAATGATAATTACATAACATGTTTGGTGGTGATTTAATTTTTGCGCGAGTATATTCATGCTATATATTTGCATGTGATTAGACTTATTTGAATTGGCATACATGTATTCCATATGCAATCGGAAACATCTCAGGACTCAGAGTTAGTGCATGAGGAATGAGTTTAGAGAAAATGGCTCGGGAGGGCAGTCTAAAACATTACTCATCTATATAAATTACAAACCAAAATATCAATCGTCAGCCGCCCAATTGATATTCATCGGAGGGTAGTCCACAAAACAAAATAATATATCAATCGTTTCCGAGCGCCCAATTGATATATACACACCTGAGGGCTGTCCACCATTAAGACAAATATTCTCAGGCAAATAGGCTATGTGAGAGAGCCTGAGGACCTGATCCCAGTTACTGCGTAGACATCTTGTTAGGTGACTGCATTTGCTTGAATGTGTGTTTACTTCTGTAAATATCAGACCGCACCCAAAGCATGAAGAAATTTCACTGCAGTATGCATTCTCCCACCGAGCTTTAATACCCTGGCCGCGACCCTTTACTTATGCCATAGGAGCGCAAGTAGGACCGCCGGCCCCAGAGGTTGAGCTTTGAAGAAAGCCGTGGCTTTGATGATTTTCCCCACATGTACAGAATTCCTAATTTGATATATGTTGTTTAAGAGTAATTTACTAACTCTTAACTATGTAGTGATATAGTTGATATGTTTTTTACGGATATTATAAGATGGGCCCAAGAGGCCGTTTTATCCATATTCAGACATCATCATATTTATATTTGACTCCAAGTCAGGACAGTTATATGTGTGTGTTTTGCAATCAAGTAGGAGCCCCATTGTGCTGAGACTTCGCCCGATTCAAGGTCAGCGCTGCAACTCGACATCCACTTGTGTTCCGGCAATGATGCAATAACCTGACTCCCGGACGGCGCCACACAAATAAAACACACAAATACATGTCAACATATTATACACACATATATTATATCTACAAGTCATCACCAATCAAGCAATGACTTACCTTATACTCTAGGTCAACTTGTGACACCAAGGTCCACAACAGCCACAACCAAGCCATATGAATCGCCTGTTCATACAATGTTACATCACAATAAACCATTAGAATGCATACAATTTGACTTCAACACAATTTCACCAAGCATATCACTAATTCAAGCAATTATATATTACAATCATAATAATTAGAAAATCTTGACATTAAATCATTAAATGCCTTGTCAGAAAGGGGGCCCCAAAACGACCATAAATTGTTATAGAGGTTCGACGGCATCCAAAAGCCTAACATCAAGTTCTCAGATAGGCTATGCTCCTCAAGGATGCTAGTCTAAATTCTCCTTTTCCCAGTCAAAATCAACCCAAAACTGACAAGAGGTTCGCCAAAATAGGGCATTGGGCGCCTGAACAATCATAACATGAGTTATAGAGGTCCAATTTGGGTGATTCAAAATCCTAACATCAAGTTATCAAATAGGTCTACAATTTCCTTGAATACTTAGTCCACTCCTCCTTTATAACCAAATCACCCCAAAATCGACATCATATAGGGTCAAAACATGGCACTATTCTATAACCCATTATTTTGGCAACAGCCCTTGCGGTAAAAATGGCTGAAAAACACATAATAAAACCCGGTGATATCAGTCCCAGATCAAATCACTCAACACAATCTTGATTTCTGGTGGCAAATGCCAACATCTTGTGGCTGATCATCACTGCCAACATGCTCAACAAAACCACAATAGTTCTAACTTTCAAGAAATAACCCAAGCAGAATGAAACCCCTACCCTCGAGAGTGGTTAAGTTCTGTGAAGTCCCATGGAAGATTTCTAAACCCAAACTCGATTGGTAACCAACTGAATCGCCGAACTCCTTCTGATTTCGGGCAAGGCTCATGCGTAACCCTCGCCAAGTAGATGATCTTGCACCAAATTCGACGAGATCCGACTCACCCTGACTCATAGATCCTAAAGAGAAACGGTTTTCCCTTTTCTCTCTCTCTTTTTTTTTTTTCTCCCGTGAAGAACTAGGAAATGTCATATTATCCTCCCAAATCCCTTTTTATTTTATTTTTCATGTTTTCCTCCCAATTCCCTTTTTTTTTCCTCACTTAATCTTGTTTAGATATTATTAGTCTACATTGAGCCATGTGTCCATCGCTCATTCTGACACCTAAGCCGCCTTAAAACAATTTATTTATTTTCGTACCACTCCATTTTAAAATGGAAATTAACTTAATTTATTTCCTAACTCACAAAATTCTCGTGAAAATCTTGTCCCTGGAGTCACTGGTGACTCACCATCCAGAAATTGCAAAAATCTAATTTGTTTAAGAATTCGAAGAAAACTTTCAGATCACTAGATTTCACAGAGACAAATCCAACGACGCAACTGCTTTCTGCCATGCAAGATCTAATTTTCTGCGCTTCCGAACTATTACAGGCAATTATTATTATTATTATTATTATTATTATTTTACCGTTTTTCTTGAAAATTTCTAATTTTCCCGGGTTTTACAAAAACTTATTATATTTTCTAAATCATAATTTTATTTTAATAATAAAATAATAGGAAATAATAAACTCATTATAAGTATATGAGCTAAACAGCGGAAATAATAATCCGTTGTTTACCCTCTCTATTGAAATCTATATTGTATATTAACTAATGTATCAGCTCATAGGTTTTGATAAAATAAAAGAAGTAAATTATATAATAATAAAATAATAATGATGAATTTGTTTAGAGAAATAGGAATAAAAATTAAAGAAATTAGAAAAATAATATTATTTATTTGCAACACATAAAAATAAATTATCCAAAATCTTAGATGATAATATTGAAGCTTTATGATTTTATATAATTGATATAAAATTTGTTTATGATAATGCACATGTTATATAGAAAAGTTTGTTATGTAATATAAGCATGATAGATTTATTTAAATAAAAGATAGAAGAATTTAAGATTGAAATAACAAAAACAATAATAAATTTAATAGATAATCATAATCAATATCATATAGAAGAATTTTGTAATTGTGAAGAAATTTATTTAACGATAAAACTATTAGAAAATATAAGAATATTTTTGGAATTGTTATAGAAAATCATATTGATACTATCTTCAAATAAATAAAGATAGTAATATAAGCAAAGAGCTTGAGAAGTAGGGAAGTAAAATCTTTGTGCAAATCTCTAGCATAAAATAAAAGTAGATGACAAAAGCTATAACAAAACGTGTGTGTGAAGAAGTTTTGTCTAAGAAAAGTTACGGGAAAGACTGGAATTTATGATGGGAATAAATGAAAGTACGTGAAATAGTAAATTTGTACAAATATTAAAGAAATTCAATTCAAAGTCACTGGTTGTAATAGTAAAGTAACCCAATATTAAAATATAAGTCAAAATAAAGACTTTAAGCCTAAAACATAATAAAAAACCTAAAACCGAATATAACATAATTATATGCACTTTTGTACTATGACCTTTGAAATTATGAAAATAATAAAAGAAAAAAATGATATTGTAATAATAGAATCCTTAACTTATTATAAATTAGAATTTTTAATAAATGATTAGATATTAAGAACATTATATATCTCTAAGCCTAAAATATCTTTATAAGAATAAATGACAATTATACAACTAAATCTCTCTCAAGAAATAAAAGAAGAAATATTAGAAAAAGATAAGATATAAAATTTAAAACAAAAATATGCTTGATGGTTATAACTTTAGATTTCAATATAGTAAATAATAATACTAAAGAAGCTTACAATTAAGAAGAAGATCTTAATGAAATATTTTATTATAATCTAAATAAGATAGAAAGTCCAAATATAAAAAATAATGAAGACAATTAAAATGAGTAAAATAATCATAAAAACGTTTGTACAAAAAACAATAGACAAATATTTAGAAAAAAAGACAACATTTATGTAAAGACTTTACTAACAGGAAAATGGAAAAAATAAAAAACACAATATATAAGATGGTTATGAAATGTTTAGAAATTTGTTTACCTTTGTCTAAAAAAGTTAGTCCAGAAAAATATATAGAACTTACAAATATAATAATACCTAATGTAGTAGAAAATTATAATGAATATTTACCCTTTAAAGTTAATCTAGACTTAGAAAAAACAAGAAAAGCAATAGAAAAAAATAAAAAACCAGAATGAAGGACAAACATTTAGAAATAATTAAAAATCTAATGCAAAGAGAAATAAGAAATTTATATCAAAAAGATAAAATAAAAATAAAAGAATATGGACTCTACAAAGATTGTAGAAAATTTGTGAAAGAAAGAGTTAAACCAATAAAAAAATCATATGTTGGATCCCCTTAGAAAAGTTCAAGAGTTATAAAAATCAAATAACATGGAATCTAGAAAAATAGAAATATTAATAGAAGAAATATTAAAGGCTGTAAAAAGAACATATATTAAATTAGAAAAAATCAATGAAAAAATGAACGAATTAGAAAATTGGATGATAAATATAGAAATACAGCAAAATACTCTAATTAGTATAGGAAAAGACCCAAAATTTGTTAGAGGAACAACTGGGAAAATAGTAGAACAAATAATATTTAGAAAATATCTTTAAAGAACAATAAAAAATGAAGATATAAAAAAAGGAAGTCTAGATAAAAAGTTATCGGAATAATACTTAGAGTTAGAAAGAAAAATAAAAATAAAAGAAACAAAACAGGTAATAGAAGAAGAAACTGTAGAAGAATGAGTCAAATAAGTGAAAGTGAAATAGAGAAGATATAATGATAGAAATACAAAGAATGAATTTTAAATTAAACAAAAGATGTGAATCTATAGGTCATGTAGGAGGACCTAGTAAAATAAATGAAGAATACCCAAAAACATTTGAAAAACAATACAAAACACCTAAATATGAACCAAGAGAGACAAAAATAGAACAATTATGAAATACAAGAGTATACCTAGACATAGATTGTCAAAAGGATATTAAAATAGTATTAAATAAATGGTCACAAAAAATGACATTATATTTCATGACACAAGGAATAAATTGGGATAATAATACTAAGACCCAATTAATGATAAGAACATTAACCGGATGTGATAGAAAATGGTGGGAAGGATTATCAGCCCCTAGTTTTAATGTAATTATAAATAACACTAATGTATCCTTTGAAAGTAGCTTATTTGAAGGAGTAGATACTTTTATTAGATATATAATAAATGCATTTCTAGGAGAATTATGGATGACAGACGACAGTATAGAGCAAAGAAGAAAAGATATAAGAAAAGTTAAAAATAAATTAGCACAGTTACAAATTTGTAAGATGAAGGATACATATAAATATACATGCGAGTTTAGAAAATTGTATTGTGATGCATTTGATAGTAATATGAATATGACAATCTTAGCAAATACATACCATGCGAAGTTACAAGAAAAATGGAATAATTATTTCCAAGAAAAATATGAAAAAATAAGAACAGAAGATATTGATACTCTAGGAGCCAAAATAGAATTTTTGAAGAAAAGATTAGTAGAATTATGCACCCAGAGGTATATTAAAGGTGCAAGAAATATAGAAAATGTATTTTGTGACAAAATAGATAACATCCCAGGAAAATGGGGATGTAAGGAGTATAGGAAAAGAAAATTTGGAAAACAAATATGAAAGCCAAGAAGAAGATTTACAAAATATAAAAGATTTAGAAAAGAATGGAGAAAACCATTTAAAAAATATTACAAGAAAATATTTAATTATAAAATGAGGAATATTACACAAAATACATCAAAAGACAAAAGCAAATGCAAATGTTGGAAATGTGGAGAATTAGTACATTATAGTAATGAATGTTAAAAAGAGAAAAATACATTTATTATATGGGGAGAAAATAAAGAAGATGATTTAGAAAGTATATTAAGTTTTGATAGTGAAATGAGTAGTGTTTATAGTGAGAATGATAATGGTTCCTCAGAAAGTGATACAGAATGAGCTAGGAAATAATTGAGGAAGATGATATTTCTAAATTTGAAGTTATTAGTGTTAAAGAAGATAAAAAAAAGATATAGATTGAAAAACACTTTTGATAATAAAAAATTATAGAAAATTCGCATTCTAATTTTGATCCGAAGTCTAAGAGAAGTATCACATGATACTCTAAATAAAAGATATATGCATAAAAAATATACAATCCATGAATACCAAAAGATAGAAAGAGGTATAACAATTAACAAGGCTAAAGGAAACATAAAACTCAATTTATTAACAAAAGAAACTATAAATGAAACATTAAATAAGATAAAAAGTGAAAAAATAAGAGAAAAAATAAAATATGTATATTTAGTAGAAGTACAGATAATAATAAAATCATTATTCCTTGAAATCTAAATACACCAATAGTCCTAAGTTTACATGATAAAATATTGATACAAACACATGAAAGCCACCTAGGTCACTGTATGTAGCAAAACTCTCTCTTCTTTTATTTTAAACAGTAAAAGTTAACACAGTCTCCTCAGTTACATGTTATATGTAACAATCTAGTGACCTTTGCACCTCATTGATAATAGATCCCTTCTTCCCTAACGCCCTCCTGGCTTCACGGTACTAGGATAAGTCAGTATCAAAAACACTCATTGTATGGATCGAAAAACAAAAAAAAGGTATCTGGGGAAGCTCTAAACTTTTATTTCATAAAACTCTTCCTTATCTTACATACAAGCTTCTCTAAGGAAAACTTAGAACTCCATTACAAAACTAAATACAAAGAAAGATATGATTTTTCTGATATCCTCAACTGAGAAACATTCTCAATTTACAAAGGAGTCTTCTATTGTTTTTGGATTCCTTCTTATCCTTTTGTTGACTTACTGAGTTATCATCTTACTTTGTTATCATCTGTCTTTTCACTTTCAAAAGTAAGCATTGTCTTCTAGGCGACGTGTTCTTTCCACCTCTTCATGTCTTTGATCATATCCTCCGCTTGTCTCGAGGATAAGTGTCTTCAAAGGACGACATAATTATAGTGGTTGGCATTTATCAGCAAACCACTTAGTCACATTTACATTTATAAGTATTTTATTACGTCTCCGTCGCATCACTTTGGCCGATGTGACATTAATCCACCCAAATCTCAGGGGTCACTCTTTTTTTTTTTTAACAATAACCCATGAACAATGTTCCAAACAGTGATCCTAAACAATGCATAAAGATCGTACTATCAGCAGTGGTCCGTTGCGGTGCATAAGCACGCACACTATGTGCTGGCGTCGCGCCATTAGGTGCGCCGCTCACTACGCCCGCCCCGCGCGCCGCGTGCTCGCTCGCCGTCAGCGACACGCCCACAAGGTTGGCTCTGTCACAACTCAAAAACCCAGGTCGCGACACCAAACAACTGAGCCCTGTTGCGACAAAGGAAATTTTGTCGTGACAGACTCCAGCCTCCCATTGAAGTGTCGTTGTCGAGACACAAAAGACCCTGTCGCAACCCAAAAACAGCCCAAGACCTAGTGCACCTCCGCCGCGACATGCAACCGCAGGTCACGACATGTAAAAAAGTCCTAGCCGCCCAATAAGCTCCTGGCTGGCCAAGATCAAAGGCCTCCTCGTCGCTTCACACCGCTGGCAAGACTGGCCGTATGCGGTTGTTACGCCAAGACCGGGCGTCTATTGTGCCCAACTACGCGATCGAAATTCTTCCGTCGCAATAGGAAAATCACCTCCCATCAAGCCAAACCATGCTATGGCATGGAATTTCCTATCGCGATGTAAGCTTCTACGGGTCAATAACACCTATCACGACTCCAAACGATCGTGATGACAATCTTGCCCCTAGCTAACTCTTTGTTGCAACATGAAAAGTTATGTCGCGATCAAGGGCCCAAATCCTGGGCCAATCTCTATCAAGGACTGCAGAGAATCTCGCTTCCTTAACCCCTCCGTCGCGACCAAAAGCTTTACGCGACAGAGGACCTAGTCCTCGAGTCCCAACTAGGTCATGGATAAGGAAAACCGACGCGACGACTTCCTTTCCCCTCCCGCATCATTAATCTACCGCGACTCGCCTTCTCCGTCACGACATCAAGCCATAATAGAGAACAAGGAAATCAAATAGCGACCAGAAGCTCCAGTCGCAACCCTAAAGTGCCCTGCCCTGGCCGGACTTGTCGCGACACGAAACCCACTGTCGCGACCCAAACCCTGAAATGGACAGTAGCCCTTCCTGCACTTCCTGCTCTCTTTCCCCATGCTTTACATTTAACACTACTAATTCTATACTTGTAACATCCCGAAATATACCCTAATCGTTTTCGGCAAATTTAGGGTATTTTGTAGGCATAATTTGATTTTTTCGTAATTTAAATGCGAAACATGGAAATTGAGAAACCCGGAAATTTTACAAGACACAAGGACAAATTTGTAATTTGTCAAAAAGGATATGGAAGTCATAATATAAGAAGAGGGTATGCTATTGTAGAAATAGCATAAAGTTGATATGCAAATGGTCAAGAGTTGGAGGACCCTATTGCAATTGAAGGAAAATTTTAATATAAAAGAAGATGAGACCAAAAATATCTCATTTTCGTCTCACATTCGGTAGCTCTCCAACTATCAAGGAGAGAAGAAGGGAGAAAGGAAGAGAAGAATAAGAAGAAGAAGCAGAGAAGGAGAAATAAAGGTATGGAAATCCAAGATTTTAGTATGGATGTAAGGGATTTCTATGATTTTGGTATGGGAAGTTCAGCTTAGAGTGGAATTAAGATGGTTTTCGGGTATGGAACCAAGTAAGATTTCTAGGATTTCTATGGTTTTCAAATCTAGGGTTTAGCTAGAATATGCCTAACCCGTCATTAATATAAGCATGGAATCCTCCTTAATTCTATGTTTTTGTTTTGAATGGTGGACTTTGGTATGGAATCTAACATCGAAAGGCGGAATTTGTCTAAAATGTATGGATATGTCGGGTCAGGTGGATTCACGAGAAAACCTTAACCCTAACCCTTCTTGATGAATTCCGGGTATAATGAAACCCTAACTTGGCATAGTCATGATGTTTTCTCTGCTTTAGACCGCTTTGGGATGGTTTTATGCCGTGTTTTTGGGCATGTTTGGTGTCTACAGGGTATGTTTTGTGGCCTCAATTGGAAGGATATTGTGGCCTGGACAAGGGCTATTCTGATGGTTTGTGGTCAAGGGTTCATGCGGTACCGGAGCTGCCAAGGAGCTCTCTGGCACGCTGTTGCGTGGAAGCCACGCTATTGCGTGGCTGGGCTCAAATTTGCAACCCTCGGGTACGCAATTGCATGGGTTTCCACGTAATTGCATAGCCCCTGCACACTTTCAAACCTCCAACTTCGGACGGCCATAACTCCTTCGTTCGAACTCCGTTTTAGGTGTTCTTGGACTCTATGAAAAGCCCTTTGAGTCTAGAATCCATCCATATATATCTTGATACAATATTGAGCTTATAATAAGTCCGAAAATACAAAATACAGTGTTGCCGCCAGTGCCGCAAGTTGCCGATTTTCTTCTCACTTCGCTTGCAACTTGCATAACTCCTTCGTTATGACTTCGTTATGGGTATTCTTGGACTCTATGGAAAGCCCTTTGAGTCTAGAATCTTTCCATATATAGATTGATATAATATTGAGCTTATAGTACACCCGAAAATGACAAAAGATACGGCACGCCGTCGCCGCAGTGCCGCAAGTTGCCGATTTTCTTCACGGTCGCAACTTGCATAACTCCTTCTTTAAGATTCAAGCATGCATTCTCGATTCTGGGCTGAAGCTCATTGAGTCTGGAATCTAACCATATGCTATTTAATGGCATTTTGTGATGGAAATAAAATCAAACGCAGCGGAATTAGGTTTTAAAATTTTTTTCAGAAAATCTTATTTTCGCAAGAACCCATGCAAACACATATTAATATCAAAAGGTGAAGATCAGATCTATACCTGTTACTGTTATAGGAGATTTGTTGGCTAGTAGGGTTGAAACAACTCCCTGCACCAGGGTCTTCAATTCCGCCCTCCTTCCTTGAGGTGTGTGGGCACCAACGATTCAGATCTGGAATAATACACTCTAATTTTTCCGCCAGATCTAATTACAGACTAAACACACGAGACAAGGATCTCTAAGTGGAAGAGACTCTCTAGGAGACTAGGTATGGAAAAACCTCCTTTTTTTCTTTCTCTTTCATCGGGGGCAAGGGCTTCTTATTTATAATCAACTCCGACCGCATAAATATCCAACCAATTGACATTTTCACCTCACGATACGTTGACATTATGAAATACCGTATCGACACTACAATCAGAATCGTCCAAAGACACTCAGAATACCCTACTTATTACTTTTAATCTATAACTCATTCAATATTAATTTGTAATGTTTCCCACTAATACTCTTAATCTATAAATCGGCCCAATATTAATTTGTAACAAATTCTAATTAATATGTACAAGCCTTGATCATAGAGTGTAATTTATTCCAAATCATGAATCGCTCATTGTAGTAAAATAGAGGAATTGGGGACCCATGGACTGCATTTCATGCTCCAATAAATCTAATAATTAATTAAACTTCTTTAATCAATCATTTTAATTTATTACTCCCGCAGTTATTCCACTAAAACTTGAAATTGAACTCGTCTCCATAAAGATCGATTTTACTCGAAAATTCAGAGTGTCCATTGATTTAATCACATGCGCTCTATCCTCTAAGAAGTGTTTCATAACTGTGAGTCGAGTGAAATTACCGCTTGCCTCTAATTATATCTTGATCCTGTTCCATTAATTCATTAGTGAACGCTAATTTATAAACCCTGTTATAAATTGGGGAAATACCAAACCTGCTCGCCGTAACTACCACTTAAGGGAAACAACTGTCCAGCCTTCCATAGAAGGGCCGGATTCCGTGTCCACAGTTCACATTCCCAACAGATACATCAACGGGCAGTCTTCCAAGACACAGGGAAGTATCAGCTCATTCCATAATGGGCTTTAACCCATGACTCAAAAGGCCCAAAGCTTGACATAAAACAGGAGTCTATGACTACTCAGATTGAGATCGATCTGCATATGGATTAACAAAGGTGACTGCTTGGAATTTCGACAAACAATATTTAAAAGAATTTAAACCGCGCATTTAAATAAATTCCATTCAAGATAAGATCCTATCCTATATAATCTTATTATATATGGAGCCTCCACTTTAATGTCGCCACATTAGTGACCCAGATTAAGGTCACTTCATTCTCAATGATAGCGGACCTAAGACTATTTAATTTGAAGATCCCCAAACTTCAATTAATTTATTACTGGCAATTTGATTTATAATCCATAATTCGATCCTCTCGTGTATAACTCCGTTATATACCGAGGTTATGGTTACATTAATATGTCTGATATTTTCTGACGTTTGACCCATACATTATACAAAATTTAGTTAAATGTAATAAATAATGATAATTTTTATTAATTTCATAAAACATAAATACAAATTACGCTTACGTGGCACTATCCCTAACATTGCGTCTAAGAATTATTCAAATTGAATTGAAAGTCATACAAGTGTACTAATTCTCAAGTTAAAGTTAATTGGAAGGTTATGGTAAGAAAGATGCAGATATGAACAAGAAATAGCAATATATGTAGATTTGATATGTGTATGATATGATAAGTATACCTTACAAGTATCAAAGGAATAGTCTCCGTTTCGCACTCCTACCGAGATAGATGCTCCATAAAGCAAGAAGAAAAATCTATACATAGGAATGTGACCACCAAAATAACTACAAGTTTTAAAACGTTTGAATCAAGCCTTCGACTAACAATTAGCACAAGGCCTGTGGTCAATTTTCAAGGATGCATAGTTTCGGGTCAGACTAAGGCACCATTTTGCAGCCTTGTCGACACGAGTTCATAGATGTTGAACGTCAAAATCCGACTTTACTGATAGGTTATGACACTCTGGGAGTTCAAGAAACAGATTCAGCAATGTCCAAGTCGCCTTCGTTTTACCTAAAAACGACCCTAGGCACTATTATATAAACATGGTTTTCATGCCAAGAGAAACTCCTAGCCCCAACATTAAACGATTTTTGAGCTCCACCGAGAGAAACCTCCCAAACCTTAAACCCAAACCCGTCAAGCTGACTCCATTTCAGCCGACCGGCTTCACTGGGAGCCGATTTCGGCCACCACCACTGTACACGCGCCGCTGGAGGAGGAGGATGCGATCGGCCTGCCGGTTGTGGCTGCGGGCCGCTAACTTGGGTCAGTTTGATTTTTGTGTTTTCAAAATATTTCGTGCCAACCCATACCTCATTTCCACCATTTTTGGACCCTATGAACTCATTCCCGTGGTCCCTTTTTGCAGATTCCTCACCGTTTGAAAGATACGACAAAAACAAAGTTGGCCGTAATTGTCAGACTGTTTTTTCGCCACCACAAAGAACCTTGGACCAAGGTGAGGGTACCGGGATGTGTTCCCGTCTCTGGCTTTCCTATTGATATGTGGTTTGTGAATTTTGATGTCGCTTTGCTAGTTTTCACTTTTGGGTCATTTAGGTAATTAATGTAGAAGGAGGGACTGAAATTGAGTACCAATTGGTCAAGTTTCTGCAAAATTTGAAGATGGATTAGTGAAATCGATGTTTTCTGAATTATCGACTGTTCACTTCGTGAAATTAGCTCCTGTGGTGAAAAGCCCCAATTTCAGTACAACGGTCTATAGGGCAATAATCGTGTAATTGACCCGCCGAGTCCAATTTAGATGGTTTTATAGTTCTAAAAGTTATTCTAAGGCCTTCAGGCATCCCAAATGTTGTCAAGGTTCGGGCCATCGGTTTGCGGTCTTATTTATATTACGTGCACTCACACAGACGCAGAGACGATCCCCGCAGTGGCTGGGATCGGCGCCCAGATTGCGGAGTGGTTTATATGCTGAATGTTTTGGGGTATTATAATGGTATAATTATGGTTAATTATTTGATAAATATATCATTTAATCGGTTTGGTTGGTTATGCATAAATAGAATGACCTGTTTTCATATAAACAAGTTATCATTTCATGCGGAATTTCATAACATTTTGAATATTTAAAGTTTTATCGAAGTTCATGGATGAGTCTGGTATTTAAATATGTTGGGTACGTGAATTGAGGTTTTAAACCACTTTGAAAACTTATTGTTTTAAGAAAGAGATTTTGAGATTTTGTGAAATGATTATAATACAATATCGTTGGAAAGGCACATGTGAGTAAAGAAACGATTATATATTATTTCCACGGCTGCATGCTCTGATTACTCCGAAAGTTTATTAGTTGCCACGTGATGGTCGGGTTTACCCGAAGGTTTATTAGTTGCCACGTGATGGTCAGTTTTACCCGAAGGTTTATTAGTTGCCACGTGATGGTCGGGTTACCCTAAGGTTTATTAGTTGCCACGTGATGGTCGGTTTTAACCGAAGGTTTATTAGTCACACGTGATTCGCTTACCCGGGGCGTTTATTAGTTGCCACGTGATGGTCGGGTTTACCCGACGGTTTATGATAGGTATATGGTACGGTACATTGTTGGTTTCTGATTAAAGTATAAGTATCTCAATATTTATGGTTATGGTACCTTCATGGTTATTTTTTACTTATACGATGGTTATATGTATTTTATGCCTGAATTTTACACAGAATAATCTGCTATATAATTTTCTTAAAAATCACGACGGCTAATTTTTTAGCATGAATTTCATATTGTTGGACTTGGATAAAGTTGGGTTTTGTGAAATGTTTCTAAACGGGGAACCTTACGAAAGAGTGGACGTGAGGTTTTGAGAAAGAAAAGTTCCAAAAATAAAGCCATTACTTTCCTTATAATTATGCCACTCACCGAGATTTATTATCTCAATGCCATTGTTTTAAATCTGTTCCCTAGGTCCGGGCAGTTCGTAGGGCCTACCTTGCGCCAGATTCAACACCGCTCTTTCTGCGACAACTGTAGTACTCTACCCCATCTATCCGTCTTTGCTTTTGGCTGACCTATTTATTTCATTTTGAACCCTAAATCTGCAAATACTCTTAGAATGCTCGAGCATTAGTATTGAACCTATATAGTCCTTATTATGTATGTTGTGGTTATGACCCACATTTGGATAGTAGGTCGGTCGTGATCTTCATATAATTGAGGTATTGTGGTACTGTATGTGTTTACTTCTTTCTTAGGTGGGGTTCCATCAGGTGTTCCCTATGGCTTCAGATGCTGGGATTGACTAAAGTGACCAATTCCTGGGAATCTTAGGAGAGTTTCCGTGTCGGTCCGCCATGAACAGGTATATGTCATAAGATACATAGTCCATAAAGTAATGAAGATATAAGTTATCAAGATATATATGTTACAAGTGATGACATGATACGAATATAAGAAAGATATGATATGAATATATGATTGTCATGATAAAACGTATCAGATGGAACATGATGCGAACACATGAATGAGTAAAGCATACATGATAAAAATTATGGAAAGTACATGAATAGCTAACCATGATAGAAACGTATAGTGATATGCGATGCATAAATGATATAAAGAATAAGAATATATATGAATATAGCGATATGATATGAATAGATGAATAATATGAATATAGGAATATATGATATGAAAATACATGAGATTAGAAGTATACGTATTAGACAACACATGCCAGAAATGCACAAATGATAGGAAAATAGCTATACGTATGGTAAAGAATTCTGAATACAGTAAATTGAAGTTAAAAGATATATGAAAAATGCAAAGATACAAATACATGGTCAGAATATCGCATATGATTACCAATAACAATAATTATTCTGTAACATGAGATAGCGTGATCGGTCATAAAATATAATCGATTGTCTGCCAGAACCCAGAGGGATAGATGGGCATACCCCATTAGGAAAAACAAGCTCGGCAAAGATAATCGACTGGGCCATTCTATTTGGGGTCACATAGTTTTCTTGGTCCTTATAGATGGTCATTGTCTCACATAATGATAACAAAGACTTTCGGCCCTTATAATTCATTGTTTGCATAAAGGAGTACGCGCTTCTAGCCCTTATAGTTTCCTTTATCCACTTCTAAGGTTTATGCAGGCATGAAACATAAAACAAATTATTTGAATATGACATGTGAAAATATATGATATGATCTGATAAGCATAGCACTACTATGTGATGATAAGTTCTGTAATATGAGATCATATGATCCGACATGATATATGAAAATGTATAAGAATGTAAAATGATCTGAAAAGTTAATATGATAATACAGTATATGAAAAGTACAAGATGACAGTATATGAAAAGTACATAGAACATGAAACAGTTCATAAATACAGATATGAAATTAGTACATGAACACAGGACATGATAACAATACGTGAAAACAGTACACGATGACAGTACATGATATGAAAATAGAATATAACAAATGGTATAGTATATAACCATGAAAGTAATATATGTATACGACTATGACATGCAATGTATCAGATATGCATTACGAACCATTGAAAAGATAATGCGATCAAATGATAAGACGAATAAGAAATAAATGATATGAAGTGGTTATATGCCAAACGTCACATGATAAGTATATGTTATAAGGAAATGATAAGATAAGGTATTTGTCGAGACGATCATAGTTATTGGTCGCCCTCAGATATGTTTCCCACTCGTTGCAAAGTTTAACACGGGGTTTTTAATCCGTGCAGTACGTGCAAGACAAGATAGAGGACAGACATCCCACATCGCTAGAGCAGGTGCCGCCAGAGAGATAGGTGCTCACCGCATCAAGCTTCCGCAATCTCAGATTCGAATAGGTATAAGTTTTGTATATTGAGAAGTAATGGGACTTAGTGTATAGAACATGAATACCACTACGGTGGTACTTATAATGTATATGTAAAAGTACTTTGCTATTACGTAAATCAGGCATATGAATGAGAAAACAAGTACGTGTCACCCGGAAAGCAAAGGCCAAAGAGTCCCGCCGGCGTGACACCCTCGCCGACACCCCACTGGGTGCCATGTCAGTATTTCAATACTCATCCTACATGCAGTATAAAGTCTAGGAAAACTATTCGACACAATATTGAACACATCAAAATAAGTTTTTATTATAAAACTTCTTTTGTACATATTCAAAACTGGATATTCTATCCGGAAAATTAAAAAACCAGAACTAAGCCCAAGTCTGGCATTCTTCATCACTATCCTGATCTCAGATGAGTTCCTTCACCTGAGGGACCTCGGAATCTAAATTCCCTCGAAAGTGGGGCCTCCGTTGTACGGTTCCTCAACTCCCTATCTCCTCGCAGGTAAATCAAAAGGGATGTGCTAGCGAGCACAAAGCTCTGTAGGAAAATCCTCCCAAACTCTAACAAGGTTTAGAAAAGTATGAAAAACAATCGGTCCCATTTTCTTTTAACATATCATAGATATACAATTTTGCATAAAACAGTGACATTTCAACATATCTCAGGTTTATAAAAAAAAACAATAATTAAATGAGTAGAATCAATACCCAGTTTTACCATACACAACTTCCAACTAGTCTTTTGGGCAAGTGGCATACATAACGGTAACCTCCACCCCCCCCAAGATTCTCTTTGGCCGGTAGCATACTTAAATGTAACCTCTACCCCCTTTCATGTTATCTTGGTTTCTCAAGTATCCTTACAAGGAACCTCTCATTGTTCATAGCAGTATTTCTCAAGCATCCTTATAAGGAACCTCTTGAGTATAAATTGAGCATCCTTATAAGGAACATCTCATTGTTCATAGTAGTATTTCTCAAGCATCCTTATAAGGAACCTCTTGAGTATAAATTGAGCATCCTTATAAGGAACCTCTCATAATAAGTGAGCATCCTTACAAGGAACCTCTCACACATTCACTTTACATCAACCATACAAGAACACCTTTTTACCAACCATTAGTACCCATAACCATTGAGTCCATACTCTCCCCAATATACCCGAAAATCTTCTAAGAATTCACAAATCAGTTATAAAGAAATTTCAATGAATCAGTTAGAAAAAATACAAGAGATCGCATCCATGTTATTTCTCTACTCACACAAAGCCCTAGAATTTAGAAATCAATTTCCAACCAAGGATCAAAATATCGGTAAACACTCCGATATATTTCCAGAATTGATTTTACTTTTAAATATCTAAATATCTAAAATATCGGTAAAATATCTGGGTGGATATTTTTACAAAAATATCGGTTATTAAATTTTTTTTATATTTTAATTATATAGATTATGAGAAATGATTCATATCTTAATTAAGGTATATTAAAATCAAATTGATTAGTAATTATTAAATTAAATATGTTATATTTAATATATTATTTAGATATTATTATGTTATTAAAGTAGATATTATTTATTTGTTTTGTTATTATTATAAATATTTATATAGATAATGAGGAGATTCAAAATATTATATATTATAATTTTGAATTTTTAAATGATATTATTTTATTTCTTTTTCCTTTTCTAAATTAATATTTGATTTATAAATATTATAAGTTATAATGTAAAATAAAAATAAAATAAAATATTATAAAAAAGATTATAACAAATAAATAATAAAATAATATAAAAGTTTGCACCATATATAATAAGTGCAATCAATGACTTAGTTGTGAGGCGTCACTTCCTGTATTGGATATTAAACCCTTCCAAAAATAAATTTTTCATATTTTTTGAATATTTTAATTCTTGGTGAAAAGATAATATTTTTCGGAAGATTTTTTTTGAGTACAGGATGAGAGCCAAAAGGGAGAGAGGATAGATGTGACAAGAAAGAGAAAGAGAGAGAGAAAAATATAATTTATTTTATCGCACCAAACATGAATTATTTTTCCCATAAATACACTTTTTAATTTTGCTTTGGTTGGCCCCGTTTTTTAATTTCTCTCCCCTTAGTGACCTAAACTATAATTTACCCCAAATTTCGGGAAAAATCGGATTTTTTCGGGAAAAAATCGGATTTTTCCGATTTTTCGAAAATCGGCGATTTTTCGTGATTTTTCCACGATTTTTTTTCAAACGATTTTTCCACCTGAATTTCTTTTTCCACCAAGATTTAAAAACGAAATTTCTATTAAAAATTGGGTCAATCTCCTAAATTTTTGTCCCTGTTTCCAACTACCATATTTAAGAATGAAATCCCTCACTCTCACGTACCGAGATAGGGATTTCATACCATAAATATATAGCATTTATAACCCCCAAAACGTACATATATAAATAACCTAGCCTCAATGTAAGTGAATGAGAGAAAACCCCTACTTCAAATCCTTAGTTTGTATGGGGATCTTGAGCTTGGATCCCGAATCCGCCCTTCCTTTCTTCCTCTCTACCGGTTCCTAGGGTTCCAAAAGGGTGTGGGGTGAGAGTGAAGTGAAGAAATTTGAGAAAGATGAAGAAAAAAAATTGGGATTTTAATCCAGTTGTCCCGATTTTTATTGTTCATGGGATATTTTGTCTTTCTCCAAAATTACGGTTTTGCCACTACACTCTCCAATTTGCCCTATATGACTACCCTAGGGTATTTCAACGTTCCGAATTCATTTTTAATGTTATTTTAACCTAAAAACATTTATTTCAATGATATAATTTAGTTTAGGAGGTAAAGAGAGACATTAATTATAAACAAAACTAATTGGACGATTATTGATATGTAGACATGTGGGTTCGCATTCGTATTTTCTCAATAGTTATCGACCTTCATTTTTTTACTTTTGTCTTTTCATTGTGCAGTTTGCTTCTGCTCTCATAGCACAGCTGGCAGGGAATATCAAATTCTAACTCTCATTATCTTTTCATTCATCATTCGATAGCCTCCTTTCCATCTCAATGAAGTATCATCTCAGGTTGTTGGTGGCGGTGGGCCCGAGCAGTTTTTTTCTTAAGTACGTCATTCTTCCCGAGCACGCTTTTACTCCTAGTGCTCTTTTTGTCTTTATCCATTGTCTCTTTAGTTGGCTAATTTTCTTTGGTTTGTTGTAATTTATCTGAACTCTGGTTTCTTCACTAGAGTTAAGTGTTATTGCATGGAAAGCCTTAATGACTATTCTACTATCTTCATTATATTAAGGACTGATACTAAAAAACTTAGCATAACAGTTTTGATTTTGTGTTAGGTTACACAATTGAAATTTTAAACTGTCATATGGGATTTCATTGCAGTCTTTACTCAAGTAGATTCGATCAACAAAACCATAATCTATTGCATTTTGGATGAGAATAGGATTTGCTTGGTCTATTATCATTATTTGGGGTAAATGGATTCAATCAAAGTTTGGTAATATCCTTTTCCATTGGGATTGTTATAAATGAAATCTGAAAGGCCAAATACCCTTTCTCCATATCAGATAAAATGATAGTGGGGTTTATGGGTATTTTTTCTGTTTCTTTCTCAGGAAAAAAGAGAATGTCATATGGGTATTCTCCTTTTGGGAGGAGACTGTCCTTTGAGGGACTGTTATCTCCACTTGGGAGGTATTTTACTTTTGGAAGACTGTTATCTCTACTTGGGAGGTGTTTGTCTTTTAGAAGATTGTTATCTTTCAGACTTTTTTCCTTTTGAAGGATAGGCATTTCCTGAGTACCTTTTGAGATATTTTTGTCTTTTGACAATGATATATCTCATGTCCTAATGTTATCAGCATTTGCTGTTGCCTGGCTTTTTCCCGAATAGGATGGCATATCCAAGCTTACCTTATTGATGTTTTTAGTCTCCAAGGAGACTGAGGGAACATCTTCTGACCTCATTATTGTTTCTCCTAATTTTTCAAAACATTTTTTAAGGAGATTTTGGGACATATATGACTTTGAACTTATGTTATTGATATCTTTTTGTAAATTTATAACTTTTTCTTCAATTAATATAAAAGCACTATAATTTCTGCAATTATATTCATTCCTTCAACCATATCGGTGGTGATTTCTCGCAGTTCCTAGATGTTATTCGGCGTTCCTGCTCAAAATGTTTGCAAGAAAATTGCCAGTTCCTTTTATATGAACAATCTTGAAATTGTAATAACTAAGAAGAGTTTGCCATCTAGGCAATCTTCTAGCCTGTACTCCTTTTCCTATGTTATTTCTTATAAATCATGTAACTTGAGTATTATCAGTTTCTATTATAAAAGGTTTAGGTAATAAGAATACCTCAAATTTATTAATTCCTTTTATTATTGCAAGTAACTCCTTTTCATTAATATCATAATTAATTTGATTATCATTAAAAGTTCCACTTGTATAATGACATATTTCTCCTAAATCTGTCTTTAAAATAGGTACCCTAATACTTATATGGCTTATCACATTTGAAGTGCAAATTGTCATTGTCATTTTCATTTGACAATCTTAATTTCGATAAATCTAAACATATTTTTTTAATCTCTTAATTATTATGGTATGTTTTTCACTCCATCCTAATTGGTTTTTCTTTGTTAATCATTTTTGTAATTCTTGTCTTTCTTTTGCTAAGTCTTTAAAAAATCAGAGGAGTAATTTAAACATCCTAAAGATTTATGTATCATTTTCTTAGTTCTCAATTCATCAAGGAAATCTTTTATTTTTTCGCCTATATGTGATTGTAGTTTTATGCCTTTAGAATCTATTATCATTCCTAGAAACTTTATTTCTATTTTCTTGGTATCAACTTTCTTTTCTGAGAGAACTATACCATGTTCTTTACGGAGTGTTATGAAAGTATTTAAATGATTTTCATGATCTTTCTTATTATCAGAACAGATTAACATATCATCAATGTATTATAAAATCTGAATAATAAGAGAATATCTTATCCATTTTTCTTTGGAAGATTTGAGGGGCATTATTTAATCCAAAGGGCATTACTAACCATTCATAATGACCTCTAGGTGTACTAAAAGTTGTAATGGGACTCTCATTATCCATTTTTATTTGCCAAAATCCTGATTTATAGTCAAATTTACTGTAATAGTTTTTCCCTCATGCCAAATTTATTAATATTTCCTTATTTGGGATATAATAGGTAAAACCCGGGAAAAATCGAATTTTTCTGAAAAATGGTAAAACAACAAATTGTCGCTACAATACACGTTGAAAACCTAAAAAATCCCTATATCTCGGATGATGAAACGGACAATACCGTTGGATTCGTCTCACCAAATCTAATAACTCAGACGAATCTCATTGAATTTCGAGGTGGTCAGATTTTTCACGTAATTCGAGATGAAACTGACCAAAGACATGGTGACACATGGCATAATGAGAGTCATGTCCATGGCATGAGAGCCATGTGTGTGGCATGTGCCACATGGCTTAGTGCATGTGTCCATGTGACACATGGAATGTGACTCATGTGTCATGAATGACATTTGGCTAGCATAACAAAGGACATGTGGGTGGCACATGGCATGATGAGAGTCATGTGTCACACCACAAAGATGGAGATCAGTTCAAGTGGGAGAGAAACGGTGGAGAGAAAAGGAGAAGAGAAAGGGAGGAAAGAAAAGGGAAATGGAGAGAATGGAAAGAAAGGAAGAGAAAGAAAGAGGATCCGGCTGGTTTGGAGTTGAGAGGAGGGAAAGAAAGAAAGAGAGAAAGAGAGAGAGGAGGAAGGGGAAGGTAGATTAGCGAGCTACATCCGCTGGTCTACCGGCATTCCGACGGTCGGAGTTTGTCTGGCCAAGAGTAAGTCTGTCTACTCGACAAGGGCTATGGTCAAAGAGGTAGAGATTCTTTCTACTTTGGTTTATTTTCCACCCTAAGGGTTGTGTGTTTGTGTTTTTTGCTTTAAAGGACTGTTGTAAATTTTGGAATGAGGAATCTTTGCCGGTTTTGATCTACCACGGGCCGTATTTTGGGACAGGTTTTCGGTTGGGAAACAAAGGGACTTTGGACTCATGTCCTTCATAGAACTTGTAGTTGCATTGTGAACTTGATGTTAGACTTTTGAATCACCAAAATTGGACCTCTACAGCCCAAGATATGGCCCATTTCCTAGGACTACCACAGCTTAGGCTATTCATCAGTTTGTGTCCAGATTTTGTGATTAGTTTTTGGTGTTGATTTCATATTGATTTTGGGATTGATTTGAGACTGTTACATGGCTAGTTTTGGGGCCTAACTATGGCCTGGTATTAGACAGTCTTTGGGCTGAATCTAGGACTGTTTTCATATCATGTTTAGGGCATAATTATGGCTAGTGGATGGCTAGTTTGGTAACTTGTTTATGGCTTGTCTCGAGGCCGCTTTGTGAACTGTTTTGTGAGCGTCGTGTACATGTCACCCATGGTGGTAGTTGTGTGATAATATGTTGATATATGTGTGCCTACATATTTCGACATGATGTGAGTTTAACTATATGCAATTAATATAATTGTCCATGACACATGATAAATTGTGTGGTTTAAGTTGTTCATATGACATTCATTACATATGTAGCATGACATAGACATGTAGTGGCGCATCACATTGCACTATGCAAGGGGACATCGCATGACATGGGTGTGAGTGCATGATATGAATCAACACTATGTTTGGTGATTGATTAGTGGACTCGGTAACGTTGGACGAAGTCCAAAAGAGTCGCACGGTTGCTTACATGAAAATGAAAATATGTGTCGAGTAATAAAAATTAGGGATAGACACCTCCTCGAGTGAAAGACCCGGTACATGTGGTTATACATATTTCCAACGGTGGAAGCCCGTGAAAGTGTAGGAAGGCGTGCGAAGCATGCGGTGGGACCCCGAAAATTCGCTACCCACAAAAAGACATATGGTTTTGAATACATAAACGATCATTGAGGTGTAACATCTAAAAAGCTTTTGGGTTGAAAACAAAATCCACAAATGATGGATTTTATCACACATTGGCATCGCAATGTCTAGTAGGATTCCTTAAGGACTCGAGTATAATGGGAGTCAGTAAAGACTCGGTACATGATACATGGGTGAGTGTCATCTCATTTCATAGCATGACATGTAGGATTCCATATAGAATTAACATATTATTCACTAGAACGTTGATGCGAAATGTTGCGTGAACATTGCATGTGCACTTAGGTGGGGAGTAGCCTCTGTAGGAATTTTCTCTATTGGGCATGGCTCACCCTATATGGGAAAAACATTTTTGGTGTTGGATATATGCCGATGGACAGCTCGCATCCGAGGCCGCAAGGGTAAAGAAAGCCGATTTGTGGCTTTGTAATCATTTTTGTAAAGATGAGAACTAGTGTTTTTGTATAAAATAATTGTAACTAAATTCTTATTGGAATATTGATGATATAGTCGCATATGTTTGTACAAAATGTGATAAGGGGACCCCATGTGGTCACTTTTTACTTGTGATTGGATCCCGGTAAATGGGACTCAAAGTTGTGGTATCGGGCTACCCGATACCCACAGATATTTCCTTGGGTTAATGGGTAATCAACGAACCCCCCTAGTTTTGGGGTGTCACAGCTTGGTATCAGAGCCTAGGTATGCGATTACCTAAGGCTTGATGGGCATTGGGTCTAGACCATTGCATTCATTGTGCATTTCATGTTTTGTGCCCTAATATGCTACATGATTGTGTGTTATGTGTTGTGTGAATTACATACATGGTAAAGTGTATAAGGGAAAAAAAAAGGAACACTATGGTTTGAAAACATAACCTTGGGGGTTCAGAAAAATAATGAATAGGATAGTTCGGGATATTGAGGAGTCTATTAGTGGTTTGCACAAGAACTACTAGTTAGACAAGGAGAGAAATCTCGAAGTTTAAACTTGAGTACTATTCTTAGATACCATGTAATACTCTATTGCTATCTGACATATGTAGATGGCTAGTTGAGGAAGAGGACGCCGAGGCGGTGGGCAAAGCAACAACCCATGACCATCAGCCTTTGACCAACAAGCCTTCTTAGAGATATTAGTATTCTTTACTCTTCTTGTTGCTGGAACGGCTGGCTGTGGCTACCACTATTGCACAGGCTAGTGCAACTAGGAGCCAAGGAGGGTCGAGTAACCTCCTGAGGTTCAAGGCACACCATCCTCTAACCTTTAGGGGATGAGAGGACCCGATGGTAACTGATCATTGGTTCCGCCAAGTCAGAAAGATTATGGAAGCTATGGAGATCACCTCCGATGCCACTAAGATAATGCTAGCCGCATTCCAGCTAGAGGGCGAATCCCAAGTGTGGTAGGATTGGGTCAAAGCCTCGAGGGACTTAGAGGCAATTACATGGGAAGAGTTTCGTGAGCTCTTCATGGGCAAGTTTTTCCCAGCATCTGCTCGACATGCAAAAGCTCAAGAGTTTCTAGAACATAAATAATGGACGATGGCAGTGCTTGAATACGAGGCTAAGTTTATTGAATTAGCCTGTTTCGCTGATGATTATGTGCAAACATGGCATAAATTACGAGAGGGTGAGGATGTGCAGGGAGTGTCCATCGGGAAAGATATGGGACTTCTCCCTACGGGACTTATACTTTCGATGGTCGGGCGAGCTATGGCCGACAAGGGAGTAGATAGCCTTACGGAACATACGAGATGCGGGTGTTAAACATATGAGGAGGGAGAGCTAACCTTCTTCTTCTAGCTCAAGGAAGAGATAGAGAAGTTCTACTCCACGGGGGTTTTAAGGACAGGGTCGTGGCTATCAAGGCCAAGGCCAGGGTTAATCATCCCAAGGTGGGAGACATTTGGTCTACAGCCCCGGCCCGATGTAGGAAACATCATTCCATTGCCACGGCTAGACACATGAAGCGAGTTGCCCTCGGAGGTAAGGATCCATGGATTACGGGACACTTGATTCCATTCATCGATGGGATGTTCCACAACCCGATTTGTTCCTCTTTACCCCACCATGATAAGGAACCAGTATCGATCAATTACCTGGCTACCACTTGTGTCCAGGCAGACAGGCAGAGGCATAGGTTGAGAGTCGAGCGGGCTCTAGCCGAGGACCCGGGGACCCGGGGCATGTCTATGCAATCATACCTCAGGATGCGCTTGCAGATCAGTCGGTTATTCAGGGTACATTTCTGCTCTTTCGTTTATGGGCAAGAGTACTATTTGATTCTAGTGCATCCCATTCATTCATTATTGCATCATGTATGAAAGATTTGGGCTTGGAGGTTGAAACCTTGGAAGAGTCGTTACATGTGAGTTCTCCCATAGGAACTAGGGTGAGCGTTGATCAGATATGTCGAGATTATGAGTTAGAGATCTCAGGGATTCTACTCACTGTGGACCTGAGGGTCATGGACATGTCGGAGTTTGATTTCGTCCTTGGGATAGATTGGTTGATGGCACACCGAGTCGTCATTGATTGTGATCGTAGAAGGGTTATTGCATACACACTAGATGATGTTTATGTTACGTTTCAGGGGGATAAGCACGATGTTATGCCCTAAGCCGTGTACGATTCTAGATGGCATAGGTAGTTGATGGGTTGACTAGCAAGCCTTACCTTGGAGAACGAGGCGAGACAGGAGTTGAGTCTACCTTGGGTGGCTTGTGAGTATGAGGACGTTTTTTCTGGATGAACTACCGGGATTACCTCCACATAGGAATATAGACTTCACTATTGAGTTGCACCCTGGTACATCGCCTATTTCTATGACTCTGCATAGAATGACACTAGTTGAGTTGTAGGAACTCAAGGTCCAATTACAGGAATTGTTGGATAGGGGTTTTATTAGACCGAGCACTTCACCTTGAGGTGCTCTGGTGTTGTTTGCCAAGAATAAGGACAAGACCCTTCGGCTTTGCATAGATTATCGGTAGTTGAATAGGGTTACTATCAAGAATAGGTACCCTTTGCCAATTGATGATTTATTTGATCAACTGAAAGGGGTACAACACTTCCCCTAAAATACCTACATGTCTCTTTACACAATTTTTGGTCCTTATCAAAGGACAATTCCAACCAAAACCAAAACAAGATCAAAGCCAACTTTATTTTCTTGAAGACTTCAACCAAGCTTTCGCTTTTCCTTACTTTCTTCTTAATATAGACAATTAGAACTCCAAGAGATGAAGAGAAGCAAACCAAAATTTGGCTCTTCTTCTTTTCCTTAAACCCATAGCCCTAACTCTGCTTTAGCAAAAAATGAGAAATCCCCAATTCTAAGACAAGTTTGTTGTCTTAAGGGATTTTGGTTCAATTTCCCCCTTTTTTGCATTTAGTCCTCCATGTTTATTTCATTTGCAAATCACTTATCATTATTCCACCATAACATATAATCTTCATTCAAAGTCTGAGTCCTTAATTTTACAATTTACAATTATCTTTTAAACTTCTTTAAAAATCCTGGTTATGTCATTTTTCACATTAAGCACTTAAATTTTTGAAAAATACCAATTTAACTTTTATAATATCCTACACATGTCCTAAAACTATTAGGGTATAATTTGGGGTGTTACACGACATGTATAACTCGTTTATTAATTTGGTACTTTAAAATAATATAAATTATAATTAATTCATCAATATTTAAAACAAATAATATATTAAATAGGTTAATCTAGGTTAAATATTAATTAAACCTAATAATTAAATGGGACAAATTCGTGTTATGTGGATTGACACAAATATAACTTGTTTCTTAAACTGGTTATGCGGATCAACATGAATTTGACTCAAATACGACTATACTCAACCTAAACCCACAAAAAACGTGTCGAGTTCATGTCGTGTTCGTGAGTCGTCTTAAATTTTGAGAAGCCTAGTTGTAGTAATCTATTCTTACAAGGATTCAAAAAATAGTTGACCTACTCGAACTCGACTTGACAACGCTTGAATTAATTAAAACATTAATAAATAATTATACTCGAATTTGACTTGACAAACTACTTGAATTACTCGAGCTCGACTCAATTAACTCCGAGTTGAATTCAAGATTCACGGTGACCCGGGCCGCGCCTACCCGACCCGATCTCGACCGCACTGAGCCCGAACCCATCCCTGACGAACCTCTCAAATCCAATTCATTTTTCTTTTGTAAGTAAAACACATTTCCAATGCTTATTTTGTAAAGTATATTTATCTTTATGAAAATATATTTGTATATACTAATTCAACTTAAAGGGGGCCCATCATTTTGTTTTCAATACACATTTTCCATTAAATATGGCATTACATGTCCATTTGGTCCATTTACCACCTTTATACATTACGGCATTATAAGCCGTTTTCAATACAAAAATATTTACAAAACAAAATCAGATTTTGTACAAAAAGTGTCAAATATATTTCATGAATGCAGGGTTGGAGCTTTACTTCAACTCCGTGAGGCCTTGACGTTGACTCTGAATCACCGCAGTCTTTTCCTTCGTACTTGTTCACTCGGTACCTACGCAATGATAAAACAACGCGCTAAGTATTTTCATGCCTAGTGGTTCTATACAATTCTCTCTTCATTTCGGTTTAAGTAAATCATGCATTTTTCTAAATCGATGTCTTTGAATAATTTTTTCAATGACCAATGCAGTACAATACATATATGTATATTTTCATTTTGTATACATTCAAATTACAATTCATTGGTCATTTCAATCATTCAAACACAAATCATTCAAACACAAATCATGCATTTCACAATTTTCTTTTCATTTTTCCCTTAAGTGAATTTAACATATGCTTTCGGTGCACAAGATAACGAATCATCGGCACGGTCCCACTGGGCTGCAGGCATGTATAAAAAGGGTTTTATAACATAGTACAGTCTCATTGGGATGCTAACTGATTATTAAAAATCATTTCATGAACACTACTGATACTGTCTCGCTGGGCTATGGATCGGAGTCACACATCATTATGCTCGGTGTAGTACTGCTCATTTGACCCTTATTGGTATATCAATCTATCCTTAACTCGAATTTAACGGTTAACATTCTATTAAGGGCGCTCAAATCATTCATAGAAATTTACAATAGTGTATATACATTTATATCCAAATACTTGGTTTCCAATACTCATGTAATTTTTCATGTGCAATTCATTTCACAATCAGTTGTATCAAATCAATATGCAATTTATCGCAATTCATTTCAATAAATCACTTATTTCATAAACCTTCAAACATTTTAGAAATAGAGAAAGAGAAGTGGAGAACAAACCAATTCATTTATGGCTCAAATGGAGCACACATGTGCTATTCATATAAAACTTGATTATTTTGGTCAAACAAAATACAAACCGAAACAAAGGAAGGAAGGGTGAAGAACAAAACCAAAATGGTTGGGTCTCTCTTAGACTCCTATTCCCGAAACCCGGGCATCGGGTCAAGCCTCACCAACCCCTAATCCATCACAAATATGTCACTATCAAAGAACAACCCAAGAAAAATCAGTTGTGCATTCTAGGATTTTTGGTTAGGGTTGATGTCTACCCAATACACCTTCACTTGAAAAAATTTCTGGGGACACATGAGCCATATTTTTCTTATGCTTCCTTCAAGATAATGATATCTCTATGAGTTTATTTTTATTAGGAATTGGAATCATCTCATTTGGATCACCCAAACTCAAGTTACGGCATTTTATCACAAACTGACGGGTATGCTCACCACCGGGTTACCCATCAAGTATTCTCGATTTAGGGTCTTAAATCCATACCTGCAATTATTACTCTACTCATTTTAAGCTATGGTTCTAAGGTTTCTTCTCCAATTGGAATCATCCAATTTGGATCACCAAAACTCAAGTTATTGCATTTTACATCCATACTACTCTAATTTGCAAAACAAAATCAGATTGTTCTTGCACATAGCTCCACTTTGATGGATTTCTAAGCACTTTGGGGTTACAAATTGCATACCCTTCCTTTAAGTAAATTATTCCCCTAGAAGTATAGTTTACCCATAATTTTGAATCACTCAATTTGGATGAGTGCAACTCAACTTATGGCTAAAATACCACAACTACACCTAAAACAGAGCATACCCATCAGCTACCTGAAACTCACTTTTAAGCCCATAATCAGGAGCCTTAGAGCTACAAGTTGCTCCTTATCCCTTCTATACATTTGTATCTCTTGCTCTTATGGTTCTTTAAGAATTAGAATCACTCAATTTGGATGATTATAACTTAACTTATAGTTAAAACAAAAATAGAGGTTTTGAAAATTTTTTGACAGCAACTCCTTTGAAACTTTATCATTTCCTTTATACAAAAATTCCTTAAAACCAATCCTAACCCAAAAAAACTTTGAAACTTAACCTAAAAAAACTCCAAAATTGATCTAAAACCAATCAAAATCACCTTTACATAAGGTTAGGGTTTTTCCCTCAAATCCAAAATCATCAAAGAGGAGTTAGGGTTAGCTTTTCTTACCTTAGCTCTCTTCAAATCTTCTTTCCTTCGTTCTGAACAAAGATAGACCAAGAAATTGAGAGAAACACACTAAAAAATACCTTCTTCACAAGCCCTAGCCTTCTCCTTGTTCCTCCTAAAACGTGAATGCCCAAATGTACATTCCATAGACCACTTTGGTCTTTATTCTCATGTCATGTGTACGCCATGTTCGCTAGCACATTAATTGGCTTTTTCATTTTTCTCATTTTAAAGCCTCAATTCACTTTCATTTCCACTTCATTTCATTTCATTTATACTTTGGCACTTACATTACTCATTTATGACCCTTAGGTCCTCATTTGACATTTTTACCAAATTTATTTGGCTCCTGTAAAATTTTTGAGTTTTTATCATTTTTCGTTTCTTAGCCATTTAAACGCCGAAAAAAATATAATTTAATTTATTTTACACCATGAACATGTTATAAAACTATTAAGGGTATTTTCAGGACGTTACAGGGAGTTAATTCAGGGATTGAGGATTCTAGTTTACACTGATCTCTCCCTTATTGAAGAGATACCACTCAGGTTAGGAAGACAAGCAGTTCGATTATCTCATTCTGCCTCTTCCTAATAGAATTAAGAGATCGTTCAAATTCACCCTGGGCTTGATACATCTTTATCATGTTTTGGTTCACCAGGTGAATGCTCTCTGTCCACATTTTCTCCCTGTAGTTCAAGGTGGACTCTAGTTCTTCGTCCCTCTTCTAGATGGTAGCTTTGATTTTCTTTTGGTGTTCTTTATATAGGTACCCAAAGGCTTCTGCCTTTTGGAGCAAATTTTGTTCCATCTCTTTTTCCCTTATCTCTATAAGCTTGATTAGCACCTGATCTCTCTTCAACTAATTAGTTACAAAATCCCTTTCCCTCTCTCTTAGCTCTGCTCTTAGTGCTTTATCCCTTTGTGCTAACTCTTCTTTCCACTCCTCATTTCTTTGCTGGAGGAGTGCTGCTAAGTTCTCTTCTCTTCTTTTATTTTCTACACACTAATTTTCGTCTCTCCACCCCAACTCTTCCCTGAGCTGCTCATCCCTTATTCTCATTTCTTCTCTCATCTCCTTCATCAAAACCAGCGCTCAAAACTCCGTCGGCTTCTACTTTTAGCCTGCTACCCCTATTTTCGCCTCTGACGCTGAGCTACTATCTCTTCGCAGCAAAGAGCACTGGTTGCTTTGTGTAATCTTTGAAAACCCCCTTTCTTCAGTTTCAAATTCTCCCACAGCCTCTACTGTAGGGACTGTTTCCCTAGGTTGCTCCTCTATTCTTCTTTTTTTACTAGATTCTCACTACCTCTTCATCCTCTACTGAATTTTTAAGGACTCCAGTGAGAGTGAGAGTAAGAGGAGAGGCTTTCGGGCTCTTCTCTTCATCTTCTACCACTTTTATTCCCCCTTTGATACACAAGAGGGTGATCAAGGCGGGGTGGGGGATGTTGCTTGAGAAATTGTTCTCAACACAGTCCAAAATGGACTCTTTCATAATTCTCCCCACATCAAGTTCAAAGCCTTTGACTAGCGCATACAGTAGTAATGCGTGGTCTTATCTCATAGTTGAGACATGCTTCGAATGCTTGAACACTGAATTTATAAGGTAGAACCATACCTTGTTAGTTTCAGTAAGATCCCCCCTATCGATGTAGGCGTTGCGGATGGTCTTGGTCCTTTCCACCGCCTGCACTATCTGCGGAGTTCCCAGCGATCTCTTCGGCTAGCTCTTTTGAGCCGCTCATACTGCACTCCCTACTTGTCTGAGCCCAAAGATTTCAGGAGATATCCCTTTCGAAAGGATCCATCTTCCCTAACATAGAACGCTCTGTTCTTCCTCCAGTTGGCGTAAAACCTCGACTAGCGCCTTTCGGTTCCATGTGCTGGCTCAATGTCTCCCAGTCTCTTCATTCCACTTCTTCCTTGAATGTTGAGGCAAGATGTTTGAAGCCTCTCTCTTCCACATACCCCTTTGTCGACCAAATTTTCATATAGACCAGTTTAATCAAGTAATTGACACAACTACCAAAGACTAACTAAAGTCCCCAAGCACGACACCAAAAACATGTTTAACCGATTCAGGTAGAATATGTGCTCGTTTTTCGGTAAAATGAATTCATTAAAATTGAGTTTGATATAAATCACCCTAGTGCAATAATCCATACAAGTAATAAAAGTGGATTTTAAGTCCGATATCATTCCCACGAGATTGATAATAAATCAAAAGACTAACTACCCAAACTACTCAAGATCCTTACTATTTGAACTCCAATGTCAAAATGATGAGAGTACTAATAAAATAATTCTAAAGTACTTTCACTAGTATACATAAAGAATTTAACAAAAGCGGATTTGAGAATTCACAGAGTGAGATCACATTGTGAAATAGACTGATGAATGATTGTCAGTTTCTGCAAAATTTTAAGTCATAGCTAAGCCATTAGTTGGAAAGCTGAATTTGTCAAATATGAATTGTGGTATAGTTTGGATTTCTCCCCTAACCTTACCTTTCACTAATTAGAGATTCATGTTCATTTCTGATTCATGTATCTAATCAGTTACTTGTTAGATTAAATCCTCTTTCTAAGATCTGTTATTTTTCCTTTTCAGTACTTCATACCCAAATCTTAGGACTAAAGAATTCTTGCCCCTATAGACAGAATATTACAAGCTTTCTCCAATTTAAATGGCACCTCATCCTTCAATGCTGATGAAATTCTCCATATCCTTGATTAGATCTATGCTAACATGGGATCAGAATCATTTCATCAAAAATAGAAGAAACCTCTGAGCAATTAAACTAATATTTCCTCCAACTAACCTCACACAATGAGTAAGTTAGTGATTTATTTGCGTAATCTTTCAGAGTTCATTAGTTCCAAAGTATTAGTCTACCATACCCACAAGGAACTGCTCCATACCCTCAGGATTCTCCATCTTGGTGTCACGTAGAGTGGGCCTCTATGGAACCAAAGCAAGATACGCTTCTTGCTCTTTGGGTACACGATACTAGTACTGGAATGCTTAAGTTCAAGAATAATACCAATCAAATAAATTCAAGATTTCTAACTCAGGCTTTCTTCCACTTTGTGCAGAAAAATAACAATCACCATCGACTTATTCCCAGAGGGAGCTCAATCTTCCAAAACTGGTTCACACATATCAATGACTAACTGATTAGGAAAATTCACTGAAATTGTAAACGAGCTGAAATAAATGAATTCCATAAATTTTCCAAGATCCATTTAAAACATAACAGGAGTGAAAGAGAAAATTTTACAAAAGATCTCAGCTCGAAGCTGCACATCAATTCATTACTTAACTCTAGATATTAAACAGAAAACTAACTAAAAAACAACGCTAAAACAAGATCTACTAAAAAGGAAATAAAAGATAAAAGAAAAATAATATACAAAGAGTTTTCAGCTACCCAAAAATACTGGAATTGCGGAAGCTACGCACAGTGCCCTTGATGCGTCTATTTATAGATTTTCAATGATGGGCCACACTTCAAGGCAAAAATTAAGGATCCTAAAACTTCTGGCCCGAAATGGTAGCTTTGTCACGACAAAGAAAGTTCTATCGCGACATGGTTTTTATCTTTGTCGCTTAGCTCTTGTCGTGGCCTGTAGTTTCCTGTCGCGACATATTTTCATGCTATCTTCTTTGATTATCTCGCGACATAAATTGACTTTGTTGCGACATAGGTCTGTTGATGTTGTCTATTTTATGTCACTTATAGAGTTTCCCTGGAAGAGTACGGATTTGTTGGCCGCGAACGTGATTTTTTCGTCGCACTAAAGCCGTGGTTACTTTGTATGTCGAGACTCGAACTCGTGGTTCGACATTCTTTCCCATGTCATACGAGTCTTCTTACTCCCGTCGCCAGTCGAACTTTTGTTGCAACATTGAATCCCTTTGTCGCCACAAACTTGCCTCGCTCCTCTCACTTCTCTATCTCCATTTTCTATCGTGATTAAAACTTCTATCATGCATAGTAAATCTCTTACTCAAGAATTTTTATCACGCGACATAATCTTCCTTGTCGAGATAATAGATTCTTCAGCCCATTTATTTTGTCGAACATGAGTTTCTGTGTCGCAACATTCTTTTTGTAATTTTCTCAACTTCTATCACGACAATATTTGTCTTTGTCACAACAGAATTCACCTCAGCCTCATGTTGTGTTTGTCGCGATATAAAACTTCTCTGTCGCGACAAAGTCTTCTAGTCTCCAATTCCTAGCTCTGAATGTTGCGTCGCGACATAGTTTTCTTCTGTTGCAAAAAAATTTTTGCCTTGGTCTTGACATAAGCTGAAATGTCTATTGCAACATAGAAATTCTCTGTCACAACAACTTTGTCTTAACTTGTCTCATTGTTATGCTATTTTCTATCGCGACAGAGTTATCTTTTGTCGCGACAGAGTTCATCTAATATCTTCATTTCTTTTTGTCGCGATAAAGATTTGCTATGTCACGACATAATTCCACTGCCATTTGCTTTATCAATGTCGCAACATAGTTTGGAATATCGCGACATTCTTCTTTATGAATTTTTCCAGCTATATCGCGACATAAAAATCCATTGTCGCAACAAAAATTAGCCGCCATCTCAAATCAGGTCGTGATGCTCCTTATTTCAGCTTGCGCCTAACTTGATCCTTGTTTTGACATACTTTTGTTGGTTATATTGGAATTCTGTCGCGATATAGTTTGTCGTCTGCCAATTTTTCTCTCGCTTCGCTAGAATTTCTTTCATATAAAACCTGCAAAACAAAAAGTTGGTGAATATTTCATAATTCAGCATTAAAATGAATCATAAACTTCTAGAATGATGTCAGAAAAATGGATTAAAAATATATGAGTTTAGAACTCATCACCTTTCTTGGCGAGATGTTTCTTGAAAGCCTCTTCTCCCTTATTAGAGTAGAAGACTCGGACCTCTCCTTCTTCTACCATAACCTCTATTTCTTCAGGAACTATCTCGAGAGTAGTTTCTTGGTTCCCTTCCTCTGCCCTTTCTCTCAAAACTTCTTCTACCATGCTTCCTATCACTTCGTCAAGGGTCGGAGAGCTAGGGCTCGACATTGCTTGGTTTCAGGGAGATTTGGAGAAAGCTAGGGTTAGAAAGCTTAAGAGATTAGATTTTAATTTGAAATTGAAAATCTCCACGAAGTGTATCCTTATATAGGTAGTCTACCCTAACTGTGATGTCACGACATTGGAGTTGTGATGTCGTGACATTGGAGTTGTGTTCTAAGTGACTTAGTTCAATGTCGCGACATTAGAGTTGTGATGTCGCGACATTGGAGATTTAATGTCACGACATTACGTTTGCTTTCTTATTAACTTAAATTGATGTCGTGACATTGGAATTTCGAAGTCACTACACTGCCTTAGTGTCACGACATTAAGTTTTGTCATCGCGACATTGCCAGAATGTTAATCTTGATGTCGTTCTTTATAACTGTGATATCGCGACATTGGGACAATGTCATGATAATGTTGCGACATTGGGGAAATTTTTGGAACCAGTGTCACTACATTGCTGTCAATGTTGCGACATTGAAAATGAGTTTTCTTCTTTTAGAAATTTTTTACTTGTTTACTCCATTTTATTTATGCAATTTCAGTTCATGCTTGTGAATATAAGTCTACTTCAATATCAAGGAACTCAATCCGCTTAACAATAATACTCAAATTTTCAATTCAATCAACTCAGCATATATTCATTGTATTGCAGCGATTATCACAGAATTATGCAACAAAATAACAATGAAGCTACTATGTAATTTCGAACTCAGATAAATTACACTTCCGTAAACTTAGTATATACATCATTTTCAAAGAATAAGTAATGGAAGTAGACTAATTCAGAGTCAACTCCTCGCATAACTCAATTCGTTGAAAATGCTTCAAAAATGACTTTCAAATCTCGTAGCTTCATTATCCCGAAATTTAACAAATGATGATTACATAGGTTACTGTGTGTAAATTTAATAAAACTACTTACCTAAGAAACTATTCAAAACACATTGAATTAAAACAAAATCACAATCGAAAAGTAAAATCAAGAGTTTCGTCATTTCTCCCAAGTAGCCGCTAAGTTTTATGTCTTTAGCTAGACTTTGATGCAATGCTTTCTTTTTTCAGAAATTCTTTTCATCTTTTCAAATTTGGGACTGTTCTTCATTTGTTCTTCCTCCAAGATTATGTTTCAGCCTCTGACCATTCACTTTAAACTCATCTCCATAATTGGTTTTTAGTGTTATTGCTCTAAAAAGGGTAACCGCAACTACTGTGTACGAACCACTCCACCTTGATTTGAGTTTTCCCGGAAAAAGTTTTAGCTTGGAATTGTACAATAGGACTAGCTCTCCTACTCTTAACTCTTTCCTCATAATCTTCTGATCATGCCACTTTTTAGTCTTATCTTTGTAGATTATGGCATTATTATAAGCTTAATTTCTTAGCTCTTCCAGTTCATTTAATTGGAGTAGTCTCTTCTCTTTAGAAGCTTTGAAATCACAGTTCAGTTTCTTTATTACCCACATAGCTTTATATTCAAGCTCAAGAGGGAGATGGCAAGGTTTTCCAAATACTAACCTATATGGGGACATTCCAATAGGAGATTTATAAGTTACCCTATGTTTCACAAAGGTATCATCTAACTCGATCACCAAATTTTCCTACTTGGCATAATGCGTTTTTTCCAGAATATGTTCTTTATCTCCCAATTGGATATTTCTGCTTGTCCATTTGATTGAGGGTGATAAGTCAATCCCATAACATGTCTAATTCCATATCTACTCATGAGTTTTGCAAACAACTTGTTTGTAAAAGGGTTTCCCTCATCACTAATGATTGTCCTTAGGGCTCCAAATCCACTCAAGATATTTCTTTAAATAAACCTCACAACTGTGTTGGCATCATTTCTTGGACAAGTTATAGCTTCTACCAATTTGGATACATAGTACACAGCTAAGAGAATGTACTGATTTTCAAATGAGGGTGGGAAAGGTCCCATAAAATCTATCCCCCATACATCAAAAATCTGCACCACCAGGATCCCTTATAGAGGCATTTCATTCCTTATGTTTATATTGCCCATTCTCTAACATCTATCATAATATTTAACCTATTCAGAACAGTCTCTGAATAAAGTAGGCCAGTAGAAACCTGATTGGAGAATTTTCTGGGTTGTTATGTCTTCTGCAAAGTGCCCTTCATATGGTGATGCATGACACTTATCAATAATTCTACCTTGCTCATCTTCTAGGACACATCTTCTAATGATCTAATCTGTCCCTCTTCAAAACAACAGTGAGTCATCCCATTTATATACTCTGGTATCAGTTCTCAACTTTTTATTCTCCTGGTAGCTGAAATCTAGTGGCAATATCCCATAAGCTAAGTAATTAACAATATCAGCATACCAGGGCAATTGGACTGACACTTGAAAAAGTTGCTCATCAGGGAAATTTTCTTTAATTTATGTCACTATTTCCTCTTAAAGTAGCTTTTCTATTTCCAACAAGATCACCACTTCCATTGTCACTCCTTCTTGTCCTTATTTCTAAATCAAATTCTTACAACAAGAGTACCACCTAATCTATTTTGGTTTGACATCTTTCTTGCTATTAGATAATTTAATTAATGCATGATCAGCGGTGTATGATGACAATGGGACCCAATATATATGGTCTAAATTTTTCTGCCAAACACCATTGCCAGCATTCCTTTGTAGCTGAGAAGTTTTGCTGTACCTCATTGAACGCTTTGGCCGGCATAGTATACAGTTATGAAAATTCTCTCGTTCTTCATTCTTAAAACTCCAAGCTCATCAGACAAATACTGCATCACACATGATTTCAAACTCCTTTGTTCCAAATTGTGTTGCCATGATGGGAGTTATAAACAACCTAGATTTTGTTTCTTTGAAGTGCATACAAGAGTCACCAACTCGCATCCTTCTCCAAAGAACAGATAATGGTATGGAAATTTTGAGAAGTCTTGGATAAATCTTCCAGAAATCCAAACATGTCCCAAAACTTCAACTCCCTTAACTATTAGGTGGCATAAGAGTTTCAATCAAACCTTAGCTTATCAACTTTAGCCCCACCGCAAAATTTATGTCCTAAGACAATTCCTATTGTCACCACGAAATGACATTTTTCCCAATTCAAAGCTAAATTCTTGTCTTGGCACCTTTGAAGTACAATCTCTAAATTTTTCATGTAATGCTCAAAATTGGATCCATATATTGAGAAGTCATCCATAAAAATTTCCATAGCCACTTCCACCAAATTCTGAGAACATGGACATCATACAACTTTGGAAGGTGGCAAGAGCATTACATAATCCAAATGGCATCCTTCTAAAAGCTAAGGTGTCATAAGGACATGTAAAAGTTGTCTTCTCCTGGTCCTCAAGGACAATGGCAATTTGATTATAACCAGAATATCCATCAAGAAAACAAAAGTAAGGGTGTCCAATCAACCTGTCCAGCATTTGATCATCAGCAAAGGATAAAATCTTTCTAGTTGTTGTATTCAATTTTCGTGAATCAATGCACACCCTTCCATCCCGCCACGCTCTTGTTGGAATCCGCCCATTTTTCTCTGTTTATTTCTAATTTGACCATAATCCACCTTTAGGTAAACCACATGAGCTGTGGCTCACCAAGGGGTCAGTTTTACATTGCATATAAATCCCGGGATTCATCCATTTCAATACCTCTTTTCTAACAACTTCTTTCATCACTGGGTTCAATCTTCTTTGATGTTCAATTGATGTTTTTGCATTCTCCTCCAAAAGGATTTTATGCATGCAAATTGAAGGATTGAATTCTTTCAAGTCTTCTACTGGCCAAGCAATGACTTCTTTATATCAGAATCTAATTAGTTTTATTCTTTTCTACTATCAAGTCACCATTTATGATGTGTTGTGCTCTTTCAGCTCCTAAGAAGGCATATTTAAGATGTTTGGGTAATTTCTTAAGAATTAACCCTTCAAAACTTTTTTCCACTTCTTTTTCCTTCTCTTCACTGCTGCTTGACTTTTCTGCACTGATTTCTTTTAAACTAACTACTGTTTCTTTAAATTCAGGATTGGAATTCAAATATTCAACATCAAGAGCCTCAATTTACTGAAAATTCTTCATATTCTCATTCATTGAATTCTGAATTTTACAATCATAGATCAGTTCAGGATTGATGGGAACTACTTGTTCTACATTCTACATTCAAAGATTGTCAAACACTGTTGTTTCTTGAAGCCTGGATTCAGACAAGTGTACTTTTTCATCTCCTACTCTAAGAATGAGCTCTCCTTTCTTTACATCTATCAAGGCTGCTCCTGTGGCAAGGAATGACCTTCCCAATAACAGTGACACTTGTTTATCTTCTTCCATATCACTACAAGAAAAAAGACTTTCATTAAAAGTTTTTCACTGTCAAGGTAGGGCATATATGTCAAGTTATGCTATTATTCATATATGTCATCTATGCCAGTGTCAAGAAATTTCCAAAACTTCCTTGACATTTGTACATGTCAAGGTTGTTCCAACTTCTACCAATTATGAGTCTTTGTTAATATGATAAATGTCAATGTTTACTTCCATTTGTCAAGGTTGGATTCAACATATGTCAAGCTTTTTTATAAAAAAATTAATATTATTTTGTTATAGCTTTGAGTTTCTAATGAAAAATGAACCTGTTGCAAGTGAAACATATTTCCAAATTACATTTTGTATCCATTTCATTTGATAATAATAATAACTAAGTTCATAAATAATGGAAAGAAACTATTATCCAATGCAAACTTATACATTTGAAAATTATAATATACAAAATTAAATAATCATTTCTCTATACAAAAAAAAAAATTCAAAACTTACAACCAAGGTAATATACAAACTTAAATTATAATGCAATATACTACTTTGGGAAAGGCGATCTCAAATTCTTCACTGCCTTCTTCTTCTTGTTACATTTCTGCATACCTAATAGGATAGACATAACAAAACAATTTTCAAAATAACAATTTTCAAATTATAAGATACTTTCAATTATAATGATACATCAAATATAGATGTAGATTACAAAATATAATATAATTTAATTATAAAGAAATAATTTAAGCAATCTTATTCCAATTGGTTGCCCTTTTAACCCATATCAACCCAAATATTATCAAATTGAGAGCTTTTCTAACACAATCTCAATCTTAACCTGTTCGAAGTTGCCACAAGCAAAGTGAAAAATAATAATAATAATAATAATATAAGCATTACTCAAAATACCTGGAATATGACATATGAAATCCATTCTATCATATATACTTGGGTTTTCTAAAATTGGTTTGCCCATAAACTTTATATAGCTTTTCTTCCCATTTGGGAACACAAATACAACCCTATTCATGCATGAACATACAAAGTTATAATCAGGCTTTGTCAAACAAATATAATCAGCTACTGTCAAACAAATATATGACAATTTAAGATAATATATAACCCACTAGACATTTTCTTTGACCCCTCCGTCAACTTTGCAACAAACCCGTTGAAGCTCCTCTTGTAGTTGTGGAGTAAATGCTTTTACACACTACTGCTGAATCCTGATCAGGCATGTAGACTTACACATTCATTCTGAATTATTGACAAATTATGTTCAGACAACATGAATTTAATTAAATAATACTATGTAGAGTATAATGATCATGGTACGTGCTCAACTAGGAAAACATATCATCTACAAATTAAGAGAGCGATCCCTCTTTTTTAATTAATGTGGGTACATTTATGTTTTGTTAATAATTAATTCCATTTGGAAGAAGCATAGTTAGTGAGTTTCCAAAGAGACATAAATTTTCTTAGTAGGTCCTTTCCACAAAAGCATTTTTTTATATTGAAAACACGAGCTTTTATTTGAAATTTTGAAGAAGCATAATTTTTTTGATTTACAAATCATATATTCTAAAACTATTACACCACATTTTCAGAAAATTTGAAGTAGGATAGTCTTAGAATCCTTAAAGATATTTTTCATTTTATCATACCTTAATTCATCAAAAGGTATGTATAAACTGAATGAACAATTTCACATAAATCACAAGGTAGGTTGTTATTCTATTATTCTAGAAGTTTATGTGAAATACCCAAGCACTCACCTCTTTAACCAACTTAGACTATTTTCTTTATTCACCGAGGAAATCTCTGCATGGTCCTTTTCCAAGGTTTCTCCATGCCTTTCTGCACTATCTTCTTCAGTTCAGCCTTAATGTTCTTTCCTTGATCTTCACTCGTCGAAAACCCCCATTTAGATTTCGAAAGCCACTATAACAGTAAAGAAAAGGAAAAAGAAAAACATCACATCCAAGTCAGGAACAAACCTTCTAGTATATTTTTGTGACCACTACTTTAACTTTGTGAACAAAAAGCATCCATTAACTTGGGGCTCACCGTTGGCATCATATATCTCAGGTCTTTGATGCCCCAACCTTCCCTAACCCAAAGCAAAAACTTAAAAGCAAACGAAGAGAAAAGTGCAGTAGAAGGTTCAGTGATGCCTTTGTTAAGAGTGACATTAATTTGTGGCTATTCAAGGTCGTTGCTAGACCTTTAATTATTCTTAATGTCAAGCTTCCAAGGATGTTGGTGTACCAATTGATATATATGAACCCTCTCGGGTCCATTGGATCGAGCAAGCACTGTCACTAGGCCCTAAATCACACAACTTTGTCACCTGAGACCAGAATAAGAACAGATAAATTTTTTTTTTCTTTGCAGTGAAGGAAGAGGAGAAATTATTATGTATGGTTGTTCAAAAATTAAACTCACATCACTAGTGGATGCAGTCCATAAGTAAACACAAGTGCCCAACCCAACTGCAAGTTGTGAAGACCAATCCACAAGGTTCAAGTGATGGGGCATCTAAAACCTGCAATCATTTGGCAGTAGTTAGTGAATATTTTCTCTATTTTCTCATAAACCAAACAGACTTGAGAAAGAAAAATGATTATAGTTCAGAGACCTTATGGGGTGTCTTAGGGACCTTCTATGGTGGCTTGGGACGTGTGGAAACCTCATTAGAAAACCTGCTAACGGGATTCAAAAGGGAAGGGGGGTAGAGCGAATTAGGCCCCAAACGATCCATCTTGAACCTCAACATGTTCTTGGTGGGACTTATCGGAGACCTTTGACTTGCGAGAGAAGAAAAACCAAAATCAGACTCAAAAGCTCCCGCTTTAACAAACCCAGCAGCCTCAAGCTCTACCTTCCTTAACCGGCGAAGCCTTCTCAATCAACCCAAAAGTATGAACCTTGATGAAGATTTGTAGGGTATGAATCGATCACTACAACTTGTCGATTTTGACGAGGATGATAAGTTTGATATAACCCAAGAAAGTCTCGAGGCCTGGATAGGTTCTAGAACCGAGAGGGTTCATACACACATGTATGTGTGGTTGTTAGTCTCAATGTGGTGCGTATCATCAACGAGCAGATGAGGATGACCATGGAAGAATAGGGAAAGAAAAGAAACGAAGAAAAGAAAAGAGAGTGTAGCAGCAGAGAAGTAAAGAAATATAGTCTCTAGGGTTCTTTTTTAAATGGACGGTAGAGATGAGATTCTAATATAGATGGTCCATATTTCACCAATAGGATTCTTACCTTACCATAATTTTGTGTCTTATTAGTGTACAATAATTAAGTTTATATGATTCAATATATGAAATATATTTATAAATTTTATATGTCAATTTATTATAACTAATTTGTAGAATTAAATCTTAATACTATTATCTAAATTTGTGTAAGTTACGTTAAAAAGGATAAATCTACATCCTAATGAATTAATTAAAATTTAATATTTTTATGATAAATTAAAATTTGTATTTTAATTTTCACTCTTATACAAATGAATTAATTTTTTATAAATAAAATACATACTAATTTCTATTTCAACAATAATGAGAATTATATATATATATATTACTACTTTTATTTAATTACATTGACATAATATATAGACTATTCATTGACTTATAATTATGTGTCAAGTTGTATCATATAAGTCATGGAAAAATCATATGTATGTCATTATTGGTGTAAACAAATTGTATATGTCATAATTGTTCATTTAAATGGACAACATTGACATATATTTGTATAAGTCAAGATAATATATATCAACAATGACCATTTTTCTTGTAGTGTTTCCTCTTCTTGCTCAAAATATCTTTCATGAACTTGGCATAATGAGGCATTTGAGTCAATGCCTCAGTAAAAGGAATATTCACCTCTATCTTCTTGAACATGTTCAAGAATTTAGAGAATTGATCATCTATCTTTGATTTCGTGTTCTCCGAGGGAATCTCGAAACGTATGGGCACATAGACTCTCACCTCTTTCTTTGCAGCTTTCCTTCCTCAACTAGTTGCTCTCAAGTACACCATAGATTTTCTTCTTTCTTCACCAATTCGAATTGTTCGCTCACTTCTTTGTAGCTTCTATTTTATCTTCTCCTTCTCGCCTATTTATTCTATTCTCCTTATTTTCTAGAGTTCTTTGCCACTTAAGAGTAACTTTCATACGCTCGATTGTCTCTTGTGTCACTGGGGAAGGAATCCTTGGGACTCCGATTTTGCATTGATAGGGCCAGCTGCCCCACAGAGTCTCCAAATTCTTTAGATATGCATTAGTATTGGCTTGAAACACATTTATGTTTCATTCTAATGTCATAGCTCGAAGAATCCTGTTCATGAATGTTCAACAGCCTTTTGTTCTCTCCCATGAAGCTCAACATCTGATCGTCAAAAGACTGAGACCTTCTCTGGCCCTGGTTCTTAGCTCTTTGGCTACCTTGCTACTACTGCCCTTGGAAACCTTGTGAAGCATATTGTTGATGAAAATTGTGCACTAGTCTTGGACCATGCTGCACTCCACTTCCATAGCAAAATTTCTCATGGTTTCTCAGTGCAGGTGTGTAGTGGGTTGGAAGGTTATTGTTGGTCTTGAAATTATAGCTTATGTTGCCCCCCACAAACTGAGCCTCCTTCGCCTGATAAGGACCCTCATGAGCAAGTCCTCACGCCTGCGCATTTCGCCTCCTTCTTCTATTCCCATTATATTTTCCCGAATGGTTTCTCCTTTCTCAGTGCTCATCTTACTCTATCAAAGACATCCAACTTTAAGTGTTTCAATTATAGTCATCCTGTTCAGCTCTAGCATACCTCCTCCTTTCAATCTACTACTGCTCCCTAAAGTCTCAGCTGGAGCTCTATAGTTGCTTTTAGCCAACTGGTTAGCCTCTTCGACACTCTTTCTCTTGAATGCTCCACAGCGGGCTGCATCTATGATTCCCTTTGAAGAGTAATTCATTGCATGATAGAAAATGTCTATTTGGGTGATTTGATCAATCTCATGCATTGGACATCTCTCTTCGCATTTTCTCACTCTAAGCATTATAGAGGCTTTTTTCTTCTTCTCTCTCGCTCAAGGCTATAATCTCTTCTTCTCTAAGGTGAGGACCGCGGAAAACTCCTCTCCATAAAAGCTTCAACCAACTCCTCTCAACTGTCAAATGATCTATACGGCATTGACTCAAACCAACTGGCTGCTACACCTCTCAATGATGCGGGAATAATCAGAGCTTGATAATATCTGATTAACTCTATCCGGGGCCGATGCGGTTTGCCATCCTCATAAATTTTCCTAGGTGCTCATTGGGATCCTCATCGATGCCCTATAAATTGATGTTGTCGCACTATGGTGGATCGTGCTGTGCTTCAACTCAAAGTTATTTGCCTAATGGGTGGTTGCCTTACAAATCGAGTAATTTCATTTCTGATGACTCCACTCCAAAATCTTCCATGGTTCTTCATTCGAGGCCTTCTATCATTGGCTCCGCTGGTACATACCGATCAATCCCTTCTTGCTCGCCATAGCCATCGCTTCCAACAATTCTCACTTCTTTAGATTTCTCGTCCTTTCCCAACTCGTTGTCCAAAGGGCGCAGCTTCGCTTCCTCGTCTTCTCAGATGTGATAATTTCCCGAAATTGAAATACATTGAGATCAATAGATAACATAAATATATTATGATGTGCTTTCATAAAAGATCAGTAGCTAAGTCAGCTATTGTAGTTAAAACTATTTTTGAAAGTTGTTGATAAAAGTAAAAAGAAAAAGTCCAAACTAGCAATTTTCTTTTTGGCAAGAATATTGATCTTTAAACTTTACTTCAATTCAATCCCCGACAATGGCGCCAAAAACTTGATTGATTGATTTTTACATAGACAAAAAATGACTGATTCTCAGCACTACCACCAGAGATTATTCAATCCCCAGCGGTTATGCCAAAAACTTAGTGAGACTCAATACATAAAATATGTTTTCATTATGGGCAATAATCTTTCAATTAAAATTATTTGGTCTAAATCATTGCAAGTTCACGTGTCATACAAGTAATAAAGTGATTTTTAAGTCCGTATATCATTCCTAATGATGATTGATTTTGAAAATCTAAAGATTAACTATTCTCACTACTCAAGATCATCACTATTTGAACCTCTAATTTTTTGTAGATGATTATCTTTCTAAAATAAATTGAATAAAAAGATAAAGAAATTCTAAAAATACATGAATTAAAGAGTTTACTAGACATAAATAACATTGAGAATGAAATCGGTGTTATGACCATCGCTTTGCAAGTTTCCAGATAAAATATAAAGTATGGGACATGAACATTGGAATTGTCCAAGAGCAAGGTAAAGTAGCATTGAGATTTCTCCTCACACCACACATTTCACTCTTCAGTTTACCACATTTCTCTATCTTCTAGTCAAGTAATCAAAGCTACTGGTAGGATCTTGGATTCCCTTTGGAAGCACTGACCGTTTTTCCCTTCTCAATACTTCACAACTATCTTCTTTAAGATTGGAAATTTGCCCCTATATAGATGAGTAATGCAAGCCCTTCTAAATTAATTGGTACCACAATTAGACAAGAATTCCCTCTCTCCCGGATTAGAATCTCAACTACCGCACTGGAAATTATTCTTCCTTAATCGAGGTGAAACTCTTAGAATTAAACTCGTTAGATCAATAAAGGCATCATATTCTTGGGAACACACTCCTGTCACCCAGGAGGAACCTTAAATTCTGGGAGGGTTAGAACTTCACCGCTGATATACCAGAGTGATCCAAAGAGTGCATTAGTTCAAATATCGCAGACTACCCCCAAGTGATCGCTCTTGCTCGTGCAGTCCATCTCTATGTCACTCAGAGGGATTTCTAGAAATCAGAGCAATGATACATATCTTTCTAGGTACCAAACACTAATATTCATAACAGTTCAATGTAGGAGTAATACCAGTTAAATCACTCCAGTTTTCATACCCAAAACAACATTAAAATATTACAAACAAGAATCCTAACAACAGATTCTTCGCAGAGGGAGCTTAGCTTTTCAAATTTGGAACATAAATGACAATGACTAGTTGATCAAACAAATTCATTGAAATCGTAATCAAAATTGATGAAAAATGAATTCCACAAAAATTCTCAGATTCTATTAAAGTTTGACATAAATTGAAGCTTGATTTACATTCATCCATCTCAGAATCCCAGTTCAGATCACTACTCTAATCTAAAATAAGAAAACTAAATCCAGAAACAAACTAAAATGTAAAGAAAATAAAAAGAAAATTATGTACAATGAGACTTCAACTCTTCCAAAAAGCACAAAAACTTGATGAAAAACGGTTGGAAGTCGCACTACCCCTGTGAGTTTAATATAGGCTCAAGTGTCTTCGGGCTTTAAAATGAGGGTGACAATTACGACAATTAAAGCCCGGCAAAAACTCGCTCTTTAGCATCGATATTACGCTTGTCGACATCATCGCGACAACGAAATTGCTATGTTGTGGGTTAACTTTAGTGTTGCGACATTGGCTCGTTGTGACTGAATGCTGATGTCGCGACATTGGATCTGCAGTTCTGATCATTTCACTTGATGTCGCGACATTGCTAACCCGATGTTGCGACTTGTTAAGTTTCACCTTGACTGCTTTGATCTGATGTTGAGACATTACTGATCTGATGTCATGACATTGCATCTTCCTTCTCGAAGCGTTAGTTGATAAGGTCGTGGACATTGAAACATTTGATGTTCCCAGTTCTATCAACGCCGCGACATTGGCGCGGATTGCCGTGACATCGAAAGCTTAGTTCTACGACTTTGATCAGTCGCTTTTAATATGATGTCGCGACATCACTGATCCGATGTCATGACATTGCAAGTTTAGTTCTCCAATGTTCAAGCCTGGCTGATGTTGCTGCCAATGTCATGGAAATGTCGCAACATTGGTAATTCCTGCTCTTCCTACCTCAACCAATGTCATGGCAATGTCACGATGATGTCAAGACATTTAAGATGAAGTATTGTAGATCAACCTGATGTCAAGGCACATTGCATCTAAAGGCTCTAATTGTTTCACCGATGTTGCATATTCAGGTTGATGTTCGCGACATTGTAAATAATTCTTGTTCTCGATGTCTGGTTACTGAATTCGAGTCCGTAGTCTCGGAGTGATGTCACAACCTATGTCGTGGCGATGTCGCGACATTGTAGAATTCTGATCTATCTATTTAAACCCATGTTGTGGTGATGTTGTGACATTAGAGTAACTACATGACACACTCCATAATGCATGTCACAACATTGTTCTTCCTGTCCCACATTTCGCCGCTTCACTTTTTCTCGTTTTGCCGCTTTTCGCTTCTTCTTCAAATTTCTACAAAACATAAATCTCGTAAATATTCCATAATTTAACATTAAATAAGACTTTTAAGCCTGAAATATACTTGAAAAAATAGGCTTAAAATAGATGAGTTTTAGACTCATCAAATGTTTCTGGGTGGAGATAGGTTTGGAGCCGAGCATGTTATGTTTTCTCAAAAGATCAGTGACATAATTTTGTTGAGATAGGAGAAAGTTCGAGGAGGTAGCCAAAACCTCAACTCCACAGAAGTAAGATAGTGGCCCGAGATCCTTGAAGGAGAATGTAGAGTCAAGTTGTCGAATAATAAAGGCCACAAGGAGGTCACACCATTAATCAAATCATCAACATGTACTCAAGAAGTAGATAAGTCCAAAGGTCGCGGGAATGTATTAAAGAGAGACGAGCTCGCATAGTTGTAAACGTTTGCAGAGAGCAAGAAAGTGCATAGCTCCCGGTACCGCCGGTTCGTTTGAACCCATAAATAGCCTTGTGTAAATGACAGACATGATGTGGATACTCGGCGTTGCACATACCTTGTGGCTACGCCATATAGACCTCCTCAGTGAGATGCCCGTTGAGAAAGGCATTATTAACATCAAGTTGGCGAAGGCCTCATTGGCGATGGAGTGCAATGTTGAATACAATACAAACGGTGATGGGATTGATCATGGGATCGAAAGTCTCGTGAAAATTGACACCTAACTATTGGTGAAAGCCTTTAGTAATAAGCCGAGCTTTATACTGAGCAATAAAGCCATCGAGATTTTGTTTGATGTGAAAAACCCATTTGTTTCCCACTATGTTCTTCCCTAGGCTCGGGGGAACGAGAGACCAAGTGTCATTCTGGATGAGAGCATCATACTCGTATTGCATGGCCTGAACCCACTTCGGATCTTGGAGAGCTTGGGCAATAATGCAAAGTTGTTCGTAGAGCATGGAAATATTTGCAAGGAAAATACATCTCGAGTCGGGTTTGAGATGGCACTTTTAGATCGGGTTTGGTATGGACAGATGGTTTGAATGTGGGAATGGGGGGATGGGTAAGGGGGTCGTGGAGATGAAGGATGAGGAGGGGGACCCACAGGCCATTAGTGCGGAGACGACCGATGGAAAGGCGGGGGAGGTCGAGCATGTACGCCAAATGTGGAGGTCAGAAGGTGATTGGGAGTTACTCGAGAGGTCTATTGAGCTTGGTGGTATAGGTTAGGTCGGGTTGGGTGATGGGGAAGTACTTGAGAGGTTTGTTGAGCTTGGCGGTGCTGGAAGATCACTTGAGGTGGACGAGGAAGTGGGGAGAGCAAAGTCAATGTCTATTATCGATGCGGGGGGGTGGGAGAGAAGAATAGGAAACGGAAAACATTCTTCACAAACTTAACATGACGGGACACAAAGATTTTTTTTGAGAGTGGGATCAAAATAGGAGAAGGCACTCTGACTAAAGGAGTAGCCGAGAAAGACACACAGACTAAATTTGAGGTTGAGTTTGTGGGAAGAGTAGGGACTCAACTAGAGAAAACATAAACAACCAAAGATATGGAGTTTTGATGGGTCAAGAATTGTGTGAAATAACTTTTCAAACAAGGAGGCAAGAAAGAGACCAACGTTATGCATTCTCTTGATTAAATAAACGGTAAGTAGCAAGCATACGACAGGTTAGGAATGTAGGCGTCTGAGGAGAGTGAGACCGTTTAAACCCAATATGTCGATGTCAGCGTGAAATACCCTTATGTTCGGGGCGTGTAGGGAGGTGTAGTGAGATGGGTTATACCATGGGTTGTAAGAGCTAGGAATTTACCCCCATTATCGATGTAAAGTGTTTTAATGGAGGTGGTGAAATAATTTTCAACAAGTTATTTGAAGGCAACAAAGGTTGAATGAACATCTTATTTACAACATAATGGATAAAACCAGATATACTTTGTGAAATGTTCAACAAAAATAATGTAGTAATGAAAACCATCAGAAGAGGAAACGGGTGAGGTCCACACATCAGAAAATATGACATCAAGTAAAGAGGAAGAGGTGATGCTTGATTTAGAAAAAGGTAACTTGTGGCTTTTATTAATACTGCAACAGCTATAAGAGAAGGAACATAAATGTTCTTCAGGAAAAGAAATACTTAAAGCACTAAGAAATTTTTGAAAAATTGGCAAGGACGAATGACCGAGACAATTATGCCAAATAGAGATAAGCGACAAGGAGGCTAGGAGTTGAGGGGATGACAAAGCTAAGGTTGAAGGCGAAGGGATGACTTGACGATGTATGGGCACCGTCTCGCCCTTACAATTAAAAATTTACAGGCCGGGTGTGACGATCCTACACTTGAAAGAAAGAGTCAAAGAATAGGACATTAATAGGGTTATCGACTCAAAGAGATGAAACTGAAATAAGATTCTTAGACATGGCAAGCACATGTAAGACATTAGAAAAAAATAAAGGTGTAGGGAGAAAGGTAAAGGAGAAGGAGCCAATGTTGACAATTGATAAACTTGAGCCATCACCAATAATCACATTGTTGAGTGGTGTGCGACCCGCTAAAAGGCCCGAGGAGGCAAGATCGGGTGAATTCGAATAGTGAGAGGCGCCCGAATCAACAACCCAATCCAGAGAGGTACTAGGAGTGGAGGGATGGACTGTAATGTGAGCATAAGGTGTAGTGAAGGTCAAGCGCGGAGCACAGGCAGGAGTGGGCTAAATATAGTCGAGTACTGAGGTGGGTAGATGATGCATTGTCGAGTAGAGTACCCAGTTATACCACAAAGCTATGAGGCGCCCCGAGTGCGACTATGCCGGCTGTGTGGTGAGTCGGTTAATGGAGTGGAACGCATAAGGGCATGCTAAGATAATGACTATGTGGAAGCACAGGTTGATAGAAAGTCGGGAAAATTACTAAGGAATGATAGGTGATGTCAATTTGTAGAGATCAGTTGGGTTGCATTTGCCACTATTCGGCCAAGCTGATGGAATGAGGAACCGAGCCAAGTAATCATAGCGGTCAGCCCAGAAATGGAGCGGGGAGGAGCTAGAGGCGGGTGCAGTTAGGCCTTGTAATTTAGGAGGTGCTCTAACAAGGAGGTGCTCGAACAATTCCTCAAACATAACTGGAGTCTCCTGAACTTGGAGAGCATGAGATAAGTTCGAGTAGGCCGGACCGAGTCCATTCAAGACACGGATAGAGAGCTCATCAAAGTCAACGAGGACATTCATGAGAGCAAGAGAGTTAATGTTGTGTTTGACATCTTGCATGTGATACGCAATGAGTGCAGTACCTTGTTGAGGGGCGGCAAGGTCGCGATGGACCATGATCATCATGAGAGGGAGAGGCATATGTTTTCTCGGGTGGTCCACGTGACCCAGGATGTGGTGGAGGAGGTGGAGCGCCGCAGCGTGGGAGGCGGATCAGATAATTGCATTAAAAAGCAATTGATCTTGTCGGAGCCAGAGAGTATAATCTAGATTTTGGGAGGGAGAAGTAGCATCGTGCAGAGTTATTATTGCCAGAGGACACGACTTTGAGCCATCGAAGAACCCAAGTAAGTCGTACCTAAATAAGAGAGATATGAATTGTAGCTGCCACGCATAGTAATTTGTGGTTGTGAGTTTGAGCGGTGCCTGAGCACTGATGTTGAGAACGACTAAGTTTTGAGGCAAGTCAGTTCCGGTTAGGACCGTGGTGGTACGAGAGGGCACGACGACAGTGGTGGAAGAAGAAAGTCGGTATTAGGAGAATAAGAATATGAAGGAGTGGATCCTTGAGTGGCATTAGCGTGACGTCTAGGGTTTGTTGTTAAGCTTATAGCTTTGATACCATATTATGAAAGAGACTTAATTATTATTGAGAGAGTAGAGGTATATAAATATACATATAACGCCCCAAAAATACCTTAGAATTTTTATAATAATTTTATTATATATTCCGGGTATGAATTGAGCCAAACTTGGGTTTTTTGGGGAAAACTAATAAATTGTGAAATGTGAAATGAATATGTGAGCATATGATTAAATATTATATACTAAAATGAGAAAATATTGATTGAACCCGGAAATAAACCCAAGTGAAAAAGGGCAAATTTGGAAATTTGTAAAATGAGGACCTAAGGGTCAAGTGATAAGCTTAAATGCTAATGTGAAATAAATGATAAGTGAAATGAAGACCAAAAGGAGAAAAAAAAATGAGAAATGGAATTTGTGTGTAAGCCAAACATGGCCTTACACTTAAAATGAGAAATAAGACCAAATGTGGTCTTAGAAGAGCACATTTGTGCACTTGGGCAAAAACGTATTTGAGAGGGAGAGTTAGAAGAGAAGAGCTAGGGTTGAGGAGAAATCCAGGTTTTGGTGGGAGATCATCCCCCTTTCTGGTTTCCAAGTGATCAAGGAGGAAGAAGGAAGCTAGGACAAAGAGTTTCAAGAGATTCAATGTATGAACCTAAACCCTAGAAAGTTATATTTGATGTTTGGGTTAGAAAAACCCTAATCCATCCATGGATTTTGCTCATGATTGGACAGAGATGATATTAGGATGCTATTAGGGTGATTCCCATGTTTTGTTTACAGTTTTAAGGATTTTTAGTGCAGCAGGAAAAAGCGGAAAATCTGGGCAAATCAGACTCTCTGTTGGCCATGAGACCACACCTCGGCATAGACCTACGCGAGCATGGGATACCTAAATTGTTTTTAGCTGAGATTGCTGTGGCACCCCTCGGAATTACGCCATGGCGTAACGCCTGCAGCCTTCAGTGTTTCTTGTTCAGTGACGATTTTAGATTTTGTTCCCAAGCACCTCGTATTCTTATACCGATAGTTTAAGAACCCTAATAAATGATTAATGGGGGTTCAAATAAGGATAAAACTAAGCGAAAAACGTATCGTACCTCACCGCCTCGGCGATATTCATTTAATACTATTAATTGTTCAACCACTAAGAGTGGAGAAATTGTATTTAACTAGGTGCGGGTGAAGACGACAACCTGACCTAGTATTGATGTAGAAAGAACAAGGGATCGATAAATTGGTGGATTCTGCGCTCAATTCCCATTTCAAGTTCTATTTTTTGAAATATATGTATTGATTTGAATTATTAGTATTAGAGCATGTTTGTCAAATATCTTGTGTAATGGCTTGTATTTGAGCTATAAATTGAATTTCTTGTATGTAGAAGTAAATTGAAGTTTGAAATGTATTATTGAATAGCCAACATGGCCAGGATTCACTAACTGAATTCTCATCCTTGGGGAGTAGTATTTTATTGATTCGAAGTCACATTGCTCTTGAATGACAAATAAGACAAGATTCTGGCCCCGAATCTTGTCTTGAATATCATTCTATAGTCATATATGAGATTGTAATATTGAATGTGAAATCACACATTCTTCTTGAATGACAAAGCATGACAAGATTCCCTGTGAATATATCGTAGATATCGACTTCTATAGTCATATGTGGTGTAATATTGAATGTGAAATCATTGCTCTTGAATGTGAAACGGGACCGGATTCACCAATGGCCCAGATCTATCGTGAATGTTGACTTTATAGTCATATGTGAGTACAAACGAAGAATCATATTAAAAGTGTATATCACGTGATTTGCGAACATTGAAAATGGTTAATAAGGCATTGTTTTATAACATGCATGATTTGTATTAAACTGAAATGGAATTAGAGAACGGTATAGAACCACTAAGCATGAAAATGCTTAGCGTATTGTTTTTATCAATGCGCAGGTACCAAGTGATAGGCAATGATTGAGCGGGACCGGGTCGGGTACGAATCATTCGAGGAGAAGAGTTCACGGAATTATGCTTCGTCACATGCATCCTCACCATTTTGAGCACTGACATTTGTTTGTAAACAAAGAGTTCAAACTACGACATTATTTTGTACCTATATCTGAATATGATTTGGATCTTATGTTGTAAGCGACATAAATTCATTTTAGTTAAATGCATATTTTGTAAAGAAATTTCATTGAATTTGTAAATATTTATGGGCTTGCCCCAAATTGAATCGCTTCCGCAAAGATTTGAGAACAAAAATGCTTATATTAATGGAATGTATTTGATAAAAGGCTTCGGTCGGGCATCCTAGGAGTTTCGGTTCGGGATCAGCTTCTTGGACAGAAGGAGCTGGGGTTGTCTGATACCAATACAAAGGAAAAAGTAAAAGTATTAAGAATGATAAAAGCCCTAAATATATTCTAGTACAATAAAAGGAATTCTAAATATACTCTAATACTCAAGACGGGTAAGGGAGATGACTGAATATTTTGGGACGGGAATGGAACAGGGGTGATCCGTTCTAAACCCACCCCGTTGCCATCCTTAGTTAGGAATGACAATAGGATGGATAGCCTCATCTCAACGCCACCTAATTTAGGTAAACCATTTACCATCTTCCCCTCGTTTAAAAAAATAAATGGAGTGGGGCGAAAGTGAGAAATTCTCATATCCATCCCAGTTAGTTTTTATTTTTTTTATTATATTACTAATAATAATATTAATTTTATTTAATTAAAAATTTATTATTATCATTATATATTAAAATATAAAAATAATAATTTTAAAATCATTTTTTAATACATAGGGGTGCAATCAAGCCAAGTCAATACAAAGTCAAACTCAAGCTCTACTCGATTAAAAAACTTAAAGCTCGAACTTGACTCGAATAAGATCAAGCTTTTTTTTTTTTAAATGTTCGAAACTTGACTTGAAAAATAGTCGAGCTACTTGAACTCGATTCAATAAAGCTCGAATCAATTAAAAAATTATTATTATTATTACACTTGAAATCGACTCAAGTTCGACTCGATTAATAAAATAATAAAACTCGATTAAACTTGTGAGCAGTTAGTGTAAAATCCGAGAAAATTCAAATTTTCTGAAAAAGGGTAAAACGGTAATTTCGGTAAAAATCCGAAATTTTTCTAGATCTCGGATGATGAAACGGACTTCATCGTTGGAATCATCTCTCGAAATCTAGCTACTGCGTCAGTCAGGAGCAGTCAGATTTCACATTTTAAAACTGGGTGTCATGTCATACTCTTTGACTTATGAGAGCGTGTGATGACAAAATCCTCTTGTATGCTACATGTGACACGTATTTACGTGATTAGTGAGAGGATGAGATGAATGGCCTAGATTATGTCAAGTGTCAAAATCGAGACAAAGGAACATGTATGGAATTATTGAAAATGTAAATGAGAATAAGGCGAAATCTGATAGTTTTATTTCTCGAAAGGAAGCGAATCGGCATAAAGGTTGGAGATCCAAATTTTAGAGAGCGAAGTGCCTTCTCTAGATTTTGTCGTTGAACGCCAGTTGTGGTAAGTAAAGATTGTTTATAGCGACAAGGGCTACGTGTGGACAGATTTGGTGAAGTTCAACAACTCGAGAGGTAAGGGATGCTTTTATACTTGTGTTATTCATTGGCTAAGAGCCATGTGAATGATTAGGAATATTCTGAGGCTTGTTTTAGCCATAATTTCGGTCTCAAAAGCTTTGAACCGAGTGGAGAAAATTCCTATTTGTGTGGCCGTGAACAATGCCAACCCGAGGGTTTCAATATTCACGTGAATAGTTCATGTGACTTTTGGTGTGATTTTTATGTTGTTGAGTGATTCAAAATGAATTGCTTGTAATTGTTAATTAGCCCATGTGAGCTAATTTTGGTGTTATTGATGTGAATTTAATAACATGAATTGTGTGAATTAATTATGTTAATATATCGTATTGTTTTATCTATTAGCATGAATATTTTGGGGTTGGCATAATGCATTCCGTATACCTTTGAGGCACCTAGAATATTAGGAGTGGAGTGCATGACACGAAAATGAAAGAAAATGAAAAATGTTTGAAGGAATTTATTGGAAGATTTTCGGGAGAATTGTGTTGGGTGTCCAACAATTCACGTCGGAGGGCCCTTGAATTGTTTGGTTATCAATGATTCGCCTCGGAGGGTAGTCCAATATATTTATCAAATCTCGGTAGTAAGTTTTCGAGAACAAAAAGCTTTTGTTTTGAAAACTGTGATTTTACTCGCATTTGGTTTAGACATGTGTGAAGGAGTCGGTGAGGACTCGAGACATGAGTTTGGGCATGAGCGTTAGTAGATCGTGTATTTGCTTGGATGTGTTTGTTTTATGGCTTGTGTACTTAGGTGGGGAGTAACCCATGTAGGAAGTATCGCTCTTGGAACTCTTCACCATCCTGTTGAGGATGGCCCCATTTCGAGTGCGGGGAGTGTACAAGAACGGGCTCACTTAGAGGTCGCGTTTAGAAGAAAGCCGGGTGTGGCTTTGGCATTTTCATTTTATTATAACATGTATTAGAAATTGTACATTTTTAATATATATTTGAATTAAAGTGGTGCAATGCTTCTTGAACTATGGTAATTATAGTTGAGGTATTTTGTGAGTATTGATGTAGGGGCTCAAGTGGCTAATTATTTTACTCGCATGTGTGGACACAGTCATGGTCATTGTAAGCATTTAGGACCGGGTTGCCTTTTGGTAGAGCTCGTCTGAAAGAGGCTCGCCTTATTTTCATGAGTGGTGTCGGGTTGCAGGCATCCACAGTCGCGGAGTTGATGGGTTGTCAACGGACCCCCGGGAAATGGGGCGTCACAGTTAGAGTTGAGTATTGTGATAATTGAATTTGACTCGATAAGCCACTCGAGCTCAAGCTCCACTCGATTAACTCTTAGTCGAATTCGAGTATTTTACGAGTTGAGCTCGAGTAGCTTATGACTGGCTTGACTTGTTTACACCCCTAACGATATATAAATCCGCCCCATGCCGCAAAAAAAACCCGATGACATTAATCCCAAAGGTTGAGCTATAAAAATCTCGTTCTCATATGAGAACGAGTTTTACATCGTTAGATTGTGATTTTATCTCTTCAAATCTGTGTAAATTAAAATTTTATTTGAGAAAACACAAATTTCAAGAAATAAAATCATCATCTAACAATATAAAACTCGCTCTTATATAAGAATAAACTTTTTATAGCTCAACCCTAATCCAAAACCCACAAAAAACATAATTACACTAATAATCTCATACTCGTAACATTGAGGCCACTGCCGTCCTAAATTAGGGCAGGGGCAGGAACCGCCCTATTGCGCCACTATCAGATTTGTTAGAAATAATATTACCCATTATGAGGAAAGGTTGTTACACAAAAAAAAGTGAACTTTGTTACGATGAAGAAAGCTTGTTATACACCAAAAAAAAAGAAAAAAACAAAACTTTCCTCATCGTGGCCAGTACACACGATTTTTTGAAAAACGATAGTAAGTTGTTAGCCCAAAGGTATTGTGTGACCACAACGAAAGCTTGTTACACAAAATAGTAAACAAACATGGAACATTACTCAAAGCATTTTTACATACAAAATGAAAGTCAACCACATTAAGTTAGACATATTGTTTAAAGCAAAATTGCATTTTAAAAAGTGATCAATTAAATAAAAATCTGTCCAAAATACTAATATATATAATAAACACAAACTCAATTTATAGATAAAACTCATTTTACTCAAGTAAATTCATTCTGTTTCAGTCTATTTCAAGCTTATATATTTTAAATGGAATTTATAATATATATGGAAAATGTGTTTAAATCTGAATTTTGGAATTTTGCAATTATATCTTGAACAAAAAAAAGTTGTTATTTAAATATTACAACTTTCATTTTTATTGATTCTCTAGCCCGTATAATCCGAACCTAACTGTCTTCTTTCGTAGCAAATACAAGTCTTCCTGGTAAATACAAAACGATGTCATTTTGTACTAATGGAAAAATCAAACCCGGCCAACCAAAACAAAGTCATTTTTGAGAGCATTTTAATGTTCAAAACAACATCATTCAAAGCATTAAAATGTCTCTAAAACGACATCATTTTAACTAACCTAGTTTGGTTCTTCCATTAGTACAAAACGATGTCATTTTGTATTTACCACGTAGACTTGTATTTGCCACGAGAAAAAGCAGCAGGTTGAACTAAATTCAGTTATTCGAGGCTAGAATCCAATTTAAAATAAAGATCATACTATTTAAATAAGGAACTTCACTTTGATAGAATATAATTACAAAAGTTCGAAAAGTGAAGTATTTAAACAATATTTTCCCTAATAGACTCAAGTAAATAAATATATATATATATATTCAGTTTGAATTAAGTTGTGAAATACTTATATCAGCTATCAATCATAGCCATATATAAAAAAAAATTGTACCTACACATTCATCTGAATGAAATTTTAAAAACACTTTCTATATCCATATGTAAAAGAGATTTATAAAATTCATTAACTGGCATCAATGTACATTCAGGAGAGTATTCATCTATATAGTGTACTTATTTCTATCATGGAATGTGTCCTGGGCGATTTCAAGTATTTGGCTTTTAATTTCCGTCTCAAATTCTCGTTATAAAAACTCAAATCTTTATATATCTAAGCAGAAAACCATTTTCGCAATTGGCAATTAATTGCTTTTCAGCTTGCATGTGCGATAATTCTTGGACACATATCCCTTCATTATTTCTCTACATCATTCTGCTTTGAAGCTATCTCACTTCCATTTTCTTATCCTGTCTCTAGACACAGACGCCTGCATTCGACATCATATTCAACATTATGGCAACCAGGTTAAGGTATGTACATTTAACTGAAAATGAGTGATGGATCGATGTTACCTCTTTATTCAGTCGGTTCTGTAAATAATTTATAAACAGTATACAAGTTTGTCACCGTTTCTGACAGCATTCATAAATTCCCTGAATATTATTGTTATCATCAACAGCTATAATAAATTTCTATGGAAAATATAAAATCCTTCTGATTAATTATCAATGAGATTGAGTTTTGTTAACAAACCTCAACACCTAATCAGAACTTCAAACCTAAATATTATTAAGGAGTCCCAGATAAGTAGTTTACTTAATATTCACGCAAGCTACAATGTTTTGCCATCCTGTCAATCGCCACCCCTATATGAATATGATCACCACGGCTCATTTTTTTTTTTTTTTAGATCTAGCCATTATCTCAGAAATTAAAGTTTCAAGGGCAAAAAATTAATTTAAAGTAGACAAAATGATACAGTGTAGAAAAATCGCACAAACAACTCATCTGGAAATTTGTGTCCTTCTGCGTTGATCGTATAGATATTATTTGTTTTAGATCCAAAGGTCTTCCGTGTTTTAAAATGCTTCTACCATATTAAGAAGAGCTCCGTATTTATACAGTGTTAAAAACTTTCTCATTTTATCAATAGTATGATGTGATGATGCTAATAGAAAATAATATTAAAGTATTGCAGCCTGCTGAAAGAAAATAAATGGTATGGAACCGACAGGTTGGGCATTATTGATAACATTTAATTATTTAGCAAGGCGTGAGCTTATAAACAAGCTCCTTCATGAGGCATCTATTTGAAAGCCAAGAAGGATACTGCTTTGCAGGGATAAATCGGAATGAGTTAAGTTGAAAGCAATAGATAATGATGTGCATTACAACAACTATTGAAAATTGCTACATGGATGATGCCTAGCTCATTTTGCCACACATTGCACTACACATGTCTCAAATTCCCAAGATTCAAAACTATTTTCCTTCATTTCATAAAAGTTAATATAAGTGATAAAATGTTTTTCACAACAGTTATATAGTAGTGGTCACCAAACACCATCAATACATGCCAATATGTTCCTTATGTGGTTCACACATAACAAGAGAGTACCACAATGAATGGATCATTCTAGGTAATACCAATATTTTTAGAATGGTATATATATTGTAAAATCAAAGGGTTGAGCTTGATTAAAGAAGACCTGCAAATACTATGCTTCTTTTTTTTATTTTGTTATAATTGACAAACAAGGCGCGCATTGTCACGTTTTGGTTCAGCCCTCAATGAGAATACACATGTTCCCTTTAAACTTGAAAGGTTAAAAGAGTCTTTGGTCCACGTCTAAATAAAGGCAGGAAAAAGAAAAACCCTCATATTGGTAAGTCATAGTAGAACGTGAAAATTGAGTAAGACCCACTATCGTGAGTCATCATTTACCTACGTCCTGTCAACCAGCTAGTTCACTCCTTCAGGTACAGAGACATACATGATTTACTGGTATTATATTGCTCATCCATGACTATCACTCAGCGAATGGTTGACACTTAAAAGCATAGTTTATTGACAAACTTTGTGTTTCGATCTCATTCATTTGTGAATAATTATTAAAAATTATAAATAATTATGTTTTAAGTATAATAAAATTTAGATATTATTATAATAAATTATAAACATTATCTTGATAAAGATAGTATTATAGTTTATTTAGATAATATCTATGTATTTGAAATACAGTGATTTTTTATAAAACAATATTGAATCATGCATTTTCCATCGTTTAGGTCTTTTTTGCGTTTATTTCCAAATAAGCAGGTCTAGATGACCGAGGAAAATCTTGGAAAACCAGTTACTTCAAAAGATTTGCAACCGCTAATTGTTCTTCAGTCGGTAACGTGATACACTGAGTAGGCTACTGGTTAAACAAATGATTATCTGCAAAAACTTGGAAGTACGCATTTGAAAACGACAAAAATGGAAGTCAGATGATGTTGACCAGGCATGGACAAAGTACTGTTTGGCGGTGAGCGATGATCATTCATTTCCTCAAATCAATGATAATCAACCACGTGAAGCTTTATTAAAATCACTGTCAATTATTGACACAGAGAAAGGTCTCCACCTTCCTGTAGGTGTGAAGGTCAAGGACCCTGTCTAGCATTCAAGATAGTGTTTCATAGAGATTTTAATGAACTTACCAAATGGACATCGCACCCACAGAGACTTCTTCGTTGCTTTTTACGTAGCCTGCGAAGATAATCAATATCGCCAAGTACCACACTTCTAAACTGCATATAATTTTTAATTTAATTAATGCTCAAAATTAAAGATTGTAGGGTGAAATAATAAGAGAATGAAGCAGATGTGTCCAGTTAAATGGAATTACAAGCCACATTAAAACCCAGAAATTACAAAAGGCATTTTGAAAAGAATTAAAAAAAATTTGCCCTCAGACTCAGTAATAAAAATGGTTTCGGAAATCAAGGAGTCAAGCCTGCGATGAGATTTAAATCAAAGTGAATAAAATTTAGAAAAAAACTTGAGAAGGATATCGTCCCTACCTTTACTCCTTCGAGACATGGAAATTAATAAATAAATTATACAAATCATAGACACAGAAGTGAAAGATATATTTGCAGTGGGAAAATGTTTGGAAATCAAACCTGAGCATTACAGCTGATGCAATGGATAACTTGAGAAGTTCCCAGAGATTCTGAAAGGCCTTCCATGAGAGGCCAGGCCATGCACGGTCACAACTTCCACTGAGAATATACAAGAGTTGGGCCACAACAATGAACCACCAAGATGCATTGAGCACCACGCCTGCACCCACTAGGCCCCAACCCAGCTTCAGTATCAACATCCAGCTAAACAGTGCGTGGAGCATTAGAGCCACAGCCGATATGTAAAACATCACCATCATCTTCCTCTGAGACTGCAGAAACTTGGAAATCGGATAGTTCAAGGCAAAGCAAAAGAGCTGGGGAAGCATCAAAGGCACAAAGTCCCCTGCGCCTTGGCTATCATCGGACTCACCCAGGAGTTTCAGCAGTGGACCCTTAAAGATAATAAATAAAACAGAGGAGTAGGGATGTGGAAACAAGAATAACCCACGATCTCTGCAGGTACATTCCGAGCATATCCACCCTCCCGGCTCCAAAAGCTTGGCCACAAAAAGTCTCCACCGCAGTCCCCATGCCATACTGTGAATAAAAATATCAATGGATTTCCAGAAAGGAGTAATCAATTAAACATTCAAATAGAGACAAAACGCTATTTGTGGATAAATATTATACCAGTATGCCGGAGGAGGAACGCGTATAAGAGATGCACTCATACGCAGAAAAATTAGCAAGTTCCAGAACTCCAACTTGACCGATAAAAACTTGAGTAGTAGCTCCAAGGGAGTACTGGCATAGATACAACAGGATGGTTGGGCCGGCAAGACGCCAAAGCTTCTTTGATTCAAGCAGGAATTTATTGAAGAAATCTCCAACTCCGTCAATGGGATCAATGTCATGATTGTTGTGATTATTTCTACCTCCTGATCTCCGGTGGTACAGAAGTGGGCGTTCACCATTATCCATCGAGAACCCCCCCAGATGGAACCTTTTATCTTATAATCTGGTTTTCATTCTCTGATATTAATACTCTCCCGCCAGTCTTACTGCCCCCCTCACAACATGCTCCAAATAGGTAAAAGTAAATCCCAATGGAGATGGAGCTCATGGACTAAAAGCAAAGTGAGTAGACAATGCTCCAGATTACCAAATCTTTTTTTATATCCGGTTAATAATGTCTTTACCATCAGAATGGAAGGCCTAGAGCTGGAAACCCTCAAAGGGGCTCCAGGAGCCTCAATGATTTACAGTTCCTGCATATTGGGCCCGGGAGAGATAATGGGGGACTTAGGAATCTGAAAGGGACAGCGTAAAATAATTTCTTAATTAAAAAAATATATGTATCCGATTTTCATCTTATAGGCATGTAGGCGTATATATAAACCCTTTCTTATCCAATTCCAGGGTTGAATCCACAGAGAGATCAAATCCCAACTATTCTTTGAATCTAATAAAGCATTGAAGGTGCTGATATAGTATTAGTGGATGTGAAAAGATGTAAATATTAATTGAAGAATAATTTTCTTTATACTTTGACCTTACATCGTTAATAGTTAGATTCGATACGTAGATCAATCGTGATTTTCTTATTCTCACGGTTAAGATGAGTGTTATCCACATTGTGTCCTTTGTTTTATGGAAAAATGTGCATTAATACCTTCAATGTTCGGTCCCCAGTCCAATCTAGCCCTTAGCTTTTTTTTATCCAATCATGTCCTTAGCATTCTTGTCATGATATGCTTATACCCTTCCGAAATGTTAAATTAACAAATGGGATGTTAACAATATTGATGTGACATTCTTATGTGTGTTTTTACGTGACGAACTTTTATGCATGATTTTTAAAAGTTACATTTACATCGTCAGTTATACATCTGTGTATATATTACGTCTGATTTTTACCGAATAATAGGGTGTATAGAGAAATTGGAATTAATAAATAGAATTTATCACAAATACCAGCATTTTTTGAGCGAAATGCGCGCACCTTACTGAAATTCGCCAGGCATGACGTTCGATTTGAAGGCTTTGTTTTTTGTTGAGCCCTAATTTAAGGATTTGAAAATTAGGAAAAAACCCTAATTTTCTTTAGATCTCAACCCCTGATAATATTTTCTCTCCTTTCTAGAGTGTAGTCGTTCCTAAGTTACTCAATGGTTTTTTCCAATTAAAGCGATAAAAATGAAAAGAAACTCCAGACTCTTCACATCGACCTGCATCCCCTGGAAGATCAAACATTTTAATCCATGGATTCAGTTTCGAAAATGGACACTTCAAACACGGACAACACAAACATCATTAACATCAACATCAACATCAACATCATGGCAGTCAACAGCAGCAGCCCCACCACCAACAACATAACGATGGCAGCGACGTTAGCAACAACTTCGTGGTCTTCGTCGCCATCCTCCTTGACTCCGAGCCAATATGAGAATCAGAAGCGCCACGATTGGAACACCTTCAAGCGGTATCTGAGAAACCACCGGCCCCTACTGTCCTTCTCCCGCTGTAGTGGCACCCACGTCTTGGAATTTCTGCTCTACCTTGACCAATTCGGAAAGACCAAAGTCCACACCCAAATATGCCCCCTTTTCAGCCCCCTAAACCCACCCGGTCCCTGCTGGTGCCCCCTTCGCTAAGCCTGGGGCAGCCTCGATGCCCTCATCAGCTGCCTTCAAAGAGCACAGGGGTAAGCCTAAAGCCAACCCCTTCGGAGTTTGCGCCGTTAGACTCTACTTACATGAGGTTAGAGATTCTCAGGCCAAAGCAAGGGGAATCAACTATGAGAAGAAGAAACGCAAGCGTCCCCTTCCCCATACAGAGCAACTTACAATGGAGTGTTGAGATCTAGAGAAAAATTTAGGGTCTTTCCCTTTATTTTCATATTCGATTAGGGCTAAACAAAAACAATCTTCAAAGAATGTTTGGGGTATTGGGGATATAAGGGGAAAAGGGGTTGGATTCAAGGGCATTTTTATCCAAAGAATGTTGGGGTTTAAAAAACCACATGCAAAGCTATCACGAACGCAAAAAAAAACACACATGAGGATGCCACATCACTATTAAACGCCCCGCTTTGTCCATCTGGTATTTTGTTAATGAAAGCGAGGTGATGTTTTCACGCGTAAACGCCGGTAAGACATCGACCAAAAAAACGTATATGGGCTAGATTTGACATAAAAGACTAAACATTAAGGTATTAGTATACCTTTCTTCTCTCTTGTTTTATCAAGCATTTACTTGAATATTATTTTGACATCCCAAAATCCGAAGGATCTGGCTGATCAACTCCGGTCAACTTACTTCTGAAATCCCTGCAGATATCTGATGACCCGATATCGCACTATTTTACCCCATTTACCGGGATCCATAATTTCAATAAAAAAATCGGATAGAGTCTCTTTTGTACGAATAGCTATATCCAAAATCCAACATATACAAAATATAGTAACATGGCCCATCCGAGGCCCAATATAATACAATGATTTCACCGAGTCCAATTATGAGTAAAAAATGACCACACAGGGTCCATTTATCCATGTTCATTTAAAACATACAAAATTATATTTAAAACAATTTATAAGAGTTTAATTACAACACTCTTACAAATATTACACATTAGAATAAGATTGTTCCAAAATATTTTACAAAATGGTAACAAGGTCACATGTCGGCCTTCTTCACAATTAAGGCCTCGAATGATCGCCGCCCACCGGTGTCCGTCCCGCACCTAAATGATTTCCATATAAAGTATGAGCCACGCCAAGAGAAAGACACTTCCTATAAGGAAGTGCACATGCACTGTCATGTTCCACAATTCAAACATTCCAAACAGATTATGCAATCCCAGTTGGAATTTATACGCCGCGAAATGAGACAGACTCAACCATATACTATGCCCCATGTCCTTACAGACTCTCATCACACCCGAGTCCTTACCAACTTCTATCACACAATGTCAAAACCCATGCGCGATAAAATCCATCATTTCTAGATTACATCCAATGATCATTTTACAAAACAAATTCATTTGTTTTCAAACCAAAAGCTTTTTGAATGTTATACCTCAATGATCATTTATATTCAAAATCATGTGTCTTTTTGTGGGTAGAAAAATTTCGGGGTCTTATCGCAGGCTTGGCAAGCCTTCCTACACTTTCACGGGCTTTCACTGTTGGACACATATGTATAACAAAAATACCGAGTCTTACACCCGAGAGGATATCTATCCCTGCTTGATATTATCCGACACATATTTTCATTTTCATTTTCACTATATACAAATCCGGTAACTGGCTAGTCGGATCGTTGTCCCACCTGCACGAGCTCACCCAATTAAACACTAAACACAGTGTTGATTATAATCATGCACTCACACCCATTCAATGCGATGTCCCTGTGCATATGCAATGCAATGCGCCATTGTATGTTATATCATACTATATGCATAATGAATGCTATATGGACAATTCTAAAACCGTACACCAATCAGCGCACTACGGACAATTATATCAATCACCTAAACGATCACAAATTTCATGTCATTTTTTTTGCACACACATATATCAATATCAACAAGTCATCACTAATCAAGCAATGACATACTTTATCCTCTATGCCAAATTGCGACATAACATGTCCACAAATAGCCTACAAACAAATCATGCAATGGCCTTATCCATACACAAACTCATCGCATGTCAATACATTAAGACACACATATTGACCTCAAATCAATTACCACCAAGCATATCATTCAAACTCAAGCAATGACAACTTGATCCTCAAGACTAGTTGTGGCATAGAGATGCCCACAAAACATTCCACACAACAAGCCATAACAGACCACAGGATAGTTCCGAACTCATTTCAGAGACTAGTCCCCTAACAGTCCCAAAATCTAGACATAAATCATTAAACAACCTAAGTTATAGCAGTCTCAGGAAATGGACCATAACTTGAGTCATAGAGGTCCAAATTGGGTGATTCAAAAGCCTACATCAAGTTTACAGATGCAGCTATAATTTCCATGAGGAACACTAGCCTAACTTCCCTCTTTTTCCACCGGAAAATCAGTCCTGTGTAACTGGATGTTATAGGGTTAAATTGTGGTACAAGGAAATTCTAGAAAAATTGACCATAACTTAAGCTATAGAGGTCCAATTTTAGTGATTCAAAAGCCTACATCAAGTTTACAGACGCAACTATAATTTACATGAAGAACACTAGCCCAAATTCCCTCTTTTTCCTAACCGAAAATCAGTCCCAAAATCTGGATATTTCATAGGGCCAAAACAGGGAAACATTCCCATAGCCTAATATTTTTTCCCAAATAGCCCCTTATGACAAAAACACAGCCAAACAATCCCTTCGAGCAAAAACCCAACCAAACAGCCCCTTAGGGAAAAAAAAAACACAACCAAACGGCCTTTAGAGCGGAAAATAAACCAAAGTAGGAAGAATCCCTACCTCTTTGAGTGTAGAAGAAACTCTAGGAAGTCCCGTGGACACTTCCTAAACCCGAAACCTTTGATTTCCCAAAATCCGAGCTTGAATCCTAAGCGAAATCCCGTGTTTTTGGTGTACCACAAGATAACCCCTCAAGGCCGAGTATATGAACTTTCGTTCGGGCCCGATGAATTCCAACCAAACGGGATCTCTCAGATCGTAGAAGTCGAGTCTCTCTCCTTTCTCCCTTTCCCTCTCTCACGGCCAAAAACTTGAAAATGGACTCTCTTCAACCCTAACTCCCCTTTTGTCTAACTTAAGTTTAATTTAGATGAGCTACCAACGCCGTGCCACTCTGTCCACTAATTCGCTCGAGTTTTATGTTTCTTTTCCGAAATAATTTATTTGGCTCGTTCAAGTTCAATTTATTTTAAATGAACTTTACTTAATTTGTTTTCCACTTTCGAGTTTTTTCTTCTCAAAAATTTGGTTTTTGGGGTCCACCAGGAACCCGACGCCCCGAAAATCATGAAAATCCAACTATATCGGAATTTAACGAAATTCGTCTGAGTAACTAGATTTAGCAAGACGAATCCAATGGTGGGGTCCGTTTCATCATCCGATATCTAAAAAAATTTCAGTTTTGCAACTTGTACTATAGCGACAATTTATTGTTTTATCATTTTTCAGAAAAATTCAAATTTACCCGGGTTTTATAATTATTCGTTAATATTTTAAACCTTATACTATACTTTTAAGAGATCTCTCTTTTTTGAAAATAGATCCCCCATTTGCTCCCTTTTGGGTTTACCTTATTAAACATAAGTGGAAGTTAAAATGTTTTAGAAAGTAACCTTCATATAGATGAATTAGGTTTTTCAAATCTTTTTGTTAATAAAATATAAATTTCACTTAAATTAAATAGTAAAAATGAAAGAGCTTAAAGAAGAAAGATGCAAACTCGTTTTTTTATGGTAGTTCAACACACTCTTACCTAAGTGTCTACTTCTCAACTTTAAATTCGATGAGGGTTTTATTATTTTCAAGTTCCAACTAAGTTTCTTTCTTTATACGCTTGGATTCCAATTCTGATGGGCATTGTTGGAGATATTTCTTGTCATAATCTTAGACAAAAATAAATCACATGTTTTCCAGCAACAAAATTCGATTTCACAACTGTTATCACACAAGTTGGTAGATCAAGGTGTGTGATGCAACTTACCATATTTAGCAAAATCCAATTTTGAAGTACATATTCTAAAGATCGGGAGATAATATTCTCTAAGACGAATAAGGAAGACTAGAGGGTGATATTACGCTAATCAAATCTAGAAGATTTGATCATATTTGATGATACTTGGGCTTATGAATATATTCCACAAGATGAATATAAATTAAATCATAATTTTCCAACTGTTATTTTTGTGACATATTAGAAGCATGAAGATATAGAATATCAAGAGTAAATTCCCGGAAGATACTAAATAAGTATTCCATTTCCTTTAAAGCAAAGTGGACAAGAAAGATGTGGAAGTCTAGATGAATGATCTTTTTTTCTTTTTCTTTTTTGCTATGGGAGTCTAGATGTTGCTAGGGAAATGAGGAGATGAGAGTTTTCACTCCCCCGTGCGTAGCACTAAATGTAACCCGACATTGAAAAATGCTGAATCTTTTTCAGATTTCCGCTTAGCCCTACGAATGTAGACTTGACTGAAGCGTGTGACCAATCTCATAGGTCTATGCATATATACTAATTTATTTTCGTGTCTTTAATTTTTTCAAAATCACACAATCTAGACAGTGGTGCATCACTTGATGCAACAACTAACAAATCACTGTCAAAACAAAAGAAAAAAATTATTTTTCAAGCACCTCAAAACGAAAAATATATTTTTCAAGCACCTTACAATTCACCTTCAAGCAAACTTGAAGCTTTCGTGATCGGGAGCCTTTTTATTGTGATAACTGGTAATAAATTCACTCCTCAATGGGTGCACTTTAAGTGATGATTAATATAAGAAAACTATAATGAACAAAAATTGTGCACTCTCTAGGTATGCACATAAAAATCAAATGCGCCAAGAAAAGGTTTAAGACTTAATTAATAAGAGATCTGGTTGTTGTAGAGTTTTGGATTAAAATAGTGTTTTTCAAAAAAACAAATTGCAAAATTAGTTTTGAATTGAAACTATCATTCAGCGAATGCTGCTTTGCAAATGCATGAGCGATCAACAATGGAAAATGTCACTGGTCTCTAAACAAATGCGGGCCACCATTTTTTAAAATCCACCTGCCAATCGGCCCCGAACAACAAATCTTTCATTTTTATGTGGGTTTCAATTGTCGCTATCCTTAACAGCGACATTATTGGGTATTAAAATTCTGCCCAACCCTTCTTCCTCCCCCATTTCTCTCTTATTCTTCACCCGCTCCTTTGCCAACGACCGATTAGGGCTTGGAAATTAACTGATTTTTGCTCCATATTTTTTCTTCTAGTACTCCATTTGACTCCATAGCGGGTAACACTCCTACATTTGAATGTTTTTTGTTGAAAAATTTCTTAAATTGCTAATTTTGTTGGTGTGTTTTGTTGATAATGTGGTGATTAAATGTGTATTTTATTAAGAAACAAACATAAAGTGCATAAGGCCTTTGTTCGTAGATGCTGTTTAGTATAAGGCCTTGTTTATTCGTAGTTTTTTAAGTGCATGTGTTTTGTAGCTTTTTAGTGCATAAGGCCTTGTTTGTTTGGTAGTCGCTTTTTTAGGTGCATGTCACATGGTAGCTATTTTTTAGATGCATAAGATCTTGTTTGTTTAGTAGCTGGTTTTTAGGTGCATAAGGCCTTGTTTTGGTAGCTATTTTTTACATGCATGAGGCCTTGTTTTGTTTGGTAGCTATTTTTTAGGTGTATAAGGCATTGTTTGGTAGCTATATTTTAGGTCACAAATTTTTTTTAAATTTCTAGGTTGTCCTAAACTGTTTATAATTTTGTCCCCTATGGATATTGATCATAAGGTTTTTTGTGAGCAGAAAATGAGCATAAATTAAATGTTTTATGTGGTGTGTTTTTTGATTTTATTGTTGGGTATTGATTGTTTTGGTTAATTTTAAGCATTTGCAATTTCATATTTCGAGGGTATTAAGTACAATTTTATTCATTAATTTGGGTAAAAGAAATTTCAAATATGTATTTGATTGATATTTTTGTAATTAAAAAGTACTCTTTTTGTAATTAAAAAGTACTATTTTGGGTCAAAACTCCTAAAATCACCCATCTTTTTTATTTATTTTCCCTAAACATATATTAAAACTAAGCTTGGACTTTTAGTCTCATAGTTGCATTTAGTTCTGCTACTTGCAACCCTTTCCACCCATTTAAAATCTTCAACTGTCTTCCTCATTAATTCTATGCATTTTTCTTAATTATTATCCCATGTGAACTTTCATATAGCCAAACTCTTTATTCATTTTTGTAATGTATGTTAAAGTATTATTTGTTTCGAACTTTTATTGCTAGCAACTAATTTTAGTATTTGGATTTTTTTTATTTATCGATTTACTACTTATTTTAGTAAATATAATCAAAATAAAAACAATATGAGCCAGGTCTCTGCTAACTCAATGATAAACTGCATGAGTGAAGAACCGACGAAGGCAAAGGCCCCCCATTCCCCTTGGTAATTTTTTTGAAAAAGATTTTCTTATTGCATCCAAAAGGATTTAAACCAAAGTTCTATATTATGCCCTCTAAAACATGCAACTACTAAGTAATTGGATTAAGGTTTTTGTAAAAAAAAATCTCTTAAACTTTGCCCCCATGACTTTTAATCATAACTTTGCTACTGGGAAAACGATAGTGATTCTACTAAAAATACATGAATAAACATATGTAAATATTTATATTTATGAAAATGTAAAATAATTATTTTTACGATTATAAAAATATTAAATTTGTAGTATTTTGGATTTTCTAGGATTTAACCTTTTACAATTTTGGTTAATTATAAAATATTACCATATTGATTGTAGCATCCATGAATGTAGTTTAAATAATAAGAATAATGACTTCTCATATTATTTAATTTATTGGGACCATTATGTATATGTCAATTATGTATGTTTTCACTATTCCCGTGATATGTTATTACAATGGAAATATATTGAGGATTGAAACAAATGTCAAATATGTCTCCAGAATGGTAAGCTCATATTGAAGCTCTTAAATGTACCGATTGACAGAACATTTGAACAAATAAGGATATGATATACTCAAGGACAACCATTGACAAACAAAGGTTCAAATTTGTCCTCAATTATAAGTATCCTCTAAAAAGTGGAAAGAGGTTCCAACCTTTTCCAATATGGGATGATAATAGTGTGTATCGAAAGTTGAACATGGTTAACACGATCGTACGGAGGAAATCGAATCAGATATCAAGGCCGGCCCGGTCAAAACCACAAGTGAATCAATCTACGGGTGGCTATACGTATTTATTAGTTCGCAAAAAATGATAATGTATCGTTGCACTTGACTATGGTTGTGGGTCAGTAGCGTCCAAAGACCGAATAATCGATAGATGTGGATTATAAGGGAGATAATGAAGACTATGAATATGAAGAAGCCAATGTTAAATCCGACAAGATGCTGATTTACTTAATTTAATAATATCACTAGATGCAAGCTTCGATGGACATGTATCATCCTTCCGCACTTTCAACCAAGTTTCGAGAACGAGGAAGCGGATATATGTCTCTATGCATGCAACATCTGCAGGATGTATCAAATAACCCGTGATGCTAAGGAACTGTGATGAGTCATCCTATGTTCATTATCACTTACCACCATCACCTCACTCAACATGCTGAAAACTTTGATAATGTTATTTCAAGTGATCGGGACCCATGGGTGCAACATACCACCGATACCTGGCAGAGAACTGTGAATGGCCAAGTTTTTAATTCTAAATTTGATTTGCAAGAGGCTGCAAAGATTTTCTCAATTAAAGCACACCAAGAGTTTGTGGTCAAGTATCCTCAAAAAATCAAGTAGTTTTAAGATGTAAGAAGGCCGAAGAATGTCAATGTCCATGGAAGCTTCATGTCATGCTTGTGAAAGACACTTGTTTATTTGTTATCAACAAATATACAGGGCTGCATACTTGTGTCAATCCTTGCATGAATCGAGGACCATCATCTTAGACTCAAACTGTCACGCCATATCAAGGAATTATTAAGGCATAACACATTTATCTACAACCTGCTGTCTGCCAAAGTGTGATGGAGAAATAAGGACATGAAATTTCATAAAAAAGGCGTTTGGATGGAAAGCAATACGTATTACCCTTATTTGGTGACCTTTTCAATCATATACGTAAATGGCTGCTCGTTTCCAGCCTTAAAGCAAGCAAATCATGGATGTGTTGTAATTTGGAAAACATTTAATAGTAATATGCCAAACACTGAGATATTTCAACGCGTCGTCATTCCCGGCTTACCTATCAAGGGTTCGAATATTGTCGCCCAAGATCGGGTGCATGGATGGTGGTACACATTTATATGGTAAGTATAAAGGCACAAGCTATTGATCAAGTATTAATGACGAAATAACTATATTTCCATCGGGCATTTGCTATTACGTATATATAATATTGATAGGTAGAGATGGTTCTTTGCATGTATCAGAAATAGGGCTTCAATTTTCTTTAATTCCACAATAACTTTTATAATACTTCTATAACACCAAACTTATTACTTTAAGACAAATAAGTCCTCACATGGAAAATTTACAAAAATAGAGCAATTTTTTAAACACGTTATAAAACCACAGATAATTCAGGTTTAACCCTCCAAAGTGAAGGCGTCATCCGCACAGCCAAAAAGTGCCAACTTATCAGTGCCTGGCCCAATAATCACCCACACCACTTCATGCCCTCACTGACAATCAGGGTAAGCGGCCCACAAAGTCCATCAGTGACACGTTCCCACTCCACCTCGCCTACCCAACGGCTGGGACATCCCGCCGCCCCGGTTCTCGCACTTTTATCACCGACACGTGAGACATCACTCTAACATATTCTAACATGTTTCTTCATCCTACTTCACAATATCATGACGAAGATCATGGTACATCTTTTGGCACTGATGCAATAAAGAAAATGAGAGCAATGGAACTCCCTGAGAATCTCCTCTCCAAGATCTACCGATTAGGGAACCATAACTCTTCCCCTATACCAAAGACTACCATCCATGTGAATGGCCTAGCCTTCGTCACCTGTACCCGACTACACCCGGTCCCTAATGGACAATATCTTTTTGTCCTGTCCCTAGGACTCAATCACTCTGCTTAGTAAGGAAGGCGTAGCCACTAAATTCCCCAAAGTATCCTGAGCATGACCCCAGTACACTAGTCCAAACTATCCCAAAATCTCGAGCATCTGGTACTCACAAGAAACCACACTAGTCAACACTCCATGTGATTTCCAATTGAGTGCATCAGCCACCACGTTTGCCTTACCAGGGTGGTAATGCAAAGCGAACTCGTAATCCTTTATATACTTCATCCACCAAGAAGTGCCTCATACTGGAGTAAGGTCTCGCTCGTGTGAAAAATGTACTTTGTGAGTCTTCAGGGTCTGGGGCAAAACACCCGAATCAAGCCACCGATAACAACAAGGGCGTAAAATCTTCAAAGCAAAGACAATGGCCGCCAACTCCATATCATGCGTGGGGTAACTCCGCTCATGGTTCTTCAATTGTGAACCATAAGCCACAACCTTCCTAGACTGCATCAAAACACATCCAAGTCCGTCCTGAAAATCACAATACGTACCTCTCTATCCCCTTCCAGACTCATCGTAATAGGAGCGAAGTAAAGCTCCTTCAATTCCCTTCGCACGCCTTTCGTATCACCTCAAAATATACCCTAAATGCTTTCGACATGTTTAGGGTATTTAAGAAGCATAATTTAACTATTTTGCAGTTAATGCGAAACCCCGAACGAGACCCTAAAGTTAAGAAATTCCCCAAGGACAAAATTGTAATTTGTCCAAAAGGGCTTAAAAGTCATAGCTGATGAGAATAGAGCTCAAATAAAATATTGGAAAGTTGAAATTCAAATAGCGTAGAGATGGAGGGACCTTTACAACACGAAACTTTAACCCAAAAATGGGTTTTAGAGGGCCAAACAAGGCCCATAGCAAACATAGGTTTTAAAAAGACCAAAGTTGGTCTCATTTCGGGGGAGAAGAAAACGTGAAGGAGGAGGAGAAGAGAAGAAGAAGAGGAAGAGGAAGAGAGGAAGAAGAGAAGAGATGGTGCTCTCAAGCAAAAGGTATGGAACTACTAACCTCAGTATGGATGCTCGATTTCGTATGGAACTTTGGATTTTCAGTATGATTACATGGAATTATAAGCTCAAGTATGCTTAAATGCTTGTCTCCAAACTCTGGGGTGGTTTTGATTGATTTGCATCTTAACCTTGGATTCTGAAAATAGGTTGATAAAACCCCATATGGTACAAGATAAACAAAGAATCCTCTCCTTTAGGATGAATCCATGGTTAATCGAGAGTTCGGTTGCAGTTTAGAATAAACCCTAACTAAACATCATGTTTGGTTTATGTATGGGTCTTAACCCATATTAGAAGGGTTTTGGAATAAATCCATGATGGATTTTTGAAGAAAGATATGAAATTGAAAGAGAAATTGAATAGAAAAGAGATTCCAAGCGACTGAATCAAGTTATGGATGTGTGTTTGAAGCGTATGACGGGGATCAGTACATGAAAAAATGTGAGAAAACACACATTCTCGGCACTTTTCGGGGATCCCCACGAGACAAGTTGAACTCTCTACCGGTAGAACTCGGTTCTCAAGTTATTTTGGCCAGTGTCCCACCCAGAGAACTTAGGGTTCACCCCGGTATAACCCGCTACTTTGTCCCAGCCACCGCTTGTAATTTAGCCATGTAACCAGCTTCTCATTTCTTATCCGATTGAAAGATTCATGCTACGTAAAATAGACTTCAAGGAGAACCAAACCCATTTTATAGGTATCTCCAAATTCTGATTATAGATAGCTCAAAAATGCACTCAAAGTGGGGCTATGTGCAAGCCCATTTCTGCACGCTGATCATAGAGCAAATCTCGAGTTGCTTCGACGTATATCGAAGTTCCGCACTGGTCGTGATTCCGGGGCCGACCAACCTCTTAACATCTTATCTTTTAAAGGAGTACAAGGATCCAGTGTCAAATATAAAGCTAGAACCCTGAAAAATTAGTAATACGAACTAAGTTTCTAGTGTAATCCCGTAAACCGGGATTAGTTTGGCATGAAAAATGCCACAACTTTATTTTCGATGATCCGATCGATTGATTTAATTCCTAAGTAAAAGCATTCATGTATAATGCTAATATATGAATGAGGTGTGATTTCATAGACATCATATCACAGAATATGAAGTGCCATATGTAATGTGCATGAAAACAAGGAAAATAGAAAATGAAACATGTATAAACGTGTTCATGAAACACGGAGCGTGATACTAAAACGAAAAACGAACTCACACATGAATATATGAATATGAAAGGTAAATTTTCATGAACACATAATGTGGTTAAGTTATATATGATCATTATCACATATAACCAGAAAATGATAACAAATGATAGGAATATACGAAATTAGTATATGAATGAGTATACGTGAATGAATATGTGAATGACTATTTAGAATGAGTATGATCGAGCATATCTTTGAAAAGATAATACGAAAGTGAATATGGAATGAAACGTGACGGGCATTCCGCTATGAATGCTAATTGTGAAAGATATATATACTATTATATATATTGATTTGAATGATTGTTATTCGAATTTGCTCGTCATACATACCATACGCAGGCATGCATTCAAGACTCACAAGTGAAATTACTGCATAAAAGTAAACTGATTTGAAATGTGATATTGGAAAACCGAATGAATGTGAATAATAATAAGGGCGGGATTCATCAAACGGAATCCGTCATAAATGTGGATACAAGAGTGAATGCGAAATCGAAATGAGATATTCGAAAACCGAATGAACGTGAATAATAATAAAAGACGGATTCATTAAACTGACTACTATACCAGAATCAATGTTATGAATGAACCGGGCCGGACGATGCACCACCCCATCCGTCACGTAAGGCACTCCCGAAATTTTCCAATGTCCCACTTGGCGGATGCACCACCCGCATCCGTTATGATGGTGGTGTATGGCACAAGAAATGTCCCACTGGGCGATGCACCAATCGCATCCGGCCATGACGGGAGAACCGACAATTGATACCACGCGTTTCCGGGATGCAATTAAACGCATCCGGCTACGACGGGAGAACCTAATAATTGATACCACGCGGCTTCGGGATGCGCCTAAACGGCATCCGGCGATGGGAGAACCGAATAATCGATACCACGGCCTGATGCACTAAATGGCATCCGCCATGACGAGAACCGGACACCGATACCACGTGCTTCCGATGCACTAAACGGAACTGGCCATGATGGAGAACCAATAAGTGATAACACGGTCGGGATGCACTAAACGCATCCGCCATAATGGGAGAACCGATTGCGATTACCACGCGGTCGTGACGCACCAAATCCGCATCCGCCTGCGACGGGAGATAGAATTGTTAAAAGTATAAGCACATTACCATCGTTAATATGGCTGGATTCATCAAACTAATCCCACAGAAATCGAAATGAATAGTTAAGGTGAAATAGTCAACATTGACAAGTGTAATGAGATTGTTATGAATATGCTTAAATCTCATGAATTTTGATTAGAGTAATGATTTGTTGCACGGAGAATGCATGATATGAGATTGTAAAATGATTTGTATATCAAAGCCGCAAAAATGATTAGCATGAGCATAGGTGGAAATAAAGGCATTATTGGTAAATGCATGTATTAAGTGAATGTTACGTGTTTTAAATTTGTAAATGGTCATGGGGAGTCATCTCGAAGGGAAGTTTTTGCTTCAAGAGGTCAAAATAGAATAACATAAACAACATGTTTTGGAAAGATAATTGAAAATGCCTGAGTAAACCTGCTCTGGCTCTGATCCGCCTTCGTCGAGCCTTCCAGATCGGTCGCGACACTTTTGAAAACGAAAAATTTAATAAGACAAAATAAATGTTTTGATTGAAAACGCCGAGTAAACCGAGCTCCACTGATCCGCCAACCGTCAAGTAGGATTCAAGTCGCGACACCTTTGAAAATAAAAAATTAAATATAATCTAAACAAAATGTTTTTAACCCGCATCCCGCATCATGAAACGTAATTTCTAATCTGAGTCGATTAATGTCGCCGTGATAATGGCAGAGTCTAATATGTATGGGTATTAGTTTGATTCGAAATTCGTAGTTATTTAATATGACTTGGATATGGCGTTCGATTTGCCATCAGATAGAATACGTTGTTTGAATATGATAGATATGATATGCCATACATGTAGTAGATATGAGTTACAACCTGTAAAAGACTTGACACAAAGGGTGCACATGAACAAAGATGATGATAGAATTTCTGAACGTAATAAAATCTACATGTATAATATGATATGAATTTAGAAGTCACATAAGAATAGACTTCAAGTATACAAGTAATAGCAAATGTAAAAGATAAGCACGCAATATTGTTATCATCGTTATCAGTTTCCATATGTTCCCACTAAGCGTGAAAAGCTTAGCACGGTGTTCAATCCGTGTAGGTACTGAAGAGGAGATTAAGAGGACAGGACATTTCACACTACCGTATGCCATTCGTAGATGTGTGCTCACCAGCATCGCTCGCGATTCGATGTCAGATAGATATGGATATGTAAGTGTATTTGTATAGAATGGGACTTAGTATATGTGTATAATTTTAATATATACCACTCCTGGTAGTTCATTTGTAAATGTAAATGATTGTCAAGTTATTACAAAATTGTTTATATATCACATATATAAGTTCACTCCGAAAAAAATATGAGTCCCAAGATAAGGGAGCTGCGACCCAAACCTGGCTCGATTCTCGCTAATCGGGTCGGACCGGGATAGGGGGCGTGACACTTTCACACAAGTCATTCCACTCAAACTTGACCTCCTTTCGAGTCAATCTCATCATAGGTGCTGCTAACAGGGAGAAGTCCTCAATGAACCTCATGTAATACCCTGCCAATCCCAAGAAACTACACATCTCGAAGACTGACTTTGGCCTCTCCCAACTCATAACCCGCCTCAACCTCTCCGGGCCCTGGCGCATACACTGCCAACACCACATGCCCCAAGTACATTAATTTCATTGCCAAAATTCACACTCCCACGACCTGCACAATTGATGGTCTCTCAAGGCTTGAATAAAAATCCTCAATTGACCTTCATGTTCCTCCTCATTTGGAGTAGATCAAGATGTCGTCTACGATTACCATAACAAACTAATCTAAGTAGAATTGGAACATACTATGCATGAGATCCATGAACGCCGGCTAGATTCATCACCAATGGCACTACTATGAACTCCTAAATGCCTATGGTCGTGTCCTAAATGCTCTGCCTTAGGGATATCTCGCTTCCTAACCCCAACTAATGGCAACCTGGCGCAGATTTATTCGGGAGTAAAACCCAAGCACTCCCTCTCTCGCTGATCAAATAAATCATCAATCCCAGCAAAGGGTACATATTCTCGATAAGAATCTCTATTCAACTCCGCTTCGGGAGCACCTATGCAGCCGAAGGGTCTTGTCCTTCTTCTTGGCAAACAACACGGAGCACCCCAAGGTGAAGTACTGGGCCCACAAAAAACCCCTATCCAACAATTCCTACACCGGGACCTCAGTTCCTACAACCCGCCAGCGCCTATCTCTCCTATGCGCAGCATCATCGAAATAGGTGATTTAATTGCGGCAACTCAATAGTGAAGTCTACATCCCTATATGGAGGTAATCCCGGTAGTTTATTCGAAAAAACGTCCTCATACTCACAAACCATCCGAGGTAGGACTAACTTCCTCATCTCACCTGCTCTTCAGTGGCAAATGCCATAGCCAACCCATCAACTCCGCTCGTACATCTAGAATCGTGAGATACTACTTAGTACATAAGATCGCGCTTATCCCCTCGAAACATAACACAAACATCATTCGTCATTGCGGTAGTAGTAACCCCCGCACGATCACAATCAATGAGGACTGCCGCGTCGCAACCAATCCATCCCAAGGATGACATCAAACTCTGACATGTCCATGACCCGAATGTCCACAGTGAGCAGAATCCTTGAGATCTCTAACTCACAATCCCGACATATCCGATCAATAGTCACCATAGTTCCTAAAGGAGAATGCACATACAATCTGCTTCTTCAAGGTTTCAACCTCTAAGCCCAAATTTTCACACACGACAAAGAATGAATGAATGAGAGACCATAATCAAGCATTATCGCTTCATAAGAAAAGAGCATAAATACCCCCGAATAATCACTAACTCGCAAGCTCGCTCCGAGGTGATAGCGCAGACACGCCGGTCCCCTCGGGGTCCCGGGCCAGGAGCCGCGGGCCGACCTCGACCCCCCGCCTTTAGCGTCCATCCAAATCTCGATTGGTGGAAGCCGTGGGCCTATGCAATGCTCGGGATCGATACGTTCCTCGCCTGGCATGTGGGTATGAGGAACATACCGAAGTTCGTGAACGTCCCATTAACGACGACTACCGCGGTCCTATAACTCTAGATCCATGTTCCCTAAGGGCAATCCCGCCTCATGTGTTTAAAGGGTGGCAATGAAACACGTCCCTACACCGGGTCAAGCCAGCGCCCGAAATGTCTTCCAACTCGATGATCAACCCCGACCGTGGCTCCGATACGCGACCCTATCCTCGAAACCTCGCGGCAGAACTCCTCCTCGCTTTCTTTCCTGAGCTAGAAGAAAAAGGTTGGTTCTCATTCTTCTTATCTTTAACACCCGCATCCCGATGTTTTGCGGTGTCATCCACTTCTCTCTTAATGGCCATAGTCAGTCCCAACTATCAAATCTAAGTCCTGGCAGAAATCCCACAATTTTTCCATGGATGACAATTTCATACCATCTCGAACTTTCACTGCCATATATGTGGTCACATACATCGCTGAAAACCGGCTAATTCAAGAACTTAGCCATTGTCTGGGCATCATTATCGCCCTTTGTTTCGCTTCCCGAAACTCCCGAAGCAGACATCGAGCATGTGACGCCCTATGTCCGGGTCCGCTGACTACCCGTCAACTCGTACGGAACACTGCGTTGCCTGCAACTTCATCTCATTTAAAATCTGCGTAGTCTCCTTTCAGACGGAGCTTCTACCCAAATACAACACTTGTAATATAACCCGTCCTAATCGAACATCAATCACATGATATCTATATATGAGTAAACCGCTCGGGCTCCATACCATATCACTATCATCAATATAAACCAACTATATCCAATAGCTTTCAAGTAGCCTGCCGCATTTTATACAACATATATTAAAATACTAGAATTCTAATACATGTAAAACCATCAAGCCACATTCCGGCTTTCTTCTAAAACTCAATCCCTAGGATGAGCCGTCTCCTCGCACGCTCCCTGTACTTGTAAAATAATATCCCTCGACAGGGTGAGATAATGTAACACCCCAAATTATACCCTAACAGTTTTATAACATGTTTTGGGTATAATAAAAGTAAAAGTATATTTTTCCGGAATAAAATAAAGATAAAAACAAAAGTAGAATATGCATAAGTTAAATTACAAATAATAAAGAAGATTAGAGGCTATTGTAAAAATAACATAAAATTGATTTGCAAATAATAGTAGAAGAGTTTAAGGACCAAGGAGTAATAAAAGAAAGATATTGAATGAAATAAGGATGAAAATCGTGAAAGAGACAAAGCTGCTTAGCTGGAAGAGGGATAAGCCCTTGATTGTAGTGAAATAAAGGATGTGCACTCAAAATAAATATTCATTGGTCTCAGAAAAGGAGAGCAACACGAACAAAAGAGAAGAGAAAGGAAGAAGAAGGTTAATAAGAAGAAGATCACAGTGTAATGAATTACTAAATTTGAGTATCAAGCACTCGAAAGACGCAGATGGGAATTCTGCATGGATACATGGTTTAGAACCCTCTATCTTGTGTACGATTGTTTTTGGGAACTCCTAAACTCATTTCGTAGGGTTGAGTTGAGAAGAGCTTAAGACTCCTAGATATGTTTTGGAGAAGGTTCATTACAAGTTGAACTTTAAAATTTCCTTATTTTCGATCATACGCAAAGAAATTCGGATCTAAACGGGCTTTTTGCCGAAATACAGGGAATTCAGAAGTGAGTCCTCAATTGTAGCCACATCAATGAACTTGATGTTAGGCTTTTGAATTTCTCAATTTGGACTTATGTAGACCGAGTTATGGTCCTTTTACTGAGGTCAGTCCATTTAGATCTATTCGTCGCCCGCCAATTCCGTCAATTTAAATGGACCGTAGAACTGGTTTTTGAGTCAGAAATAAAGAGAATTTTATAAGTTCTGGGAAATTGTATCCACATCAATGAACCTGATGTTAGGATTTTGAATTTCACTGGGACCCCTTTTAGACCAAGTTATGGTATTTTTACTTTGAACAAATAAATCTGCCAAGTGGTCACCACGAGGTCGCCAATAAAGGTCGCCAGACCTCGCCCCGAAGAGCTCAACTCGCTACGCGTAGCCTCAACTCGCCATGCAGAGTTTCAAACGCCATGTAGAGCTAGCTCGCCTCAAGAGCCACCGTCTCCTCAAGAGCCACCGCCCCGCAAAGCCAGCTCGCCACTTTGCAGCTGTCGCCCGTGCCGCCTGTCAAGATTGACCGCGCATGACCTCCAACTTCTAAGGTCATATCTCCTTCAAGCTGTAACTCCGATTTCCGTGTTCTCGACCTATGGAAAGCCCATTGAGTCAAGAATCCATCCATTTGCCTGAGGAAGATATTAGGGATGCACCAGGTGTTAGGACTGAGCTTGTCACTTATGTGCAACTCGCCGGGCCTGTGTCGCCACAAGATCGATCACATGACCTCAAACTAAGGTCATATCTCCTTCGTTTGAACTCCTGATTCGGGTGTTCTTGGACTCTATGGAAAGCCCATTGAGTCAAGAATCCATCCATTTGCCTGAGGAAGATATTAGATGTTAGACCGAGGTGTTAGACTCCAGCTCGTCACTTCAAAGGTGTGCCGCCGGGCTCAGTCGCCCCAAGATCGGGACGCGCATGACTCAAACTTAAGGTCATATCTCCTCGTTTGAACTCGATTCAGGTGTCTCGACCCCATGGAGCTTCATTGAGTCAAGAATCCATCCATGCCTGAGGAAGATATTAGATCAGACCGAGGTGTTAGATCGAGCTCGTCACTTCAGTGCAGCCGTCACTAAGTCGCCGGTCAAGACCGATCGCGCATGACCTCCAACTTCTAAGGTCATATCTCCTTCGCTTGAACTCCGATTTGGTGTTCTCGACTTCTATGAGCCCATTGAGCTTCGCAATCCATCCATATGCTTGAGGAAGATATTAGATGTCAGACCAAGGTGTGACTCGAGCTCGTCACTTCAGTGCAGCCATTGGCCAGTCGCCTCGTCAAGATCGACCGGCGCATGACCTCCAATCAAGGTCATAACTTCTTCGTCGACCGATTCGAGTGTTCTCAGACTTCCATGGAAAAAGCCCATTGAGTCAAGAATCCAATGCTAGATAGCATGATAGATTGGAGCTCATATTAGTGCTAAGAAAACATGAAAACAGTAGCCTCAGAGGTAACTATAGTTATTCATATTGAGTGAATTCATAAATAACTCATAAGCATACAGTGGTGTTATAGCTTATTTATGCATACAATGAGACATGAAAATGCAAAGTTATGAATAAATGATTGTATATATATATATATCACATATGATTACCGAATGACAATAATTATTCAGAATATGAGATATATCAGCATAAAATACACATATCAATGGCTCCATTAGAACCCGGTAGGGATAGACGGGCATGCCTATTAGTGGGAAAATAAGTCTCGCGGAAGATACAAGTTCGATATAGAGGCCCTGCTTGTCGATGACATAGATCCCGTTGATCACTGGGTCTCCTAAAGGGTCACCACACAAACCCGGCCCTCGCCGGATGGGTCATCGCCTCGCACAAACATGATACCTTCGTATCATATTACCGGAACAGTCACCGTCAGATGCTGATGATACCTTCGTATAATATACCGCGCGCTCCGCTTATAAATGGTCATTGTCTCACAATGATAACACGCCGGCCCTCATGGACCATCGCTTCATACGCTGAATACGCCGACTCATGGTTTCCTCAGACAATCCTACACACATGCAGACATGAAAAACATAAAGAAAATGACATGCTAAGTAAACGAATGAAGAGAATATGAGAAGCATAGCACTGCTTATGTGATGATGATACGCATAAGAACAAGAAGTAAAATACAAGTTGACATGAAAAGTATATTGATGATGATAAGAAATGGAACTGCCGCTTATAAGTATATATATGAGAAATGATAAGAATCAGAATCGTTATATGTGTTATATGCATTTGTATAGAAGTGTGGTGACCTTAGTAAAGGTCATCCATGTATTAATCTCACTAAGCAGAGTTTAGCACGGTGTTCAATCCATGTAGGGTACGTAAGAGGAGACCGTAGACTGTGCCATCCACACCGCCAGTAGGTCTATTTTGTATATAAAATTTTGTAAATGATGAGCTTAAAAGTCATCTCTTAGTCCATTTTCCTGCTTTCGATTTTCTCTAAAATTGAATATTTAATATACAGAATTATGAAGAAACTCACCAATTTGTCATTAGCAAAGGAAGAAAAGATGAAAGAATAAGTGGATAAAAGTGCAATGAATGGCGTGAGCAGAAATGAAAAGAATCGGCCGATTCATCGATGCAGCTGGGGTCGATACGCTAAATTCGAGGTCGTGACACCAAAAGAATTAAAGGAATTACGACTTGTGTAGCGACAAGAAGTACGTGTCAAGTACCGGCGGCAATCGAGCTAAGAGAACGACGTCGCACGCATTCTGTCGCAATAACAATTGATGTCGCGGATTTAGGATGAGGTCACGACAACAAAACACCTTTTAAGCTAAGTGAGAGGTTTCGACTGATGAAGCACGGAATCCTAAGTCGATGGCGCGACGTGAGATCGATGTCGCGACATTGATGATGTCACGACAAGAGCCGGTCACGATGATCAAAAGACCGCTTGAAATCGCGAAAGACGCGGACAAGATGTCGCGACAAGAGATTGATGTCGCGACATCAGGAACCATCAGATGAAAACCGAAGGGAAATGAACTCCGCTTCGCCACGACAAGAGCCAAGTCACGCATAATATCAAAAGCTAATAAGGAAGACTGCGAAGTCGGAAAAGTCGATGTCGCTACATAAGATCAAGTCACATAGATCCGCCATGAAGGTCAAGTTTCATAAAGTGAGGTCGCCACAAGATATCGGCTGCCGTGACATCAAGAACGACTAGATCAAAGTCGCAGAGTCATAGCCGATGTCGCGACATCAATCCGATGTCGCGACAATGTGAGCGACCGCCTGAAGCTTGCGCCTAAGACGATGTCGCGGACAGAGATCGATGGCCGCGACATCCGAAGATCGCTTAAAGACTCGCAGATGACTTCCAGCCGAGGTCACGACAAGATATGTACGCCGCGATGATCGAGAGGTGAAATCAGACCACCCAAGACGGAGAAGATGTCACGATAAGATATGAGGTCGCACATCATGAATGACCAAATCAAGGTAACATGGAGTAAGTTGATGTCGCTGACAGCCGAGATTGATGTCGCGACATCGATGATGTCACGACAAGGAACCGTCGACTAACGCTGATCAGCCCCGTTACTTTAAATCACGCGCTAGCTTCACATCGATTAGGCCCAATTGAGGAACCCTATAAATACGCCAGCCTATCCAACCATTCGCGCTCGCGCCACGTACGAGGTCCGGATAGCCGAAAAGCTCATTTTCTTTATTTTTCTTTATTTTCTCGTGTATTTTTCTTTATTTTTCATTTTCGCCGGCCTAAATTTATCAAGCCGCATTTTCTTTTTCTTTTCTTTTCGCTTTGCTCGCTTCGATCCGACGTTAATATCGCGTCGGGGTCGAATGCCGAAATCAATTTCTTTTCAGTTACTACTCCGAACGTATGGAATTTCTCGTGCATAAATTCTCAAATTGACGTTTCCAGCTTCCATTTGCGTCATTCTTATGATCGCGGGAATGTTGTACGTGTGATTCGTGAATCGAGGAATCCAAATCTCCATTACTATGAACACGATACGACCTCTATCTTCCCCGGTGAGATTGTTTACAGCTAGCCTTTGTTAATTTCAAGTAATGAATTTATTTCAAGCTGTGGGTTTATTGTCTGGGATCAATATCGGGCTTATACCCAAGTAAGATTACACAATATCAAGCCTCCGATTTCGGGCGCCCTTCCGAGTTGATTAATACGTGGAAGACATTCCCGAGAGTAATGCATTTCTTTTCAAGGTATACTAACCTCTATTAGGATCTTTTCAGCTGTAAGTTCACTCAGATAAATCCTCTTCACTGGAATCGCACCAGTCAATGAGTTATCTCATTTAAACAAGCAAAGAGTTCACCTCAATCTCTGGATAAGGATATCAACTCGCGTTACCGCGGATCTAATCATGAAAAGGTCGATCTATTCTAATTTCGGTGAGGAGCAACCGGAAGTCAGATATCCTCGTTGACCGATAACTCGGGGAGCTATGTTTACGCCCATAAACGGGTATGGCAGCATTGAAAAGAAAATATCCAGATTAAGGAAGTCCCTTTAAAAGTAAGATATTCCACCCTCTATTCGAGGTGAGAATCAGGTCATAAATTAGATAATGAAATGTGGAGGTGGAGAGAGATCCAATGCACTACAACGCCGATTTATTTTTGAAACTGAATTAATCAAGAAATTTTATCAGAGTAACTACAAAGAACTCCCACAGTTCTACTATCAATGCTTCTACTGGATGTGTCCTCCGAGGGATAACTATTCGCATTCAGTTCTTTATAGAAATTCTTTATTCTTTAAATCTTTATTTTCCAAAGATAGTTTAGATAGTTCGGGCTTAATTTCCTCGTTTCTTAATTTTCCAAGACCTTAATGCCGATTCTACTATCATTTTGCGGGTCCAAATAGTGTGGAAATCGAGTAGTTAAAGTGAAAGGTTAGATTTTAAAATTCCTTTGGCATCCTCGTGGATCGATATCCGACTTAACCATTTTATTACTTTGTCTAATTGCACTTGGCGTAACATCGCATCAAACCAACTTTGAAAATGATTTACCTAAGAGATCGTGGTTTACATAAGATAATGTCAACAAGTTTTATACGCCGCTGCTGCCGGATTGCAATACATTCTGCAATAACGCCATAATTCAGAGATGCATAACTACTTACAAATGTGCAATGACGTTGTCTTAACATAAGTTTTATGATGTCGTTAACGGGGATTAGACAATAGTCCTCATGATAGTGTCATAAATTTGTACATGTTTCGTCTCTTAACAAGTTTACGGCGCTGCCACGGATTAGACAATAGTCTTGTAATAACGCTATAATTCAGATGCATAACTAATGCATAAATGTGCAACACGTTCGTCTTTAACAAGTTTTATGGTGGCGCCGCTTCGCCGGATTACAATAGTCCTTGGTGATAAGGTCATAAATTCTATTACGTGTTTTCGTCTCTTAACAAGTTTTGGCTAAGGCGCCGTCGCCGATCAAAGAATTTGGGCAAATCAATATTCGTATGAAAGAAGAAATACTAATTTGGACATTTTTAAGAAAAGAACAAAAATACGTTTTCAGTTAGCCGACTTCTTTAGCCATCGCTTATTTAACAAACCACACCGAACATTATTAGTAGTTAACTTATCGATCTGAAGTGTACTTTTTATTTCAAGAAGACAGCCTCATACAATCATGACAAGATAAAGTGATTGCATTTGCAGCTACAACCAGAATGTGCGCCAAAAAGACCTCAAGGAGCAGGATACTATGGAGAATTTATGGAATACATTCATTCACACAAATATTTAGCATTTCTGAACAATGCAAGAATCAATGCTAGAATGTGATTTTGGAAGGCTCGAATCAAGATCGATAACCATGGTCCAACGTATCCACCACGTCAATTCCACCGAAAATCCCAATGAACACTGGGGCGATTTCGAGATTAGCAAAATTCAATTAAATTGAAAGGTGGAGCCGTGGGTTATTCACCGGGCAATGTTCTATTCTCCTCGAGATATGGTTATAACTCGTTTAACTCCCTACCACGAACTGCTAACACTGAGGAGCGATGAGTGCTTATTTCAACAAATTTATGTTCCATCTCTTTCTTTCTCTCAACAAAGAAGAGAAATCAAACACCAACACAAGAAATGAGAATATTTATACCGCTTCTAAGAATTCGCAGAACAACATCGTCTATCTAAATCTACAAGGAAAAGTGCGTCGAATCAAGGGAGGACGAATGAGCCGAATGTAACAAGCCGCATCAGAGAGGCCGTTTGATGAATTGATTTATTTAATGAATACAAAGGAAGCTCCACTCGAAGACCGACAATGAAGAAGCATGGTGAAAACATAGCTGCAGTACGTAAGAAAGAACCTCCTCAAATTATATTCAAGGACAAATAGTATATACTGAAACAAAAGTGGGAGTTTTCACTCTTTCTCGTTTTAAATTTGAACTATTTCGAAAGGAAATAATTGATTAGGATATTATAATATAGTAGCAAGATTTCCAAAGTTTGGGGAATTTATTTTTATCAGCAGGTCGAATGCTTTAACTAGTGAATGCAGAGAAAATGGTTCACCACGCATGATCAAAATAAACGCGTATAATTGTTTTCGTTGGGAGTGACATCAATGACCGAAACATGTCACCCGCTTTGGTTCGATTGGCCCTCGACATGACATCAATTTAAGGATAAACCAGAATGCTTATGCCGTAATAATCAAAGGAAAAGATAGCCAAACGGATTAAATTTAGTCAAGCACTAAATAAAGAACATTTCCCCGACATAACTCCAATTTTCGTCCCAAAATAAAATCAAGTCATAACACCCAAGAATTCGCAGTCTAGACTTCAAGTGCCCAATACCAATACATTTACTTCAAGGGCAAGGTCGAAACATTGAACCTAGTGTCTAGTTTCATTCAAGGTCCATCTAACCGCACCACTTAACTTTCCGATTCCTCGCAAATCAATAGATAATAAAAGCGCGTAAAATTAATCTCATTCTCCGATCTAATCGATCTAAAGAATATTTCGGCCCTCAAGAGGGACATTTTTAGAGAATAAGGATCAGAGAGAAAAACGATCAATCTTCTCATCAAAACAAAAAAAAAAAAAAAATCTAAGTGGAAAACGTAGATAGAGCATGAATCGAAGAGCTCATTTAATACTTCAACGTGAAATCAAGTAAGTAATAAAGCATCCCATTCTTCCCAAGGACGCAATTCACTATAAAAGTAGTGGAAGAACAAAGGAAAGGACTCAAGCAATAAGAATGGAAGGGAAGGAAGGCCGAGAGCAAAAGAAGATCCGGGAGGGATGGAAACACTGCTTTACGGAAATGATGAGCTCCAAAACAAACCAGCCCGCCGTTGCTCCATAAAACGTGGAGCCATCCTGAGAGCTGCCGATGGCGGGAATATGGATTAATTAGAATCCATCAACAAGAAGCTCTAAGAAAAGTGGAGGCTAACCCCAATTTGTTGAACGACCTTTATTATCGCCGATCGCTCACTAGAGCTCAAGGTCCGTGAGCCACCAAGCTGAGCCGCAAACACGAAGAAGATAGGTTTTTGTGGATAGGAATGTTTTTCGAAGCTCCAGTTACCGTAACATTGTAAATCAATAATACCGTAATATCGAAATCGCTGGATATTCAATAAAGCTCATGATTTCACTTGCTGATCATGATGTATGTGATTTAGTTTGCTAATAGTTTATTTTCGCCATCAAAATAACATTTTTGTTCTGCTTCAATTTATCTCGAAAAGAATGGAGAACATGAACAATCTAAACTAGAACTAAGAGTATGTACTCGCTTTTGTTCAAGTTCGCTTTGGGTTGAAAAATCGAGAAATTGAAGTCAATTTTCGATATAACAAAGTACTGGTAAACTAATGTAATTAGACATCGAATAAACACAAGTCTTTGAAAGAAATAATACACCTCTACAAGAACACCTTTGAAACTCACCTGAATTAGAAAATTTTCCGAATTCAGAATTATAATCCATAGTCCTAACTTGCTCAATATTGATTAAGGCGAAATCCTAGTCGAAACAACGACAAGAAATGATACAGGCCATTCGAACGCTCAGCTTTTCTCCCGCCACCATTATGTATATGCCTTTTGCATACACCCAGTCCCCGACTCAGCCAAGATATTCCATTTCGTTTTCAATAATCCCGCAAAGCCTGCCATCCTTTATCACTAATTCAAAGAAGAACCTATGATAACTCAAGAACTAAAAAAGGGAGAGGAAAGAGATAAAGTTCGGGGAGTTTAATTTAGGAAAAGCTAAAGAGATGTAAAGAGGAGGTGAAAGAAGAAAGATCTAAGACAAAGAAATACAAAAGGAAAGAAAGTTAAAAAAGAATAGTTTTTATCTTGTGGCCTAACTTCGAACAATTAAGTTCTTAGGGGTGTTTCAACACTCAGTGCCCATCATTCGGGTATGTGGAGCTACTAACCCAAAGTTCGCTAAGAGTGTTAGAAAAAGCCTAAAAAGACAAAAACAGCACACTAAGGGTGATTAGAGAGAAATTTCCCAAGTTAGAATTATTAATGTGTACAGAATCGGGAGCATACAAAATTTTGAAAAGAAGAAATTAAGGTAGTATCCCAAACATGAAGTTTCGGGGAAGCCTGGGGGAATTACAAGGTGTAAATACTAGCCAGGAGAAAAGAAAAGAGTTTCGGGTTATCTCTCACTCTAAACATTCCATTCATCCTACCCTTTACCTAAGCTTTTAACATTACAAGCCCAAAGACCGATTGATTTTCAAGGTCGGGAATCATCCACATTAGTGGCGATCAATATGAAACTTGATATGGGACTTTAATAAACAAGCTTGAGAAAAACCTCCCAGAGATTGACTAAATCTAATACAAAATTGGAAAAGGATTACGACCAAGCACACACACACAAGAAAAGACTTGAAATAATGAACTCATTTACTCACATTAGTTTATCGTGTGATTTTGTAATGTATATACCATACTCTATTCCCGCATTTTTAAACTCGAATTTTGAAATAATAAAGGATATTTTTAATTCCAGATTTGAAAATGTCCTTTTTGGGCTTAAATTGAATAATATTTCTAAAACAAAAATGTAATGTCCTGCTCGAGGACAAACAAATCTTTTCTTTTTCCTTTCGCTGAGGACAAGCAAAATTTTAAGTTTTGGGAGTTTGATGAGCTTAAAAGTCATCTCTTTAGTCCATTTTTCATGCTTGATTTTCGCCAAAATTGAATATTTAATATATGCACTATGAAGAAACTCATCAATTTGTCATTAGCAGAAGGAAGCAAGAAAGATGAAAAATGCAAAGAATAAAGTGGATAAAAGTGCAACCACTACAGAAACAGTAAACGAAAAGAACCTACGATTCATCGACGCAAGAAGTCGACACGCCACCCCGAGGTCGCGGATACCAAAAGAATTAAAGGAATTTGATGCGTAGCGACAAGCAGCGGCTGTGTCGCTGAATAAGGGTAATCAGAGTTAAGAGAACGACGTCGTGACAAAGATTCGAGGCTCAACAACAATTGACGCCGCGGACGAGGATGAGAGGTCGCGACAAATAAAACAATTTTAAGTTAAGTGAGAGGTTTCGACCGGTGAAGCACCTAACTTAAGTCGATGTCGCGACGCGAGATTGATGTCGCTACATTGATGATGTTGTCACGAAGCGTAAGAGGTCAAGTCAGCACATCAAAAGACCGCCGAAATTCGCAAAAGACGCGGACAAGATGTCGCTGACAAGAGATGGATGTCGACATCGTGAACCATCGATGAAAACCGGCGGAAATGAACTCGCCGTCACGACAAGAGGCCGTCACGGCTAATGCGCCATCAAGTGAAGACCGCAGTCGGAAAGCCGATGTCGCGACATAAGATCGGGGTCGGCTAGACTCCGCCAACAAGGTCAGTTTACAGCGAGGTCGCGATAAGATATCGATGTCGCGGACATCGTGAAACGACTCGTGATCAAAGTCGCTAGAAGTCATAGTGCCGATGTCGCGGCATCAATTCGATGTCGCGACAACAGAGCGACCGCTTGAAGCAGCTTAAGACGATGTCGCGGATGAGATCGGGCGTCGCACATCCTCAAGATCGGCCAGCGATCGCAGATGACTTCGAAATGGCGGGGTCACGACAAGTATTATAGACGTCGCGACATCAGGAGAGGTGAAATTGAGACCAGCCAAGACGTGAGAAGATGTCACGACAAGATATAGAGGTCGCGACATCATGAATGACCAAATCAAGGTAACATGGAGTAAGTTGATGTCGCGACATCGATGATGTCACGACAAGGAAACTGAAGTCGCAACTTGAACAGTGACTTGGGCCTGGTTACTTTAAAATCCACAGCTAGCCATCGGGATTGGGCCCACCACAACCCCTATAAATACGCCAGCCTATCCAACCTCATTCGCGCCGGGCAACTAATGCATCGAGGTCCGGATACAATGAAAAGCTCATTTTCTTTATTTTTCGTTTTCGTATTTTCTTTATTTTCATTTTCGGTCATTTTAGAACGCATCGTTTCGTATTTTCTTTTTCTTTTCTTTTTCGCTTTGTTTTGTTTGATCCGAATACATCGCGTCGGCCGACCGAAATCAATTTCTTTTCGTTACTACCCTGAACGACAATTTCGTACAAATTCCTCAAATTCGGACAAACCTAGCTTCCATTTGCAAATATTCTTACGATCGTAGGAATGCCGTATCGTGTGATTCCAGAACAGGAATCCGTACTCATTAAGTGAACATGATAGTCGAATTTATCTTTCCTCGTGAGATCGCTTACACAGCTTGTTAATTCTCGCTAATGAATTTATTTCCTCGTCATGGGTTTATGCCTGATCCGACACGCCTTATACCCGCTAAGATTCGCCATCGCTTCCTCGATTTCAAGGAGGTCCTCCGAAAGGACACAGTGGAAGACAATCCCGAGAGTAATGTGCATTTCTTCGGGCGTATACTAACCTCGCTTATTGCGATCTTTTCGAGCTTTGTAAGTTCACTTAGATAAATCCTCTTCTCACTTGAAATCAAGAACGAGTCAATGAGTTATCTATTTAAACAAGCAAAGAGTTCACCTCAATCTCTGGATAGTGACTAATCCCTACCACGATCTAACTCAAGGAAAGGTCGATCTATTCTACTCCCCGAGGACGAAAGCAATTCGAAAGCCAGATATCCTTCGGCTTGGACCGATAACCTCGAGCTAAGGCTTCATGTACCATAAAACGGGTACGGCGTATCGAAAAGAAAATATCCGTATTAAGGAAGTCCCTTTAAAAGTAGTTATCTAATTCCCTCAGATTCGAGAGAATCAGTCATAAATTAGATAATGAAATGAGTGGAGAGATCCGGGCCAGACCACAACGCCGACGTATTTTGAACCGGAATTAATCAAGAAATTTTATCGGGGAGTAACTGCCAGAATCGTGATACTCACTATCATCGCTTACTGACGTGTCCCTTCCGAGGATAACTATTCAAGATTCAGCCTTTTATAGAAATTCTTATTCTTTAAATCTTTATTTTCCAAAGATGTCGATAGTTCAGCCAATTTCCTCTGCTCGCTTAATTTTCCGTGCCATCTAATGCCGATTCTACTATCATTTTCAGGGTCCAAATAGTATGGAAATCGAGTAGTTGGGTAGTTGATTTAAAATTTCGAGATCTCTCGTGGGATCAATATCTCGACTTAAATCCATTTTATTATCATTTAATTGCACTCACATATATATCGATCAAAACCAACTTTGGGAAAAATGATTTACTCTCTAAGAGATTGCGGTTTATATAGTATAATGTCAACAAAAGTTTATGGCGCCGCCGCTGTGATTAGACAATAGTCCTCGTAATAACGCCATAATTCAGAGATGCATAATTCACGATAAACGCAGCAACACGTTGTCTTAACAAGTTTTATGATGCCGTCAGCTTCTGAGATTTAGACAATAGTCCGTGATGTTGTCATAAATTTGTACATGTGTTCGTTGTCTCTTAACAAGAAACCAATGTAAATATCAGAGATGCTGAACACTTCCATATATGGAGCTTGTATATATATTTTGTAATCCGCTACGTATTTATAATACAAGTTAATTGTTTAACATTATATGAATGAACTTGCTTAAAAGTATATACGGAAAAAAAAAAAAAAAAAGAGGACTTCTCACTTGACATCCCCTATGCCGAGTCAGCGTCGCGCTTAGTGGTATCATAGCCAGTTTGTGGGCGCTTTCGAAAGCCTAGGTTTAGACTCGGCCTAGAATAGAATATATGATAGAAAAGCCTGCTTAGTAAATGTGTCAGCCCGATGTGGATGTCCTTGTTTCAGATAGATGGATCGTCCCGAAGAAGCCGGGCCGAGAGTGTTAACCCGGAACAGTGGTTATCGCTTCGAACCTTCGTAGTAATGTACCTAATGAGCCCACTTTAAGCCTCATTCGAGAATATCGTGAAGATACGGCTCTGCTTCGATAGATCGACCCCTCCTAAAGCCCACAGATGCGCGAAGAAGACACGGAGCGTATAATTCCATGCACGAGCATGAAAGAGTCGAGAAAGCCTTAATTCCTAAGCCAGTGTTAGAAAGGGTATTAGAAGAGGTTGGGATGCCCTCCCGACTCGAGACATCATGTGCGCCTCACTATCGGGCAGGTGAGTGCATACGACCGGGGTGGAAACTAAAGTGCTCAAAAGTCCAAGGATTCCAACCCATGACTCGGGAGTTCTCTTTATCCAAGAGTTCCCGCGCAAAGTATGCTACCGAGATGTATGTGATTCCAAGTGGAAACAAATTTCCGACCAAGCAAAGGAGCTTATCAGGATCGAATATGAGAAAGAATTTAGCCATCTTAAAGCAACATGCACTGTAATCGTTCTCACCGAGGCATTTCCCGGCAGTGTGCAATTGAGTGATGGATCGCATGATTCCATCAAGAGGTGCTGGCACCTATGACTTCTCTCCAAACATCGCGATTTCCTATCGCCTGGTACAAGCTGCAATGCCGAAAGTAAAAAGAGACTAGAAACGAGCAGCAAAGAAAGATTTCAAAAGAAGAAGTTTTCTGTAGGAGCTTCTTCCTCCTGAAAAAGAGCTAGAGAATCCACTCAATCGTATCATAGTTTCAAGCAATACGGTGAGGTAGAAGGCAAAGGTCCACCGTAGCACGTAGCATAAAGTGTAGGTGCTTGGGCCGATGAGAAATTCCCGAATGCCCTCACTGGCCATAAAAGACATTCGGGGAGCTCAGGATGCTGATGTGAGGGTGTTTCCTGCAAGGAAGCCTCGAACATTTGGGAGCACAAAGGTCCCCCGAGAATTGGGGGTGGGATAATAGAAGGCAACAAGGAAGTGGCGTAGGAAGATCTCGCGACACCACTTTCGACTCGGCGGACGTGGTGTGTGGTCGTGAGCTGCCCATCTCGCATAGAGGACTATGAGGCATAGTTTCCTCGAAACAAGATCGCCCTATGCCTACAAAGACCAAGACGCAGCATATGCTATGAAGGCTCGTGAGGATCACGCTCCCGAGGTTATACCGGGTATATTTTCTTTTTATACGACATGTAGATGCACGAGATTGGACGATCCCCGGATCTACTCATCTATACGTGTGCAATGAGCATGTATTTGACAAAGTACCAACAAAGGAGAAATTAGCATAAGGACATGCATGTAACTAGTCCGTCAGCACAACGTTAGTGAATAGCATATACGTAAATCATTCCATTGTTATACAAACAAGAGAGTTTCTCGCCGATTTGATAACCTTACCCTTCCAGAGAGCTCGACTTGATTCTAGGAATGGGATTGGTCATTCAAGCACCAAGCTATCGCGGATCAGGACAAAAAGACTAAGAAGTGCCGAGATGCTCCTCGACCGCACCGAGGTAATAGTACAAGGCATCGATCAAGTGTAATGTCTAATGTCATCTCCACTATGCAAGCTAGAGAATTATGTGAGGAAAGTGGATGAGACATTCGCTTTGATACTGACCCAAGAGAGGTGTCAAGTTGATGCAGAGAAGATCCCAATAGTAAGGAATTTCCATAAGTATTCCTCGAAGAGTTACCAGTATTCCACTCTGGGAGAGAGAGGTGGACTTAGCCATAGAAATTGCATTTCAGAATGGGCCCCTAAGTGTCAAGGGCAATCGCACAGGATGGCCCAACCTTAACTGAAAGCAGTTAAAGAGTCAATCGCAAGAACTTTTAGATAAAGGATTATCCTCGAATCTATCAGGTCCCCTCGGGGTGCAATCTGCTTTATTTGTGAAAAAGAAAGATGGCACTCTACTGATGTGTGCATCGATTATCGGGCAGACAATAAGGTGACAAGAAAACAAGTACCCATCGGGCCGAGAATTGGAAGATCTTTTTGATCAATTGAAAGGAGCGGGTGTCTTTCAAGATAGACTAGCGATCGTATTATCGAGGGTAAAGGAGCGAGATGTGCCAAGATCATTTTGTGGGAACCCATGCGGTCATTACGGTTTCGTCACATGCCATCAGTCATCATCACCATGAAGATTCATTTGATTTGATTGAATATGCTCTCCAATCCTGCGGATCAATTCTGTTGTGGTTTTTATCGATGACATCCCTCGTGTATTCCTAAGGAGTGCACAGAACATGAACAACACCCGAGAATAGTCTTGTAGACGTGAAGAGAAAAGAAGTTATATGCTAAACTCAAGAAATGTGATCTGCCAAAAGGAAGTTTCCATTCCTGTGTGCCATATCGTGTCTCGCGAGGGTATAAGAGTTGATCCCCGCTAAGATCAAGCAGCTTGTGACTGGAAATCACCTCAAAATGTAACCGAGGTGAGAGAAGTTTCCTCGGGGTTTAGCGTGTTATTATAGAAGATTCAGGAGAGGGGTTTTCTCGCCATAAATCCGCCACCAAGTTACTCAGAAAGGAATAGCTCGAGTGACGCATAAATGTCGAATAGTTTCAACAGCTTGAAAGGATGTCGGGTTTCGGCACCGTGACGACGCAAATTTACTCCGGAAAAGAGTATACCTTGTATAGTGATGCTCATGCACGGTTTAGGATGCGCAGCACGCATGGGAAAGTAAAGGGCTTACGCTAGTCTTACGCTTGAAGCCACATGAACAAAAATTATCCCACTCATGACCTAGAGTTAGCTGCGGCAAGAAAGCTTGCTTTAAAAATATGCATGACACTACTTCATACTGGGAAAAATGTAGAATTTATACCGATCATAAGAGTTCCAAGTACTAAGTAACGTTAAAAGAGTTAAATTCGAGACAATGGTGTGGTTGTGAGTTACACAGCTGACCATGACCGTGATCATGATACCATCCCTGAAAGGCTAATATAGTAGCCGATGCTTTAAGCCGAAGGTAGCAATGTCACTCGATCACAGGTGATTGGAACTAGGAGATGATGGAGCTATGTTAGCTCAATTAGAAGCGCAACTTTGTTTAAAGCAAATGATTATAGATCTTTAGCGGAGAAAAATGATGAAGGATTACGAGAAAAATTTACAAATGGTTAGAGATGGTGACAAGAATAGAGTTTTAAGAAAGAAATTTAGGAAGTTTATATTTCCAGAATAGATTATGTGTGCCGGATGATAAAGAGCTAAAGAAAAAGTTGCTATTTGAGGCTCATAATACAGTATTTACCGTACATCTGGAGAATAAGATGTACGAGACTTGAAGCAGTTTTATTGGTGGAAGGAATGAAAGAGATGTATTGAATATGTATGTGTGTCTCGTGTTTGACGTGTCGACAAGTCAAAAATGAACACCAAGTGTAATAGGTTGTTGATCCTTCCAATTCACCAGTAGGTGGGATAACATTACCATGGATTTTGTGTCGGGTTTTCCCCTCACGCAACAAAAACATGACTCTATCTTGGTGATTGTAGATAGGCTCACAAAGTCGGCCCATTTTATACCAGTCAGGATTGACTATTCTATGGATCGACAAGCTGAGTTATATGTAGATGAGATTGTGCGATTGCATGGTGTGCCGTTGTCTATTGTGTCGGATAGAGATCCGTGATTTACATCAAGGTTCAGGAAGGAATTATAGTGACCCCAGGCACTAAGCTAAATTTTAGTACGGCATTCCATCATAAGCGGATGTAGACCCGGTCGAGGAGAGATTGATTAAGGTGCTCGAAGATATGCTTCGAGTTTGTGTCAAATAAATTTACCGGGGAAGTTAGGATGAAATTATGTTCCGGTGATGGATTTGCCTATAACAATAGTTTTCAATCAAGCATTGGTATGGCACCATATGAAGCTTTATATGGCGGAAATGTAGAACTCTGTGTGTTGGGCGAAATTAAATGAGCATAAGTGATAGGTCGGACATAGTAAGATACGAAGAGAGTACAAGTTATTCGGCAGAGGTTAAAGGCGGCTAGTGATAGACAAAAGTCGTATGCCAACCTAAAGAGGAGAGATATTGAATATAACGTGGGAGATAAAGTCTTTTTAAAGGTATCACCATGGAGGAAAGTTTTAAGGTTTGGTCAAAAAGGCAAGTTGAGTCCAAGGTTCATAGGGCCTTATGAGATTTTAGAACGTATTGGCCCTGTGGCTTATCGATTGGCGCTCATAGGAGTTGGCCAAATTACGATGTGTGTGTGTGATGCTTCGGAGATACCGCTATGATGAGTCGCACATACTACCCGATTACAAAGAAGAAATACAGTACAAGAAGATACGTCATATGATGAGGGCAAGACCAATTACGGCGAGAGGTGAAAGCGATTCGCGGAACAACGAATGCCAGGTAGTGGTGCTGCGGCAGCACCACGGTAGAAGAAGCTACTTGGGAGCCCGAAGCAACTATGAGAGCGCAGTATCCTCAACTCTTCGAATCAGGTATGAATTTCGGGCCGAAATTCTTTTTAAGGGAAGTTGTAACACCCCAAATTATACCACCTAACAGTTTTATGTTTTGGGTATAATAAAAGTAAAGTATATTTTCGAATAAAATAAAATAAAAAACAAAGTATGAATATGCATAAGTTAAATTACAAATAATAAAAGAAGATTAGAGCTATTGTAAAAATAACATAAATTGATTTGCAAATAGTAGAGTTAAAGGACCAAGGAGTAATAAAAAATATTAGAATGAAATAAGGATGAAAATTGGCTAGAGAGAGAGAATAGGTAAGGCAAAGGAAAGAGGGAGGAAGTTCTATATTTGATTAAAGTGAAGAATAAAAGGGATAAGACCAAAATAAATATCTCATTTTTGGTCTTGGAGAAAAGGAGAGCAAATACGAACAAAAGAGAAGAGAAAGGAAGAAGAAGAAGAAGAAGAAGATCACAGGTATGGAATTACTAAATTTGAGTATTGGTATGGAATTTGAGTATTGGTATGGAATTCGGGTATGGATACATGGTTTAGAACCCTCTATCTTATGTACAGTTTGGGTTTAGAACTCTAAATCCCATTTCTTGTAGGGTGAGTTGAAGAGCTAAGACTCCTAGATATGTGTTTTGAGAAGGGTCAGTTACAAGTTAGACCCAGAAAATTTCCTATTTTCGATCTATGCAGTAACCGGATCTTAGAAAGGTTTTGGGTCAAGTACAGGGAATTCAAGAGTGAGTCCTTCTAGTAAATTGTAGCCACATCAATGAACTTTGATCTTAGGCTTTCAATTTCTCGATTTGGATCTCTGTAGACCCAGTTATGGTCCTTTTACCGAGGTGATCCATTTTAGATGCGGTGGTCGATTCTGCTTGGTCGGGTCAACTTCGTGGACCGTAGAACGGGTTTGAGTCAGAAATACGCGAGAATTTGGCAGTAAGTTCTTCTAGGAAATTGTAGCCTCATCAATGAACTTGATGTTAGGCACTGAATTTCTTAATTTGGACCTATGGGCGAGTTATGGTCTTTCTGAACGATCAAATGGGTGAAGATTACGGCCCAGTAGAATTCGTCAAATAGAGGTCAGCAGACCTCGTCCTGAAGAACTCAACTCGTCATGCAGAGCTCAACTCGTCATGCAGAGCTCAACTCGTCATGCAGAGCTTAGCTCGTCCTGAAGAGCTCAGCTCGTCTGTGAAAGCTGAAAGTATTCGTCGGCTTGATCTTGTTTCGTCAGTCGAATCGACTGCGTCAAGGCGGCGCATGACCTCAAACGGGAAGGTCATATTTCGCCGTTTGAACTCCGATTTGGGTGTTCTTGGACTCTATGGAAAGTCCATTGGAGTCAGAATCCATCCATTGCCTGAGAGTATTAGATGTCAGACCAAGGTGTTAGACTGAGCTCGTCCTTGGTCACGACTCGTCGATCCGAGTCGGCTGTCAGGCCCATTTACATGACCTCCAACTTCGGAGTCATATCTCCGCCGTTTGAACTCCGATTTGGGTGTTCTTGGACTCTATGGAAAGCCCATTAGAGTGAGAATCCATCCATTTTCCTGAGGAAGATGATAGATGTCAAACCAGGGTTTAAGCTAGGCTCGTCACTTCAGTATAGAGCTCTTGGACCTCAAATCGACTGTCGAGGTATTGCCCATGACGCCCAACCGGAAGTTAACTATCTCGCCGTTTGAACTCCGATTTGGGTGTTCTTGGACTCTATGGAAAGTCCATTGAGTCAGAGGGTCAATCCATATGCCTGAGGAAGATATCATATGTCAGACCAAGGTGTTGACCGAGCTCGTCGCCGGTCGCATTTCGTCGAGTTAGTCGGCTCGTCAAGGCCCGATTGCGCATGACCTCCACCGGAAGGTCATATCTCCTTCGTTTGAACTCCGATTTGGGTGTTCTTGGACTCTATGGAAAGCCCATTGAGTCAAGAATCCATCCATATGCCTAAGGAAGATATTAGATCTCAGACCAGGTGTTAGGCAGGCTCGTCACTTGATGCAAACTCGTCAGTTAGATCCATTTCGTCAAGGCCCGATAAGCATGACCTCGACAGGGAAGGTCATATCTCTAGCCGTTTGAACTCCATTTGGGTGTTCTTGGACTCATGAAAGTCCCGTGAGTCAAGAATCCATCCATATGTCTAGGAAGATATTAGATGTCAAACGAGGTGTTAGGCGGGCTCGTCACTTCAGCTGCTGATTTCGTCGGTTCGGTCCCGGCTCATGAGACTAGCGTACATGACCTCCAGCGAAGGTCATAACTTCTTCGTCGACCTCCGGTCGAGTGTTCTTGGACTCTACGGAAAGCCACGAGTCAAGAATTCATCAATAGATATGATAAGATTGGAGCTCATATTAGTCCACGGAAAACATGAAAAACAGTAAGGCTCTGTAGTGAGTATAGTTATTCATATTATGAATTCATAAATAACTCATAAGCATACAGGGTAAGCATAGTTATTTATGCATACAATGAGACATGAAAAATGCAAAGTTATGAATAAATGATTGTATATATATATATCACATATGATTACCGAATGACAATAATTATTCGGGAATATGAGATATATACTGAGCATAAAATACACATTGATTGTCTGCTTAGAACTTGGTAGAGGGATAGATGGGCATGCCTATTAGGGAAAAATAAGTCTGCCGACATACAAAGTTACGATATCGAGGGGCCTCGTTTGGGTCGATGACATGAATCCGTTTGGATCACGGTGTACGAAAGGGTCACCACCGCGCCTCCGGGCTCTCATGGATGGTGATGTCTCGTGCGATGATGATACCTTGGTATCATGTGCAGAATGGGTCAGCGTCTCGTACGGTGATGATACCTTCGGGTATAATATATCACGGCGCCTCCCGGGCTTTTTTATAAATGGTAATTTCGCACAATGATAACGAGCGCCTTCGGGCCCTCATGGACCCTTTGTTTCATACAGTGAATCTGACGCCTTCGGGCCCTCATGGTTTCTCTGTATCCCACTTCTAAGGTTTATGCGGGGCGTAGGCTTGTAAAAGAAAATGACAGGTATGTGCGAGAATGAAATGAAGAGAATGAGAAACATAGCACTGCTATGTGATGATAATTATCTGATTACAGAACAAGTAAAATACAAGTTGACATGAAAAGTATGGATGATGATAAGAAATGGAGCTGGATTTATGATAAGTATATATATGAGGAAAGTAAGAATGCGCCAAGCGTTATATGTGTTATATGCATTTGTATAGAAGTGTGGTGACCTTAATAGAGGTCATCCATGTGTATTAATTCCCACTAAGCGTAAAGCTTAGCACGGGTGTTCAATCCATGTAGGTACAGAAGAGGAGACCAGAGGACCAGGCCATCCACATCAGCAGTCAAAGGCCACACAACAATAGGTGCCCACTGGAAGACCTTTAGGTCTATTTTGTATATGAAATTTTGTAAACCAATGCTTAAATATTAGATGTTGAACACTTCCATATATGGAGCTTGTATATATTTGTAATCAGCACTACGAGAATATAATACAAGTTAATTGTTTAACATTATATGAATATGGCAACACCCAAAGTATATCGTGGAAAAAAAAAAAAAAAAGAGTGACCCTCACTTGACATCCTATGCCGAGTTGGGCGTCATGGAGAAAATGTCTTTCGATAGTGGAATCGCGCAAATGGGCTACTCTCCGCTAGTGCATATGCAATGCTCGAAAAACTTGAATTGATGAATGTGATCTATGGATAATACACTGAGCAACTCATTCCTGAGTCCTCAGGCTCCTCACACTTACTAAGCCACGTATGAGAACCCTTAAGTTTTATTACCTGTTGTGGACAACCCTCCGATGTATATATCTGGTTGGGTCGTCTCCGGCGATTGATATTATGTATGGACTACCCTCGATGTATATCAATTGGGCCGACTTTCAAACCGATTGATATTTTATTTGGATTACCTCCAGATATTTCATTATTTTTAAACAACCCTCTGAACCATTCTCTCAAGAATTACCTCATGCACTCACTTCTATCGTCCTAGGGTGCCCCAGTGCATATGGAATGCATGATGCCGATTCCATTTCAATTCTATAACACATGCAAATATATAATCATGCATATATTCACATAATTCATCAGCTCAGCGTGTAAATTGTAATTTCACCATCAATTACATGAAAAATTAGCGTACGTGGGCTAATGATCAATCTGAGCAACTTCGATTTGAATTACTCGACCAAACACATTATTTCACAAAATTATTTTGTGAACACTATTCGGGGAGCAGTGAAACCCTCGGTTCTTATTCAGAAAAATCACCAATCATCGGTTGGCTGTGAGCCGAGTCTCACGGTCATTCCCGGCCTCATACAAACCACAACATGATTTATGGCATAAATTATACCAATTAGCCGCCGACAGCGTGACGGCCGCGGGCGCGAATTGGGTTCCATAGAATTCAAACAATTCGGTCTCATGTTTTAGATAGATCAAACGGCCGTTAAGAGGCCTCACTCTCGCTTGAAACATCGTATAGCGCTTAAGCAAAGTGTAAAACCAAAGTAGGAAAAAATCCACACCTCGGAGTTTGTCTCAGAAAACTCCCAAAATCGGAGTCCGCGCGTGAGCCTTTATGCGTAAACTGACTTTCCTTCTTGCTCAGCAAATTCGAAGCCAGGCAAATTTCTTAGGAAATCCAGGAGAGAAAGTTGCTTATTCTCTCTTTAGAAACCCAAAACTCCATTTCTGCTGCTCCCTCCGTTTTCTGCTTCACTTTGCACTTTTTAATTGGAGAAAAACATTTATTCTCTATTTCATTTTATCTAGCAAAAATTCAAGTAACATATGTCCTTCTTTTGATTTTGGCGTTCGTATTTATCACCGACCGTCCGTTTCATCCTTTCTCTACTCATGCCACTTATGGCATATGAGTACGTATATGTGACTTTCGTCGCGCCGAATATCGTTCTGGTACGAGAAAGCGATGCCTCCCGAAAAATGTCAACTCCATTTGTCTCGAATTGTAATTAAACTGATGCCGGTAGATTTTGTAATCTGATTCAAACGGTGAAATCCGTTTCATCATCCGAGATCTAGAGAATAAATTCCACGGTTGAACGAGTACGATTTTGCCTTTTTCCATAAATTGGAATTTCTCGTCTTCTGGCGGGCGGATCTTTAGGAAAAACTTGCCCATGAAGAGCTCACAAAATTCTTCCCATGTCATTACCTCTAAATCCCTGGAGGCTTTGACCCAATCCCACCACACTTGGGATTCGCCCTCTAGTTGGAATGTGGCTAGCTTTATCTTAGTGGCATTGGAGGTGATCTCCATAGCTTCCATAATCTTTCCAACTTGGCGGAACCAATGATCAACTACCATTGGGTTCCCTCCTCCCCTGAAGGTTGGAGGGTGGTGTGCCTTGAACCTCTGGAAGTTATTGGACCCTCCCTTGCTCCTAGTTGCACTAGCCTATGCAATGGTCGCTGACCAATGATCGCACATTGTAATAATAGCAATCGCGAGCCTTGATAGCCCTCTCCCCAGAGGCTGTTGGTCAAAGGCCGGTGGTCGTGGGTTGTTGCTCTGCCCACCACCTTGACGTCTTCTTCCTCAACTAGCCATCTACATATGTCAGATAGCAATAGAGTATTACATGGTATCCAAGGATGGTACTCAAGTTTAAACTTCAAGATTTCTCCCCTTGTCTAACTAGTAATGCTTGTGCCAACCACTAATAGACCCCTCAATATCCCGAACTATCCTGTTCGTTCTTTTTCCGAACCCCCGAGGTAATGTTTTCTAACCCTAGTGTTCCTCTTTTTCCATATACTTTTTACCATGTATATAATTCACACAAAACATAACAAACAATCATGTAGCATATTAGGGCACAAAACATAAAATGCACAATGAATGTAAATCTAAGCTCTTATACCATCAAACCCTAGCTAATCGTAAACCTAAGCTCTTATACCAAGATATGACACCCCAAAACCCAGGGGTCCGTTGATTACCCATCACCGCTGAAATATCTATAGGTATCGAGTAACCCGATGCCACAACTTGGAGTCCCATTCAGAGATCGATCCGCAGTAAAAGTGACCACAGGGGTCACTTATCACATTTATGTACAAACATACGCGACTATATCATAAATATTCCAATAAGAATTAAATTACAATTCTTTTATACCAAAACACTAGTTCTCATCTTTACAAAAATGATTACAAAGCCACAAACCGGCTTTCTTCACCCTTGTGACCCCGGATGCAAGCCATCCATCATTATATCAACATCTAAAATGTTTTCCCATATAGGGTGAGTCATGCCCGATGAAAATTCCTCCTGAGGATACTCCGCCTAAGTGCATAGTGTTCACCTAACATTTTTGCATCAACATTCCAATGAAGAACCATGCTAATTAAATGGAATCCTCACATCCACCATGCTATGAAATGAGATGACACTCATGCATGCATCATGTACCGAGTCTTTACCGACTCCCATTATACTCAAGTCCTTACCGACTCCTACCACACATTGCAATGCCAATGTGTGATAAAATCTCTCATTTGTAAATTACATCCAATGATCATTTTATAAAACAAATTCATTTGTTTTCAAACCAAAATCTTTTTGGATGTTACACCTCAATAATCATTTATATATTCAAAACCATGTGTCTTTTTGTGGGCAACGAATTTTCGGGGTCCTACCGTAGGCTTCGCATGCCTTCCTACACTTTCACGAGGCTTCCATGTATAACCACATGTACCGGGTCTTTCACCCGATGGGGTGTCTATCCATGCTTGCTATTACTCGACACATATTTTTATTTTCATGTAAGCAATTATGCGACTCTATTGGACTTAGATCAATGATGGAGTCCTGATCAATCACCAAACACAGTCTTGATTCATATCATGTACTCACACCCATGTCATGCGATGTTCCCATGCATAAATGCAATACGATGCGCCATTGCATGTCTATACCATGTCACATATATGATGAATGTTATATGGACAATTTAATTCATGCATACACCATGCATATTGGACAATTATAACACATCCTTGTAATTTTCAAACATCATTCATTCAATGTCAATACAATAGCACACATGTATTAACATTCAATATAATAACACACATATATTCACATTTACTCTGACATAAGCAGTCAGCCCATACCTGGTACCTGAGCACATCCTGAGAATGGCAAACAGGCCATACACCTGCCCTGAGCCTACCATGCAACTCGGCCTCAACCATGACTCTAAAAGGCCATAAAATCAATCCAAATCACAATTCACACACAAGCCACAATGCCGGCCTCAAACAAACTATAGTTAGGCCACAAAACTAGCCATGGAACAGTCCCAAAATCAGTACGAAATCAGCACCGAAAACCACTCCCAAAATTTGGACACAAACTGAGAAATAGCCTAAGCTATGGCAGCCCCGAGAAATGGATCACAACGTGAGCTGTAGAGGTCCAATTTGAGTGATTCAAAAGCCTAACATCAAGTTCAATGATGCAGCTACAACTTCTATGAAGGACACTAGTCCAAAGTCCCTCATTTTCCCCAATTAGAAAGCACGTACCAAAATTCGACCAGTATGAAGATCAAAATAGAATTTACCATTCCTCATTCCAAAATTTGGCCAAACAACCCCTTAGGGTGGAAAATAACCAAAGTTGGAAGAATCCCTACCTCTTGGAGCGTAGCCCTCGTCACGTAGACGGACTTTACTCCTTGGTCTGACGACTTTTGACTGTCGCAACACCATAGATCAGAGGAATAAACCATCGGTCTCCTTCCTCTCCTTCATTTCCTCCTTTCTCCTTTCTCTATTTTCTCGCTTTCTTTCTCTTCACTCGAAAACCGATTTCCTCCCCGCACCCACACTTATCTCTCACTTTGCATAACTTGACACATGGCTATTCTCAAGCCATGTGTCACTCACATGGCATGTGTTACATGCCATCTGTCCTGCCATGTCTCACTATGACACTACTTAATCAAGCCAAGTGTCACTTATGACCCATACACCATGCCATGTAGCACCTGACACCCGTTGCCTCAAAAAACGTGAAATTCTGACTATCTTGGAATTCAACGAAATTCACCTAGGGAACTAAATTTCGCGAGACGAATGTAGCGATGTTGTCCTTTTCGTCATTCGAGATCTAGAAAATTTCCAGGGTTTCAACCTATACTGTAGCGGCAAATTTATGTTTTGCCCTTTTTCAGAAAAAAATTCAATTTTTCTCGGGTTTTACATCAACAAACAATTTATACTATAATATTTAAAACATCTTGTAACCACTGGATAATGGTACCTATAATATTAAAACCTTTTAGGATAAATTATGATCAAAATGCTAGAAAATGGAGGACAGAGAAAATAAATACATCTATTACTTATAAAGTAACAGTCTATGACACATGTGAAAATTTGAAAGAAAATTTTAGTAATAACCTATTAAAATATTGGGAAAAGAAAAAAATCTATTGTAAATTATAAATGATAGATCCTGATAAATTTATTAGAGTAAGATCAATTGTCACGCCCTACCCTGCTTTGAGCGAAAGAGAGTGGGCGCAACACGGGACTGGAACTCTTTAACCCGTTTTTCTAACATTGGTGGGCCCATTTCATATATAATTTCATTATGAAATAAAAATTCTAATACTACCATCAAGTGGTGTTTAAATGTCTTATATATACATCCCTGAGTCCCATTTACTTGTACATAAACAAATTTCACTATTACAAAAACTTTTACATTTACATTCCAAAACCAAAAATTAAAACCTACATCAAGTGGACTCCTATTGTTGTGTTGGCACTGGTAAATGCGAAATACCCCTGATGTCCTCTTCAATACCTACAAGGATGAAACACCCGTGCTAAGCTTATAGCTTAGTGAGAAATAGATAACATATATGACCACTTGAAGTGGTCCACATACATATAACAAAATGCATATGTCAGATTTTATGTATGACGGAATTCTATAACAGAGTTTTCATATAACATAATTCTTATAATGTGGTTTTCATATCTCCCGTAGGAGTTCAGAACAAAGATCTTATATAGAAGGTACTCGTGAGTCTGTCTGAGAACATGTGACCGATTACTTATGTTTCTTATTGTTCATTATTCATATTTTATCGCTATAAATGTTTCACACATCATTTTATCGGATACTTTTCCGCCTGCGATGTTTGCATGCGGGCCGATAACAATTATTGATCGGGGTGCGCTTTAATGTACCCGAAGTGCGTTCTGATCTTGAGCGAGGCGTGTACGCCCGTGCGAGGTGTCGCGGCCTGATCTGAAGTGCGTCACATTGAACATATCGTGTCTGCCCATGTAGTACCATAGCGCTGTCGAGTGTCATTGAGCGGATACATGTTTGCCCATGCCAGCGAGGTGTCATAGCACAATAAAGTGTCGCCGCGCGATCGAGCGAGCCTATTCATTACGTTAACCGGTCTTAAGTGGACATATATATATATATATATATATATATATATATATATATATATATATATATATATATATATATATATATATATATATATATATATATATTTCACTTATTATTCTTCTTAATACACTATATAAAGAAGAATGAACAATATTATGGCAGCAGGATCGCGAGCGGCAGTGCAAGCACTTTTCATATAACTTCTACGCCTCTGGAGCCCTTTCATTGAGTGTGAAGAACACTCGCGAAATAGGGTTGCAGGTAGATACCGGACCCTTACACAGCGAGTACGGTACTCAGCTTTTGTAAAGATACTCAACATCCTTTGGACTAAAGCAATATTGATCTGGTACTCAACTTTTCAATCTTAGGTACTCAGCATCCTGCGGAAACTTTGGTACCAATGCTCGGCTTTGATCTTGACGCTCGATATCCTCATGGAGAAAAGCGACTTTGATCTGGTACTCAGCTGTGATCTTGATACTCCCTGCGTTCTGCAGAGAAATGGCGAGTTTGCCCTCTTTCACTGGTATTTCATCAAAACCAAAACCAATTCAAATAAACCACAAAACCCATCTTATACCAACCAACAACATTTCTAATAGGATTTTTCCTACACAACTTAAACAAGGAAGTTAGGTTAATTTCCCTAGTACTTGATCTTATGATTTAATTAAACTTCTCCCTTTCTTCCTTTCTCATCAAGGCTAGATCCCAAGCAATTAAAGAAAAATCACCAAGAAGTCTCCTCCTCCTCCCATTTGTAGCCTTGTGAAAGGGAAAAATAGAACCTCTGGGCCAGCTGTTTGGTCTTATCTATCTCCTTTGGCTAAATTTTTAGCTTTGCAATTTGGTCCCTCCAACTCCCCGTCTATTTTACCAAAATAGCTTATCTAAATTCCTACAATAGGATATAATCTTCTTGTTTATGACATTTGATCTTATTTGATATTTACCATTTACCACCGCATAAATTTCAAGAATTTTGACTTATTATACTGACGTGTAATAAACTACTAGGGTATAATTTAAGGTGTGCGTAATGAAATATATTCACAAAAGAAGATATAGAAGATTGCACAAAAATACAAATTAATGAATTAATGCAAATGAATCTAATAAAGTAAAAACCCACATAGTAGCCTGCGCATGGTAGAAAACATAGTGAGGATAAAGAGAGGAAAAACAAGAATGATGATAAGTAATTATAAGAGTGAATAAGAAATTCTAAATTTGCGGATATTATATCCCAAATAAGAAATATTAATAAATTGCTTAAGAAGAAAAACTATTATAGTAAATTTAGTAACAAATCGAGATTTTGGCAAATAAAAATTTGATAATGACGAGTATACCTATTCTGAAGCTTTTGGTGTAGGTCATTATGAATGGATGGTAATGCCTTTTGGATTAAAAAATGATCCTCAAGTTTTCCAAAGAAAAATGGATAAAATATTCTCTTATTATTCAGCTTTTATAATAGTATACATTGATAATATGGTAATCTACTCTGATAATGAGAAAGATAATGAAAATCATTTAAATACTTTCATAACACTCTGTAAAGAACATGGTACAGTTCTCTCAGAAAAGAAAGTTGATATCAAGAAAAAAGAAATAGAGTTTCTAGGAATGATAATAGATTCTTAAGGCATAAAACTATAATTACATATAGCCAAAAAAATAAAAGATTTTCCTGATGAATTGAGAACTAAAGAAATGATACATAAATTTTTAGGATATTTAAATTACTCATCTGATTTAATAAAAGACTTAGCAAAAGAAAAACAAGAATTACAAAAGTTATTAACAAGAAAAACCAAACATGATAGGTGAAAATCTATAATAGTTAGAGATTAAAAAAAACAATGTTGGATTTACCTAAATTAAGATTTGCCCAAAATGAAATGACAATTTGATACTCTGAAGCGGTCTTACAATTGTATTGAAACTATTTTAGAAATAGATTTAGGGGAAATATTTCGTATACAAATGGAACTTTTAATGATAATCAGATTAGTGATATTAATGGTGATTGCACAATAATAAAGGAATTAGAAATTTGAGGTATTCTTATGACCTAAATTTATAATAGAAAGCGTAATACTCAGTAGCAAGATTTATAAGAAATAACATAGAAAAATAGTATATTTGAAAGATTGTCTAGATGTAAACTCTTGGTTAATGATTCGAATTGTTAGCTATAAAATCTATGATTTTCTTGCGAGACTTTTAAATAAAAGCGTCAGAATAACATCCAGGAATTGCAAGAAATCGCCATAGATATGACTGAAGAAATGAATATAATTGCAGAAAATTATAATTGTGACGCCCCATTCCCGGGGTGTCCGTTGTCTTCGTCAGTGCGGAATATTCGTGGATCATCGAGTTTGAACACCACTCATGAAAATCGAGCGAGTCTCCTTTTATCAGAATACCCAAGGTACAAACTGTCCCAACAAGTTGTGTAGCCACACTTGTTACATGCGAGTATAATAATAGCCGCAGGCTTTGCATCAATACTCACAAAATATCAACCAGCTTCTATCTTACATGGTTCAAGATTTAAAACATTACTCTTAATACAAACATATATTAAAGTTTACAATTTCCTAATACATGTTATACAACAATATCAAAGCCACAAGTCGGCTTTCTTCTATACCTGGCAACCTCTAGTGAGTCTGCGGCTGTCCTTCACTGTAATGCACGAGTGGTGATCCCATCTTGACAAGGTGAGCAAAGCTAGTAGAGATAATGTTTCTCATAGGTTACTCCCCACCTAAGTGCACATGCGCGACAAACAATCACATTCAAGCAATTTCGCGAACCTACTCGAATATCTATATACCCCAAACCCATGTCTCGAGTCCTGCGACTCCTGCATGCCTAAGCGATATGTGAGTAAAAATATCCGATTTCACAACAAAAGCTTTTGTTCTTGAAAACTTACTACTGATTAAATATTGGACTACCCTCGGCGAGTGTGGATAACTCTCGAAATAGTTATAGTCTTCATCAGAGTGATGCATTGGGCGTCCCTCGGGCAAAATTCTTGAAAATCTTCAGTCAAATCCCATTTATGAAACATTTTCATTTTTGTTTCATTTTCATGCCATGCACTCACTCTAATATTCTAGGGTGCAGTGCATATAAATTAATATGATGTCAATCCCAAATTTATGCTAATATATTCACATGCATATATATTAACATAATTAAATCACATAAATCATGTTATGCAAATTTTTCACCATCAATACACAAAATTAACTCATGGGCTAATTAACAAACCATAGTAATTCATTTTGAATCACTTAACAGCACATTTCTGAAATTTCGATGTCACTATTTTTTTGCGACACGCGCTAGCTTGCACGCACCGCACGCGCGCGCGCGCCCGCGCTGCACGCCGTGCACGCCCGTGAACGATGAAACCCTCGGTTAGCATTCCGGCCTCAACGAATTTCGTTATGGTTCAGCACAGGGCGATTCCCGCATTAAACAAATCTTGAGCGTTAACCATTGCCGTCTGCGTGCTCGGTGGAATATCACCTGCCGGGTTGCGGGCTCACCAATGGTGTCGCGCGCCTTCCCTCGCCGCGCCGAATAACTTCACTTCTTACTCGTCGACCAGCAGTCCGATTAGCTTGAAATCAGAAAGTCTCTCTCTCTACAAAACTGCAGCTCCAATACTATCCCTTTTGGTCTTCATTAACACGTTTTCTCCATTTAAGAAGATAATAGCAGTATTTAGTTTTATCTATGTCTATTAACTGAATAATTCCATTAATGTCAAAACGATGCAGGTTTTACACTTGCCACTAATAGGCATCCCTTTATTCTCGCCCTCTAATGTTGCAACATGTATGAATGCGTATGAGTGGGTGACTTTTGTCCACACATCATGCAGCCTTACAAATGGGAGTCCGTTCTGATCCGACCCACTTGGAAACACTCAGTGATCTGGATGACCAGGCATTTTTCGAAAAATGGGATAAAGTCTCTTTGTATGGGAGCTCTGATTACAATACTTGTATAAAACACTGCATTTCTTGTCCCAAAGCGTTCAGTATGGCCCAATATATATCAAATGTCCGACCATGAATGCCATAAGCGATTACTCGATGTATTACTGATCATGGTCCATTTATAATGTAGTAAGTTGCGAGGGTGATCGTTCATCTTTATCATTTGCAGTAAAATTCTAACATTCTAATACATATATATACACCACAAATCAACTAAATCGGCTTTTCTATTCTAAATATTCATTAGGACGGCACAGATCTGTGTAGCTCCATATTTTTTTGTGAGGATCTTTGGCGGCGGGGTGTTTAATCTTCGTTGGGAGGAATGAAAACCTTAAGTGATTACTCATTACCTAAGTGGGTTGCAATGTTTAAGTTAGGCTTTGTTCAAGTAAATGCGTGATCTCTTGAATGTACATGACAACTCGGATCCAGTCCTCTTGACTCCTCACACTCGCCTAGAAGCCTGGTATGAGAATTTCTATTCTTGTTTGTTTGTGGACAACCCTCCGATTTATATATATATATATATATAATTCTGCAGATACTCAAACAGTTTGTATATCAGCCATTTGTTTGGACTGCCCCTCAGATGAATCTCAGTTGGAAAAAAACTCAGGCAGTTGATGTTTTTAATTTTCTGACTACCCTCGGAATGGTTATGTTTTTTAGCCAACCCTCTGAACCTTTTTCTCTATTTCATCTCTCATGCATCACTCCTATAATCCTAGAGTTATTGGTGCATATGGAATGCATGTATACTTTAATTTCATTGATCTATCATCGATATAGAAGTATGAATATACTACGCATAATTAAAATTACACAATCATATTATGTAATTATACATTTCATCTACACTTAAAAATTCAAGAAAACCCATGGGTACAATGATCAATATGAGCAATTTACTTGAATTACTAGATTAAAACCATTAGTTAAAATGTCTTTTTACATTGTCACTATTCCTGAACGTTAAAACTACAGTTTAGGCCGAAACACATCATTCATCGGTTCACTTGTGAACAGGTTTCTGACCATTTAAGCCTCAATCCAACCAATACATAATTTTATCACAAAATGTCAATTAATAACTTCAATCAGCCATGGAGCGGCTGCAGGCTGCTCCATTTTCTTTAAAATTTGTATCAGTCGGGGTCCCGGGTTTGGACGATCAGTGACCTCTCACGGCCTCATTCAGCTCGGGAGTGGTAGCACTTAATATGGGAGTGAAGCTCTGAAGCTAGGGAGAAACCCCTACACCTCGAGGTTGAGGCTCCCTGTCTGGCCACCCACAGCAGAGCCTCTCGTAGAGCGGGTTCTTTTAACACATCAGAGGAGGCTGCAGACGGTTGAATCGCCCGTATTTTTAAAGAGAATGAAGACTTTCTCTCACATCAAAAAAACGCCATTAAGGCTACTAGAGTCTCCCTCCCTAAAATTCCGTTTTGTTCTTTTAGTTGGATTTGAAGAGAGATGACCACTATTCCTTTTTGTCTGTTTAGTGACTTAAGTCAGTTAATTAATTAATTCTCTTCTTTCTCAAGTTTTGACATTCGGCCTCTGCGGCCGTCGTTTCGTCGAATTCTCTGCTCGTACCACTTATGGTACATGAGTACTTGTTATATGTGACTTTCGTGCGCCGAAATCTTTCTGGCACCCAAGCGATGCCTAGAAAAGCGTGCCAACTCATTTGTCTCGAATTCTATGGGAATTTACGTGGTAACTAGATTCGAGGCGATTCAAACGGTGCAGAATCCGTTTCATCATCAGAGATCTAGAATAAGTCTCATTTTGATTTTCAGCGAAATTACAATTTTATGTCGAAATTACGGATTTTTAACGAAATTACAATTTTATGTCGAAATTACGATTTTGCCCTTTTCGGAAATTGGAATTTCGGGTCTTCAACATTCTCTCAAACCCGTTTTATGGCGCGACACGGTGCCTCGAAAACGATGAAATTCCGACTATTGATTGACGAAAGAGCGTGGTAGGTAGATTTCGTGAAGCGATTCAACGGTGAAGTTAGTTTTAAATCAAATCGAGGATCTAGAATAATTTGGGTTTTTAACTAAAGTCGATTTTGCTTTCCGAGGGTGGAATTTTCGGTTTTACAATAATGCTCTTATATCAATTGAAGAAAAAGTAATAAATTTACAAAAAGATATCAATGATATAAGGTCTAAGTCATATATGTCCCAAAATCTTCTTGAAAAATGTTTTGAAAGATTAGGAGAAATGATAGTGAGGACAGAAGATGTTTGCTCGTGCTCTCGAGAGGCCCAAAACACATCAATAAGTGGAAGCTTGGATATCTTTGTCATTCGGGAAAAGCCGGAGTTTGGATATGCCATCCCATTCGGGAAAAAGCCAGGCAACATTTGCTAATAACATTAAGAAATGAGATATATCCTTGTCAAAAGACAAAAATATCTCAAAATGTACTCAGGAAATGTCTATCCTTCAAAAGGAAAAAAGCCTGAAAGATAACAGTCTTCCAAAAGACAAACACCTCAAGAAGTGGAATATGAGTCCTTTAAATGACCAAACTCCTCTAAAAGGAAAACCGATGACATTCTCTTTTTCAAGAAGAAACAAAAAAAAAATACCCATAAACACTTATCATTTACCGATATGGAGAAAAGGTTTTAGCGCGTTCATATTCCATTTATAACAATCCCATTGGAAAATGATTTTACCAAAATTCGATTGAATCCATTTACCCCAGAATAATAATAACTGACCAAGTAGATCCTATTCTCATCCAAAATGCAATAGATTATGGTTTTGTTGACTGAATCTACTTGAGTAAAGATTGCAATGAAATCCCATAAGCCAGTTTAAAATCTCAATTGTGTAACCTAACACAAAATCAGAACTGTTATGTTAAGTTTTTTAGTATCAGTCCTGAATATAATGAAGACAGTGAAATAGTCACTAAGGCTTTCCATGCAATAACACTTAACTCTAGTGAAGAAACCAAAGTTCAAATACAACAAACCAAGAAAATTCGCGACTAATTAATAGACATGGATAAAGACAAAAAGAGCACTAGGAGTAAAAGCGGTGCTTGGAAGAATGGCAGACTTAAGAAAAAGAAGCATCTGATCCCACTATGCTACTTATGTGGATTTGATTTTGTTGGAATCGAAAGCAAGAGGTTATCGGATGATGAATGAAAAGATAATAGAGTTAGATCAGTTGATATTCCCAACTAGCTAGGCTATGAGAGACGAGGCTTGACGAGAATAATAGAAAAAGACAAAAGTCGATAATGAAGGTTAGGATAAATGCCAGGAAAAAGATGTAATGTGCCGTCCTTAAAGTGGTTTGGTAGACGTATCTTTTACTATAAATGTAAATAGTGACTAAGTGGTCGACAATAAATGTGATCACTATAATTGTAATACACTTTTTTGAAGACATACCTCTCGAAGGGGATGGTTAGATAATCCAATGAAGAGATGGAAAGAACACGTCACCTATAAGATAATGCTTACTTTTGAAAGTGAAAAATGATTGATATAAAGTAAGATAATAATTTCAGGAGTGACAAAGGATAAGAAGGAATCCAAAAGCAGGTAGAAGAGACTCTCACCATAAATTAATTGTTTCTTAGTTGAGGATATCAAAAATGTATCTTTCCTTTGTATCAGTTTTTGTATTGAGTTACAAGCTTCCATATAAGTTTGTATGTAAAATAAGAGAGTTTATGAAATAAAAGCTTGGAGTTTCCCCATATACCTTTTTGTGTTGATCGCAATACAGTGAGTGTATCCCAATAATGACAGCTTATCATAATCTACTTGAAGCGAGGCGTTAGGAAAGAAGGATCATTTGTCAATGAGATCTGAAGTCCTTTGGATTACTACACTCTCTTGAGTAACTAGGAAGCTGTGTTAACTTTTCTTGTTTAAAATAAAGAAGAGAGTTTTGCTACATACAATGACCTAGGTGGCTTTCATGTGTTTGTATTAATCTTTTATCATATGTAAACTTAGGACTATTGAATATTTAGATTTTCAGGAATAACTGATTTTATTATTACTCTTATTACTCCCTACTAAATATACATATTTTATTTTCCTCTTAAACTTTTTCACTTTTACTTACTTAATGTTTCATTTATAGTTTCTTTTATTAATAAATTAAGATTTATGTTTTCTTTAGCCTTATTAATTGTTATACTTTTTTCTATTTTGGTATTCATGGATTGTATATTTTTTATGCATATATCTTTTATTTAGATATCTTACTAATCATTTTCCATTGCTTTCATCAAAATTTAGACCTAAGATTTTCTCTAATTTTCTATTATCAAAGTGTTTTCCAATCTATATATTCTTCTTGCACAGTCTTCTATTATGACCAAAAGTTAACACCACACTAGAATATCTTCTTCCTCCTACTGGTTTCCTTCATAATGTACAGCTCCAACCTCCGAATTCAAATTCTCACCCAGATTCCACTCGAAAAACCTAACAAACGGCCTCCCCTGCCACTACAGTTCCAACTTCAATTCTCTCCCATTTGCCATCCTCAAACACACACAAAAAAACCTTCCAATAGTTCATCGTCCCCACCATATCTTTTTCTCCCAAATGATGAAAAAATAGAAATCAAACCGCCTCCTTTCTGGTCTCGCGTTTATTCTCTTCACCCTTTCTCAAACCTTGTTGCAATCCAGCAACTTCATGAAAATAAATTAAATATAAAACGTAATCCACGAAAAAAAATAAAATCATAAATTTGGTGAGCAAGGTCTTCAACGAGGTGGCGGCGGGATCTGGTGCTATATATCATTACTCCGAGAGCCATGTTTTTCTCTTTCCTTTTCTTTTCTTTTGATTTTTTCTCGGTTACAGATTTTGTTTGGTTGTTAGGGGCGTGGTCCGAAGGTCGGTTTTCGTAGATCTGTGACGCTGAAGCGTGTGTCTCGATGAAGCGACCTGCTGACTTTGGCAGGGCGGCGATACGCGGGATGGCTGGTTAGGGTTCCTTCCATTTGGCGGCGAAGTTCTGACGAATCCTATCCATTTGTTCATCTTGCTATGACGGTTTTCTTTTTCTTCACTCAAGCTACAGAGGGTGGTTGTAACTGATAAGAATTTGGAAGGCAGTGGAGGATTTGAAACGAGAGAATAAGAACTTGAAACGTTATATTGTATTACCAGGTAATCATATTAGACTCAAAATAATAAAATTAAAGAAAACAATAAAAAAACATAATAAAGTTCTCGGAGTTTCAATATCTTATCAAATTATATCCTAAAAACAATAACATAAGAACAATTCATAAAGCATCAACAAAACCTTAACTGGGATATGGACTTACTGAGTTTGGAGTAAGAAAAATATGATTAAATAAATAACTAATAATAAAAATCATTATTATTAGACTTAGACTTTTATATAAATCTGAAACACAGATATGGAATTACAATTAAATGCGCATGTTACTGTCTCCTCCCTTTCAAGTGTGCTATAAAACCAAGCTTTGGTCGTATCTGACGCCTCAGCGTTAAAGGGTTTTCAAAGTAGGATAGGTTATGCAGTAGAAGAAAAGAAATGAGGTATGCGGCCTATTGATCAATCAACGGGCTGAACTTTACATTTTCTTGAGACCAGCTACCCAACCTACAATCCTTCTAATAAGTAGTCTACTTAATTTAAGATGGTAGGCTTCTGTCAGATAGAATGGACAGGTTTGATAGAATTAAATAATTAAAACCATTTCTTTATTTTAATATCTCCCTCTAAATAAATTTAATGCTATAACTAAAAGTATACCTTTATTCGACTTTTTTTACTAAAATATACGATGATTTTATTACATATCAAAAGCTAGAACATGAGAAAAGGAATGAAGGGGCTAATCTCTCCATTCACTAGATTAGACCTAGAAATATTATTGCCTTTGTTAATCAATGGACAATTTGATCGTTGATCTACAAACGCAAACTAGTTAACCACTTTCAAGCGCTTCAAAGAGGTTTTTACAATCTTGAATAACTAGACCTACATAGGAATAATAAAGTGACTCCTTGTTGACTACTGAAACAAGAACCTGAGAATCTGACTCCACAGTTGTAACTATTTCATGGCTTCCCTACACCTAAGGCTTTCGCAACTAAAACCTCCATCGGACCATGCAGCATCCCATTTTTCTGTCACAATCATTTCTATCCTGAAAATCCATTACTACAAATCCAAAACCCAACTTATTCTCTTGCATTATGACTGAGCCATTCACATTGCATTTTATAGACTGCCCATTCTTGACTACCGTCTCCTACTAACGTTACGAGTGATGATGGAATCTGGGTTTATATTGGTTGTTTTTTATTTGACTTATATAATAAATTTTTAATAAAATATATATTATAATAGAGTTAGATTATGTATTTAAAAAATAATATAATATAAAGATGGAGTCTATCGAGGCGAGTCCCAGGGCCGTGAGTCGGATGCGCAGCTAAGTAAAATAGCACAAAAATAAGCGCAGTGGCGCTTACCGAAACAGGCTCGGACGGGTTTAAAGTGAGCAATGAGGGCACAGAACTTTTGGAAACCCTAATATTTAACATCACCTTGTAAAATCCAAAATATTATCTTAAGGATTCTACTATCAATGCATGACTCACCCAGCTGCCAATTTTTATGTGTGACGTAGGACAGAGTAACATCTGATGTTAAGCCCATACTGTTTTTAAAGAAATTAAATAAAAACACTGACGTGGATCGTCTTTCTTTCTCTTGCGCATGCAGGAGTAGAATAATATTCCCTTCGTTTTTCCTTGATGTGATTTTTCTTTCCACATTGATTACATTTTGGCCACATGAGTCATTTATCGATTAAATCCTCAAGAAACAAGCTTTTTCATCAACTTGAGAACAAAGAAGATAAAGGGTAAATTATCTTTTTAGGGCTCAGGAAAATTTATTAAACAATGATGCAGTTTGGCTTTTTTATACACAGTGCTTTAGGTAAAATATTCGATTTTGTATAACTGAAATAGTGAATCATTGTGGAGGACAAAATTGCCCTCCAAACAATCCTTTCCACTGGGGCCCACTGCCGCCAAATGGAATTTACCCCGCCCTAGCCCCAGTGCAGCCCCTAGCTCTTAAGTCCACATCCACACTTGGATTTTTAGCACAAGCGATTCTTAAAAATTTTAATTTTCACTTTTAAATCTTAATTTTTTCTTTAAAACAAAAAAAACTCTTAGTTGTTTTTTATTAAATATAATTTCATTATTATATGGTATATATTTATTAATATTTAATATAGAAACATATATTTATTTATAATAATTTATAATCTATTAAATGATAATGTAACATTTTAAAAGTAATATTTTATAAATTTGATTTCTTTTTAAAAAATAACCATCATTGAGTTTATTAAATTTGTATTAACTAACACTTTTGATGTTCTATAAATTTTTTTATCATTTATAATTTTATATTTTAAATATTTTTAAAATTTTTATAGGAGAATATTAAATATACTTTTTAAAATAAAAATTATTATTCACTAGTTCGAAAATATTTACATAGTTATTGATGATAACTATTTATCTATTTATAGTAATGTGATATCTAAAAGTAACAGTATTAATATCTAAAGTAGCATAATATATAATAATGATAATATTTAAAGTGCAATTATAAAAATAATTTAACATTAATGTTGAATATTCTATAAAGAAATTCAAATTATGAAAATTATAAATATACAAAATATTATGAATATATAATTTTATTTAATACCGCTGGATAATAATATAAGGCTATTTTAAAAAGAAAATCAAATTTATAAAATATTATTTTATAATGTTAATATGTATTTATTTATTTTATTTAAAAGATGATTAATTATTATAATTTTTTTTTGGAAATAATAATCACTTTGTCTTACATCCTGATATTTTGTTTTTATTCTTCACGATTTATCTACTTGAGATTTGACATCTTCCTCTCCGATGTCACCTTAAGCTTTTAAACATTTGAGTTAGGTCTTATTGACTTTTAAATATAAAAAAGTATAAAATTTTTTATAGATATTAAACATTAATTTAAAAAATATATATTACTAGTTAAAATTACCTAAAAAATACAAGACATCAATATTTAAAAGTACATTTATAAATGTTAAGGTAAAACTGTTTTTTTATTTTTAATAAAATATATAATTTAAGAAATTAAGCACTTTAATTCTGTTATAGTAAATTATACCCGATGGAACTTAAACCGTGACCCCTCCACTTCTGTACCTTACGACTTTTTGAAATGCTAAAATGCTAAGCCCTCTGCCACTTGAGCTAGGTGTGATGGACAAATAAAAATAATATGAAAACTATTAATACATTAAAATATATTAGTTTTTAATACAAAAATTACATTCATATGTAATAATTAATAATATAATAAATAAGTAAATTTTAAGATTTTACTAATATTGCATATATGATTGGTTTTTTTTAATATTCATTATATTTTTATATTTATAATTTTCATATTGAATCTATTTTTATATTTTTTTTGAAAATTTTATAACATATTAAACATAAAATTTTTAAAATAAAAATAAAAAACACTATTCACATTAGTTAAAAATTACCTACATAGTAAATAGTAACACTATTTTATCATGTAACAATAATGTAGTGCATATTTAAAAGTATCATAATATATAATAATAATATCAATATTTAAAAAGTATAATTATAAAAATAATATTTTTATTACCCATTATGCCGAGCTCAAGTATTAAAGCTTTTAATGTTCAAATATTATCATTATTACTTTTTTATTGAATCATATGAAAGTTATATTAATAGATTTTTGTATTATTTTTATTTTAAAAATAAAACTATAGTTTTTAACCTAGATAACAGCATTTATAATTGTACTTTTAAATACTATTGATATAGTAATTTTTAATTAGTGTGAATAGTACTTTCAAAAATTAATGTTTAATATTTTATAAAATTTTAAAATATAAAATTTTATTTATTAAATCTTGATAAGATTCAATGGATAAGAGTTAATTTTTTAAAAGAAAATCAGTTTTTATAAAAATATTACATTTTAAAATGTTAATATTTGCTTATTTGTTATTAGAGATTAATTGTATAAAAAATTAAAATAACTAATCTGGCACATGTTACATTGTAGTCTTTGTTATATTTATTACAAATTTGTCCTCATAGAATCAGAATCACAGACCCTCAACATTTCTAATTCAAGTCTAAACTTTTAATTGCTTGAGTTAGGTCTTATTGGCTTATAAATAAATATGTTTTTATGTAAATATTAATAAATATAGTAATTATAAATAATATTAAAATTATATTTTAATATATTAAAAAATTAAGAGTTAAGAATAAACTTCAGGAATTTTTAAATAGCTTAGGGTTAGGGTGCAGCGTGGTCATTAGTGCGAGAAAGGAAAAAAATCGATTTTTGGCAGAATATTTCTCGAAAAATCGGTTCGGTAAGCTTATGGAAAAGAAATAATACATGAATTGACTGTAGGAAAAATTGCTAAAATCGGGAAAATCGGTGATTTTCGGTGGAATATCAGCCAGTGTTCTGCACGTGCACAGGAAGTACAGCGTTCTGGAGGGAAAAATCGGCGATTTATGTCAGCGATAAATCTTATCGCCGATAAATCGGCGTTTTCGTCTTTCGGAAAAATCCAGGAAATCCACGGCCCTCATATTGTTTATATTTTTATCCAACGGTCGGATTTAGTCGGCGTATTTAAAAAGAATCCAACATTTATATTTTTTATCCAGCGGTTGATTTTAAATCTAAAAAACGATCTAATAGTCGAATAAGTTTATATAACGGATATATGATGATCAGCGGTCAAATTTGAACGAAATCAAATCCAACGGTTAGAAATAAATCACAGCGATTTTTGACAATCCAACGGCTATTTTGACTCCAAAAAAATTCTATAAATACCCCTAAATCATACAATTTCATTACAAACCCATCCATCTACATGCACTTCATTTCACTCTCAAATAATTTTTCTTTGTTCTTTATCTAATTTTTGGAAGATCTTTGTGAATTAAGGTATATTCTTGTTGTGTGTTTCATTTTGTATATTTTATTTAGCATTTTATTTTGGTATTGAAATAGTTTATAATGATAGTTTTACTATAGTTTTATTTTGGACGTTTTAATTTGATAGTAATAAATTAGATTAGATATAATGTTTGAAACTTAGACATTACACATCCTACTATTAAAATAATTATAATTATGTAATGTTAGAAATTTAGATCATTTCATACACATATCTAAATAATATTATTTTAGTTCATCAACATATTAGTAACTAATATAATTTTTAGTTATTAATTATATTACTAACTAATACTAATTTTTGAATTAATTAATTATATTATATTACTTGCATATATTTTATTTTTAATGTATCTTAGTTTTGTTTTGGTATTTGAAGTAGTCTACTTAATAAATATTTTTATACTATAGTTTTATTATAGTTTAATTGATATTAATAAATTAGATTAGATATAATGTTGAAACTTAGACATGACATTATACTATTAAATAATTATAATTATGTAATGTAGAAATTTAGATCATTTTACTTACATATCTGAAATAATATTATTTTAGTTCATCAACATATTACTAACTAATATAATTTTTGGTTAATTAATTATGTTACTTTACTAATATAATTTTTTAGTTAATTAATTATATTGCTCTTCTTTAACCATATTTTATTTTAATGTATCTTAGTTTGTTTGGTGTTGAAGTAGTCTATAATAAATATTTTTATACTATAGTTTAATTTGATAATATAATTTTTAGTTAATTAATTATATTAGTTATTTAGTTAATAGTTATTTTAATTATATTAGTTATTTTAGTTACATAATATTTCAAACTTAATTATAATTGCTTATGTAATTAGAAATTTAGATCTTTATGAATATCTAAGTAATATTATTTTAGTTCATAAACATATTACTAACTATTTATAATTTTTAGTTAATTAATTATATTACTAACTAATATAATTTTTAGTTAATCAATTATATTAGTTATTCTATAATATTATTTTAGTAAAACATATTAGTTAATTAATTTTTTAGTTATTAATTAATTATATTATATTAGAAATTTGAAACATATTAGTTGCATATTTATTTTAATGTATCTTAATTTATTTTGGTGTTGAAGTAGTTTATAATAAATATTTTTATACTATAGTTTTATTATAGTTTAATTTGATAATATAATTTTTAGTTAATTAATTATATTAGTTATTTAGTTAATAGTTATTTTAATTAAAACATATTAGGTAATTAATTTTTTAGTTATTAATTAACTATATTATATTAGAAATTCGAAACATATTAGTTACATGCATATTTTATTTTAATGTATCTTAATTTATTTTGGTATTTGATAGTTTATAATAAATATTTTTATACTATAGTTTTATTATAGTTTAATTTGATAATATAATTTTAGTTAATTAATTATATATTAATTATTTTATCTTTAATAGTTATTTTAATTAAAACATATTAGTTAATTAATTTTTGGTGTGATTAACTATATTATCATTAAGTTGAAACATATTACTTATGCGTATTTTATTTTTTAATGTATCTTAGTTTTTAATGTATCTTAGTTTAAAATCACATGTGTTTATAGGATGGCTAGTGGAAGTGGTAGAGATCCTGCATGGAGGTATTACACTGCTTGGACGGACATAAAAATGAAACAATTTGCAATTATTGTAGTTTTAAGCATAAAAGTGGTGGAATTACCGCTTAAGTTTCATCTGTCACGTCGGATCCCGTTTCAAATACTAAAGTGTGAATGTGCGGCCGGAAGTAAGCGAAGAAATAGAACTTAGAACAAAGGTAAAGCAAAGCCGAAAAGCGACTAATATGGAAGAAATTAGGGGAAATTTGAATTAAAGCCTGATGGGAGGGGGAAAACATACACTCTTTGATGATGATGAGGAGGAGGAGGGAGGAGGGTGATAGGGGATGTGTATATGTCAGGCTAACGCCGCATAAAGCAGATGAATATCGAAGCGATCACGATGCATCAAAAGTAGTGAAGTGACGAAACGGGTTGCATGTAGCGCCCCCAAGCCCGGAGGTTTGTTGACTACCATCAACTCTAGCGCAGAGATACAAGTGGATGTGGATTTTGAGAGCCTGCATTGAAAATCGACGAGTCTCCTTTGTACGAGGGCTCTACCCTTAGTATAACACATCCCAAGCAGGTCAAGCAGTACACCAGGAATCATATACAATAAGCGCAGGTAATGTGCTATGGGCTTTACCTACATATTTTTCGCAACATATATCAATATGATCCACAGCCTTAGTCATGGCCACTTAGATATAAACAATACTATAAAACATACCAACTATAGATCCTTCTATCAATAGTTTTAGAAAGTTTAAATGTTTTTCCTCTTATACAACACATATGATATTGCAATTCAGAGATTCATTTTGTGTAGTGTCTCCTTGAAGCTACAATCAAAACATTTGAACCCTGACCTCTGAGGCCAGTCGTCGCTCTCGCAGCTCCTGTGCACCTTAAAATGGTATCCCTCGACGGGGGTGGGCTAGTGTAGTAGTGGAATCACCCTAAGTGGGCCACCTATACCTAAGTGCAATGAGTAACTTGAAATAAACACATTCAAATGATATCATGATCCTGCATGGATATCTGTGAGTGGGCAGGGAAAAAAGGGGGGTGTTGGGATCATCTATTGCCCAGGTCTCACCGACTCCTCCTACTCAGCACAAAGCCTAGTAGCAAATTGTTATATTTCTTGTTTGCTGGACAGCCTCAGATATATCAATTGGGCCAGTCTCATGGTGTTATTGGTTCACCACCTCTGATTATATCAATTAGGCGAGTCTCAGCGATTGATATTTTAGTATGAACTCTTACTCAGATAATTACTCATTTTAGGCAATACTCTAAGACAGCCCAATTTTTTCTAGACTCATCTCATGCTCTCCTGCACTAAGGTGTCCAGTATATTGATACATACCAATTCCATTCTGATATAACATATGCAAAATATATAACATGCATATATTTACATAAAATTAAAATACAATCATGTTATATAATTGCGCATTTCATCTCATCAAAATTAGCTCATATGGAGCTAATAATTAAACACAAGCAAAATTTACTTGAATTACTAAACCAAACATATTAATTCACAAAAATTGTTTAGAAGAACCTTTGTTTGGGAATAGTAAACCCTGGATTTACTATTTCAGAAAATTCTATCATCAGTTCATAGTGAACCGGGTTTCCACGACCATTTCCGGCCTTATACACAAAAGCATAGTTATTCAACAATTGCATCTTTCATTACCAAATCGGTCCCCAACGTACGGACCTGGCCAAGAAGTATCTAGAAAAGATTTCCACAATTAGGTCCCATGTTTGGGACCAGATCAAATGATCCCTCGGCCTCAAACTGCCGACGTGACAAAGTAGCAAGAGAATAAAACCCAAGTGGGAGAAGCCCTACAAGGAGTTGTCAAACTCATGGCGTCGATATCCACCCGTGCCCGCTCTGCGTAAAGCGACACTCACGCGTCCGAGGCTGGCAAGCGGTCGGATGTGATATTTTAGAAGTCATGGACCTTCTCTCACTAAAATCCACCATTTCAGCGTTGTCCGTCCCCACATGACTAGTATCGTTAGAGAAGACACAGTGTATATTTTGTCTTATATCATTTAAAATTCCCAAAATATTAGTTTGTCATTCATGTTTATTTTCGTGACTTTTATCTCGGTAGTCCATTTTATCATTTCTCTACTCAGCCGCCATAACGCCCGATGCGATGTTATATCTTCAGCTTTAAATACCGTATCGAAAATCGTTTCGCATGGCGCTGAAACGGTACGCAAGCGTGTAAATTGGCCCCATCTCGAATTTGTGAAATTTTCGTGCTAGCTAGATTTATGAAAGACGATTCCGCGTTAATCTGTTTTGTCATCAGGATGGCGAAGACAAATTCGGTTTTAACGATACAATTTTGTAGCGAAATTATGATTTTGCCCTTTTTCGAAGTGGAATTTCTCGGGTCTTACATTCTCCCCCTTAAAGGAATTTCGTCATGAGTGCGGACTGGTAATCACTCACATGCGCATGCGATGACCACTCTACATATGTACTTGGAGTCATTAAATCTTAGCATTAAACCCGTACCTTCATCCCTAAACAAGAAGGGATAGGTGTGGCCCTCATCGTGTCTGGCGCTCCCAGTGGACTCTCCTCCATAGTGCCTCCATAGTACCTCACTAGCCTCACGGTCTTGCGTCTTCTTGAGCTGATCAGAGACTATCCAGCATTGGTCCCTCCTCCCAGTCACATCGGTGTCAACCACACTCATTTGCCCCGATCCACCGCAGGCTGGATATGGAGTATACTTTAGACATGGAACGCGAAATACCTTGGACACACACGACATGCTGGCGGTAAAGCCATGATGTTCTAGCATATCCTCTCGAGTATCTCGAAAGGCCCTATGAATCTCGATGGGTAGCCGCTTAGGGCTTGACCTCTCTCTTGGCATAACCTTCAGAAGACATGATCCCGACCTCGAACTCCAAGGGTCGATGTCGTACATCCGCACCATAGCTCTTTATCTGACTCTGGCCGTGAGAAGAGCGTTATCGTATCAAGCTCGCCTTCTCAGGAGGTACGTATAATAAGATCGGACCCAGTGATGGAGCTCTCCCTTCACGCAAGTTGCTATATGATAATCTACAGCCTTCCATACAATGCCTCATATGGTGCCACCATCTTGTATACTCTTTGGCATTTGTTGTTTGTAGTAAAATCCGTAGAGCAATTGATCCTCTACCCTTGCTGACCGGGACCGCATGCTCGCGGCGTGTCCTCTAATACTGTATATAATCCACACAACATGTAACCCCTACCCGACCCTTGCTTGATGTATGGCAGCCTTCCAAGGTCACGTCACTAACAATCAATGGACCGTCAACCTGATCCATGTCGCAGGCGACATCGTATGGGCCTTGCCGGCTCCAGCAACGCAATACGTTCCACGAAGGGAATCAAATCTCGAGTCACTCCAGGCTCCTATCACTCAACTCTGGTGGCGTGATGGCTGCCGCGTGTTTTATCTGTCCTCCGGCTCCTCACTCAGCCTGCGTCTGCGTGATAACTGACGTGTGTTTTCATCTCTGGGCAACATAGCACCGGTTCTGTGACTCACGTTCACCACAGAGAAATTTCGGGATATCTCAGGGTCTCTTACACCCTAACTCGGGATTCTCACCTTAAGGGATTAACGGCCCCTTTTTGCTTTGCCCAACACACTTTAATTGTTCTTCATTTCTGATCAGACTATAGATTCTTAGACTGGACCCGTGGATGCAAGCAAAACTCAACCCACACTCGCAAAGAGTGGTGAATGACCCACGTCTGTGCACTTTTACGACTCGTGCGATGTTCTGCGGTGCCACCTGACGCCAATCATGACATCTTGTGACGCAATCGGGGTCCCACCATGGCGGAATCTCGGGGTCCTCTCCTCCTGCTTGGAAGCCGCCGGTCGACTCTCACCATCCACAGGAAGAGCATCATTCTAGCTTCTCCTAAGGTCTTAACCTCTAAGCCCCGTCAAGGTGATGTCGGGTATGCCCCAGCTGGCTAAGGTCAGTGCCGACAACCCGATGGTACATCGACTCATCCATCTCAACGCGCCTTCCCAGTGACGATAGATTGCCACCACAAAGTCCACCCACGCTTCCATTGTATGACTCGATCACGTCCCGACTTGACCCACCTCAGCCCCTCGGCTATACGTGTTGTTGGAGTGCTTGTATAGCACCCAGCGAAGCTGGTTCTGGCGTGCTGGGTGTGGAGGAATGAACCGTGTCTCTCATGTTCTAAACTCTAACTAGATTTGCTTGTTGCCCAAAGTCACAGGATCCACATTATCTAGACGATCCGTCTCCACATGTATGATCTGGACACAGTCACAGTCTGGCTCATTGACCAGTCTTTTGCCTCTTCCCAGACTAAAGAAGAGTTGATTCTCCCTCTTGCTAACTTTGATCCGAGTGTTAAGGCATCCTCGATCTCTTTATGGATGTTGAGCGTCAACCATGGAATAAAATTCCATTCAGAAGTCCTCGATCTGCTTTGAATGGACAACGACATTCTGTAGATCTCCTATAATACCCGGTCAATCCAGCTTATGTATCTCGAAGATTGACATTACATCTCTCCCGATTCATCACGGCCTCGTGTTCTCTGGAGTGGTAACCTCGATCTTTTCCGTGTCCTAAAACTCTCACCTCAATAAGCCCAAAACTACTTTTGAACTAGGTGTATAGGCTGATGGTCTCTGATGTTTGTAAGACAATCCTCCTCAAGTGATACTCATGCTCCCACTTTGGTAGGGAGTAGATCAAAATGTCGTCAGGGCCCGATAATGATCTAGATAGGGTTTGAGTGCTGTCATGGGATCCATGATCTTTGCTAGCGATGATTGTCAAAGGGCATCCGCAGTAAACTCAAAGTGCATAGCGCGTCCTAACCCGTCTTGAGATCATTTGTCTCCCTAACTCTCGAGTTGATGGTGACTTGATCTGAAATTACCTCTTGCAGAGTTATCTTTGTTTCCTGCCAGTGATCACCCGATAAATCATCGATCATCGGTGTGGAGTGCGGAGTTCTTGATGCGTAACCCTCATTCAGCTGCTGGTCAATGCACGGTCGAAATTCTTTGCGCTGTATAATGAGGTAGGGCGCCCATGGTGAGTGCTCAGGTTTGATGAACCCCTTGTCCAGCGTAGCTCCACATAGCTGGACTGCAGGTTTCTGTGACTCCAACTGGTTGCCATCTATCGCAGTCATGGGAGGAGGATGGGTGATGCCGGTGGTCGATCACAGAGTCTACTACCCTCTGTGGAGGCGATCCGGAGTAGCTCTCATCGGAAAAACATCACGCCCTGCTTTTTCTCTGGGGTAGATCTGAGTGGTCTCTAGTCCTCTAATTGAGCTCGTGCCAACCAACTAGCGTCCTGACACGGACTGATATCTTTATCAAAGGCGAAATCATCATCTTGTCCTTGAAATACCACATCTGATCACGAGATCCTTTGTTATGGCCATTAGCCTCTTTGCGCTCTACATTCGTCAGATACTGTCAGCTGTCAGTCAATCCATCAAGGTGACATGAACTCGACATACGCCATGTTCCTCCAAGTCCACTGGCAGAGTGAGTCAGGATCTCACAGCCTAAGACTGCTCTATACCTATTCTGCCCCTAATCTCTGAGGAGAACTCACATAAAAAGGCTCCTCTAGGTCTGAGGGTCCTTGCCCATTTCCACCATACTTGGAGGCCTTATTCTCTATTTGGGCGACTAGTCTAATCTGACAGTGTCGAAGTAATCTCACGGCCTCCCAACACCTTCTCGATGCGCATAAACCAGTAGTGCAGCGGATCTCACTCCCCTGTGAATCCCGGAGGATGATGCGCCACAACAACTGGAGTTACTAGGACCTTCTTGTCTACACCGCCATACTAGCACAATGCGATAGTAGCCTCTTGCAATACCTACAACCTCGGTAAAACACCAATGATCAAACTGGTGGTGCTGACCAATACCCCATATATGGGCGCCTCACGTCCGCCGTCCTCGACTAGCCATATGTGGGTTCAATGGCAAGTTAAATCTCGGTCTGATGTCTCTCTAAAAACTCAAGCAAGGCCCGATTTTCTTCATACACATAAATCGATTAATATACCCATTATCCTTGCATTTACAGGTAATGCAAGGCAATTGAATAATATTAAAATATTTTATCAACAAGAATTTGCATTTTTGAAAATTTTGTTACCGAAAATTTGGTCAAATTTATTTTATTTTATTTTATTTTAATTTAATTTAATAATTTTTTAAAAATTTTGTGATGAACAATGTTCGCGAACGGTTCGACAATGTCAAAAATTGACTCATGAGCGATCTTGATTAATGGGTCAAAAGCAATTTGAATGCACCAAATTACACGGCCAGCACCTTGGCAACCTGCGCCTAAGCGCGCTAGGCTGCGTGCTCGCAGCCCACTTTGCGGCGCCACGTTTTCATCTTAGCGCACCTATCGGCGCCAATAGCGCCCCATTGCCTAGCCCGCCCGGTACTACAATTTGAAGCGTGTTGGCCATTTCCAATTTACTTTTGATAAAACATTTCGATTCAATTACAAAAACATATACCTATTTTTTTCTCATTTTCGAATACTCCATTAGAACATAAAAATTTATTTTCTTCACTTTCTTCGGTTTTCCACACTTGTAAATCCAAAAATATTATTTTCACCTCATAACCTAATAAATTTTATAAAATTTATTTTCTTTATTTTCTTTTTCCTTTGTTCAGTTTACACCAACATAAACTCGAGAACCACTTCATCCATGCTGCTCAACCAATATCTATCCTTATAACACCTAACAATTCATGTTATGCACAACCAAACATGCAAGCACACTTCACAAATCAATCACACAAAACACCTGGCTTTATGCATGCGTGTCTAGTTTTATCGTGATTTCCTAGGTAATATCTCATACCTAACTCTGCCTTGAACCACCTGGTAGTGTTCTTACACCTCTCAAGGCTATGGCCTAAGCTCGAATCCCTCGACCCTAGGTAGCCGGAAGTATACCTATGCCCGTGCAGTGTGGCGCCCCAGGCAGGGGTCAGTTGACTGCAGTCAACTCGCGGAATACAAGTGGATGTCGGGTTACCCGACACCATTTCAGAAAATCGGGCAGAGTCTCCTTTGTACGGGGAGCTCTACCCTTAGTACATAACCTGTCCTAAACAATCCAATGACCACACAGGGTCTCATATACAAACTAAACTGAGTAAATAATGGTCACTTGACTGCATCTTCCTCACAACATATATCAATATGATCTAACATGAGTAAAATATGGCCACTTGGGCCACATAAACGCTCTATCAAACATACCAGTATGAATCCGTATGTCAAATAGTTTTAAGAGTTCAAATGTTTTTACTCTTATGGCACATATATTACAATTAGGAATTAATACATAGAACATGCAACCAAGCCACAATCCGACTTTCTTCTAATATGACCTAAGATGATGCGTCCCCTCGCATCACATTTGTAAAATAGTATCCCTCGGCCGAGGTGAACTAGTGCTTAGTAGTGGAATCACCTAAGTGAACCTCTCACCTAAGTGCAGTACAATGCTCCCAAAATAAACTACATTCAAAAAAATGCATGATCCTGTGAATGTCTAAGCGATCATCCTATTTTGATTATAAAGCTCTCTCACATAAAGCTAGCTCGTGTAGAATTAATATATTTGTTGTTTTGTGGACAACCCTCAGATGTGTATATATTAATTCTGATGATCTCGACCGTTGGTATTATTTGGACTACCCTCAGATGTGTATCAATTGGTGATCTCCGATGATTGATATTTTGGTATGGACTACCCTCAGTGTTATCATTTTTTAGACAGCCATAGACCCGATTTTCTCTAGCTCATCCTTGCACTCCTCCCTCATAGTACAAAGGTGTCTCCAGTGCATATGGATACATGATGTCCATTCATTCTACGATCATAACACAACCTGCAAATATATAAACATGTATATATTCACATAAAATTAAACCACACAATCATGTTATGTAATTTCGCATTTTTAATAAAATAAAATTAGCTCACATGGGCTAATGATCAAACGAACAATTACTTGAATTACTCGACGAAACACTCTTAATTTACAAAATTGCAGGAACAACATTTAGGGAATAGTGAAACCCTCGGTTATTATTCCGGAAAAAATCATGAATCGTCGGTTCACTTAGTGAACCCGGGTTTTCACGGCCATTTCACGGCCCATATACACACCAAAGCATAATTTATTCATAAATTATCATATAACTACCATCAGTCTGCCACGGGTGACCAAAATGTCTAAAAAAATTTCTACAATTAAGATTATGTTTTGGACCGATCAAGCAACCCCTCACGGCCTCAAACCAGCGAAACATCGACAAAGTACTTAAGAGATAAGATAAAGCCCAAGTAGGGAGAGCACTACCTCGAGGAGTTTGTCAACTCCTTAAATCACTGGCAGTGTCCACAGTAACACCACTCAATTCTTAGCGGAAGAACTTACCCTTGTCCCGAAAACTTTCGACGGTCGAATCGCCCGATATTTTAGAGAGAAGGTGGACATTCTCACTAAAATCCACCATTTTTTCTTGTTGTCCGTCCACACACGACTCACACATCTTGGCATGAGAAGGAAGAGGGCCTTATCATGTTTGTCTTTATTATCTATTTAATTCCAAAATGGTACTATCAGCGAATCCATTTTCATCATTTCTCTACTCCCATGCCACTTATGGCACATGATGCGTATTATATGTGACTTTTCGTGTATCGAATCGTTTTACAACACCGAAATGTGATGCCTCGGCGATGTAAATTAGACTATTTAGAGATTCGGCCAATTTACGTGCTAGCTAGGTTCTGAGGCGATTCAGCGGTGAAAATCCGTTTTGTCATCCGATATCTAGAGAATAAATTCCATATTTTAACGAAAATTTCACAATTTCTGCTTTTTAAGAAATTGGAATTTTAAGTCTCTATTGTAGTTATGAAACAAAAATAAGTAAATCTTCATACTAATTCTATTTTTCATATCTTACTAAAATAATGTCGTCAGTTAATTATTATTTGCATAATTACAATAAGTCTCTTACAGCAAGTGATCATGAGCGTATAAAGTCTAGTATTTGGCATCTGGATCATGCATGATTACATATTATACAAGTCTTAATTTTGAAACAAAAAAACTAAATATGTTCAAAGGTGGTTCAAATCAAGGAAACGTAAGACAATTAATTTATGAATTTTTCCATATAGAAAGTGTTCCACCTCAAAAAGGACTACTTCATTTTAGAACATGATTTTGATACACAACATTGAGATTTGTCTAATTATTATAATATGTTTTAATAGTGACATTCACCACTCTTTAAATTACATTTGGAAATTTCTAACCACTAACCAACTGCTAATTTATTATATATGGGGATGGTGACATGGACATATCACATACAAATCAAAAAGCAAGTACTTTGAAATATGGGTATAAAAATGGAAGAGTTATGTCAGCATACCAAAGGGAATGGGAACATATGGATGTACAATTATATGATGGATGGTCAAGACCTTCATTAAACACCTATTAATTTCATGGTTTGTCGAAAGGAAACCACGATTTTCCTTAAATGATTAATGCGTCGGATAAATTAAAGACAACAAAAAATACATATATGGTTTGTTGAAGAGCGTTATGAGGGTTGGAAACAGTAATGCAAAAATTGTAACGAATATTGGATCGACGGTTGTGGCGGGAGAATTTATTTGATGAAGAAATCTGATCGTATTAGACTCCATGTGCGGCCTGCTTTGCGCATTGATTTAATGTTTGGGCATTGGTAAAAGGGATGATGTTGCCGATTGATCGGGAATGATCAGAAGATAGCCAGCGGAGCACAATCGCGTTTGGTTTGCTTGTAAACAGTCTATGGTACTGGAGATGTCGTCGTCACAAACAACAAGTTGGCGAAACTATATTGCCCTTGACGGTCTTACGAAAAAAGAGGAGTTGATTTGAAAATAATCTTATTAAGTAATGAATGGGCATCACAAACTTAACCCGGACGAAGTTGGACATGAGGTTGAAAAATATGTTTGATCGTAATATATATTGGGAGAAGGTGGAAGCTGAGTGTATATCTGAGCCATATATCTGATGTTGCATTGTTGATTAGATCGTCCCAAACCATGCATTTATACCGGTGGTTGAATTAATGATGATGAGGAAATTTAGATCGACTCAGCTGAGTAGTTGAAACATATGTGCTAAATGTTGGGATAGAACCACTTAAGCATCATCTTATGGCTGAGTAACTAATTACTATCCTCTTCTGGCGATATTGCATTTTAATAATATTATGTTTATATTATCATCTTGATTCTCAATAACTATTAAGCATACTATCTAAATCCAAAAATTTCAATATAGACTTGAGTTAGTTGTAACCTGAGCTACTTCAAAAATTTGTTCATAATTTTCAAGTGAATCTAATGAAGACCTTTTGGTAGGGGAAATTAGGTAAATTCTTGGTTCACAGTATAATTAATTAGTTAATTTATTTAATTGTTTTTTATATTAGATTGTTTGTATTTGTGAATTCACGACATACTGACTTTAGAGTGCAAAAGGGGATTTGATGATGCTGGGCTGACAATGCGTCAAGATAAAAATATTAGTTCTTAATTGATCTTGAAAAAATTCTGTTCATAGTAATTTTATAACTATTTATTATTATATATATTGAATAAAAGTAATTTTATTTGCAGGTGGATAGTAGTTTATTATGGAAATCTTGCTCCAACATTTAAGATGGCTTTGTGCCAAGTTCTTATGTGCATCATCTTAAAACATGAAAGAAATTAGACACATTGCTCTAATTCACACTAAACAAATGAATCAAACACTTTACCCTAAACCACTTGATTGTTTTTCATTATTACAACTTATGGAAACTAAGATGTAATCTGAGAGGGTTGAGACTAATAAGAATTGAAAATAGTTCTGATTTGTGAAATTTGTTGAGTGGTTTGGTGGGGAGGGCTGAAATCAACTATTTCAATGGATTCAGACTCTCCATTTAAATGATGAAGATGGAAATCCAGATCCACAGTGCTGCATGTTGAACGAGTGTTGATGTTGGCGGTTTATAAGAAGAAGTTCATAAATATGCGCGTTTGAGTCAGAACCCGAAGACTCATTTCCCTTTGCGTTATTATATCCGGCCTCTGCGTTAAATATTAGGAAACATGACCGACCGGTTCAGTTTTGGCGTACGCCCACCACGGATGATGTGACTGAGAAGGGGATCGATGTTTGGTGACATTCTTAAGTAATGTTGAGATGTGGGATCCAGACAAGTCGCCTCCATGGCCTGTTCGCATTGACAGTCGGTGACTACAGGGTAAGATCTGAGATGTTGGGAGCGGGTCAAGTCATTGAACCATTGAGAAGGGCGCTGTATACGAGGCCGAGAAAGGATCTGGCGCCTCTGGTAGGATCGTTCTATGGTAGTGAAGATCAAATGAGTATTAGACTTATTGAGCGAATTCTATCGACCAGACAGCCATATTGTCTTTTTCTCTGACAGTTATGGTAAAAACATATTACATCTTGAGTTCATATTATTGGTGAAGACATCTGGAATGAATTAACCATCACTCTTGATCTGTGTAATTTTCAATTCTATCAAATGCTGAGAAAGATTTCAAGCAGGCATGTGGGGTGAACCCGTTTCCTATCACGTGGAGAGGTTATTGGGTAAGTGCTCAGAGATTTATTGTGTATTGAGATTCAATGTCAATCTTATTGCAATGAAGCGTGCTCTTAACATTGCATGATCTTTATGTTGTGAAGATGAGTCTATAAATCAAATAATGTAATGGAGTGTGTGATTATGCCATTTGGTTTAATCTTTGTTATTGTGATGTAATTTCTCAGTGATTATATAATGAATATCAGCTTAACCAGTATATATTCTTTATTATCTCATTTTATAATTAATAAGTATTCCCCATGAATTTAAGTATTTTGTCGATTTTTCCATTCTCTCGATATTTTTAGTCGAATATTCGCGTAAATCCTTTTAACAATTTTTGTCTTTATGGAAATTTAAATCTGAGTATATCGTAATTCACAGATATTTTATTAAATGCATTATCTTTGAGGGGTGGGTTGAGGATTGGTGTGGTCAGTGACATGAACCGAGTGGGTGGAGGTGGCAAGTGGGAGGAGGGAGCTGATTTGGGATCCACTTAGGTGGGATTTACTGAATTCCGCGGTAGTGGGTCAAGTGAAGAGAGATTATTTGTCTCACATTATGTTCCTGCTTGGGTTACCTATGAACAAAAATTTCCTAAAATGCACACAAACCTAAAGCTAAAACTTTTTGAATACCTGTTTTTAATAACAACTATCCTCCAGTGCCTAAAACATAATTTACCAAGATAAGCAAAGCGTTAAAGGTGACCTGGTCTTCATGGGCATATCTACCCTTATAGCCTAACTGTATTGCATTGCACAATAAGCCCCTTATCCACATCCAACATAGGTGTTTTTTTTAAATACCATCACGTGATTGAAATGTAGCGAAATATGTCTCGTCGATATTTCGAATTGTGAACCATCGATTTTACACGAAAATCGTTTTCTTAGTGAAAAAAATCGACAATATACGCCCGATATGTCGGTCGATTACCGATACATCCGTACTTAAATCCGACCGAAATCCGAACATAAGAAAAAATTAAAAAAAAAACACATAAAGCAGCCAATATATCGGCATTTGCTCGCCGATATATAGAGCGATAAATCTTTGTCTGCTCCGGCCCAGTTTTTGTGTTTTTGATAAAAAATTTTAAAAAAAAAAACAATATTTAAGGTAGGTGTTTTGTTATAGAACAAATAAACAATAGATGAAGAGATGTAAGAGATAAAATGAAAAATGTTTTCTTAATAATTAATATCATTCTTTGTCTTTTCTTAATAATTCTTATGTATGTAGTATGATCACCAGTAATTAATTTATGAAAATGGAAGAAAGATCAAGAGAGAGAGTTGAGTGCTATGTACTCTCATTTAATTATTTGTAGAAAGAGAAGAAGATCGAAAGACGATTGGAGTTAGCATGTCGCACATATAAATTATTGCTATAATTAATTATTATAAAAAATTAGAGAAGAAAACCAAGGCGGTAGGAAGGAAATGGAGTCTTCATTCGTATCTGTAATTAATTTTGATATATAAATTGAATATATATTTAAATTTAGAATAATTTATAAATCTTGATATATATAGATATATTCGTAAAATCTAAATCTGAGTATATCGTAAGCAGAATATTTTTATCTGTTGAATGTATTTGCAATGGATTTATAAACAAATACAAAGAAAATATGAAAAAAGATACATAATTCAAAATATATCAAAGAAAAATAATTAGCTTTTAAGTAATTAAACCTTGGGATATTATCTTAACTAATTATAATCACTACCTTAAGGTAATATATTTACTTAAAAACTAATTATTTTTCTCTTATATGTTCTGACTCGTATATTTGTCATGGACTCTTTTATGTCACTTTTATGTCACTTTCAATTTTTAGTGTTTATAGTGACCTCTACCTCAATGTTTTAAAAATCGGATTGGTCATTGAATCGAAAAAATTATTGATTCACGGTTAAACAGTCGGACCAATGGTTGAATCAATGTTTAATCGATAACGTTATAAATATATAATTTATATTTATTAAAATTTAAAATACTTTAAAAAATAATATTTTATGTAAATTTATTAACATTTCCAATTTTATTAAATAAAACGTGATAATACTGTAAAAAAAATTAAATATCAAAATATATTGAAAATGAAAATATTATGTGTTTAATTTATTTAAGTAACATATCCAAAAAACAGTTCATTATTTATTGTTATTATTATTTGCTAGTTTTGAAAATAGTATGTATACATTTTAAAATTATAACATATAACCGCCGCCAACCCTCCCTTTTGTTTATTATAAGGTTTATTAATTTTAAATATTATTTTATGGTTTCATAATGTTAATTTTTCCACTTGCTTTTTTAAATTATACTGGGTAAGATGATGAAGATGTCAATAGATATAAAATCAATATGTTAGTTGGGATAGATTATGGTTGTTATTAATCGGTCTAATCATAATATTCATTGATATATAAATAGTCTTGGCAACAAAAAGATCATGTTGAGATATTATTATTGTTTGAAGGCGAGAATAAAATAGGTTGATGACTTTCCGTTAGTTGATAAATAACATCGTTGCTCTGTTACAAAGTTGCGTAATGGACGTTAAAGTGTAATATCATATGGAAATAGGCCTTTCATTATTGCTTTACTACAAAACAATCAAGCGGAAGGGCTGGACTTTTATACGAACCGTTCGGTTCTTGGAGAACCAGCCGGGTCGCTCAGTTTAATGGTCGCTGATTTTTCCAGTTTTACCAATGCCGGTTTGATTGATCGGCTTCTTCTAGAACAAGAAAAGTGAAAGCTCTATCTCTTACCTAGCAGTGACTCAATGTAAGTATACCATTCTAGGAACTAAGACCTGCAAGTGAGATTCAGATACATACCGAAAAACGCTGGTTGAGTGGTGATTAATTAATTTTGACGATATCAAAGCAGTTAAAGTTTCAACGTGAGATTCCGCCAAGTGGCAAAGTTAAGCCAAACGAGAAAAGCGAACATGCATCTATTATCATTTATCAAACACACGAGGGTTAATGGACTCTTCCTTTACGGACGACATCAAAATTGCACCAATCAGAGACAGAGCCATCACGGGCGCTGCAGAGTTTGTAAATGTCGTATTACATAAACTTTGCCTTAAGCATTGAATGATATCACTACTACTGAACTTGATTGCGTTTCTCTATAAATAACAAAATCAGGGCTGTACTTTCTAGATGGGAAAGTATTTTAGCTACTTTTCACTAAATTAGGTTAACTTTTTATTTGGTCGCTGTCCTTATGATCCTTATCACGTTCAAAAATGCATTTTGAATCTGTGTTCCAATATTTCTATTCTTACTATACAAATAGGAAGGACAGGTCAAATTGATAAACAATTGTAAAGAAGAAAGAAAAATGTAGTTTAGTGTAAAAATAGTTGAAACTTTTATAAAAAAACCAATTGCATATTGTGTATTTTTAAATAATCATTAGAATAATCACTACCTGTTTTGAAAATCCTATTTATCAATTTTAAAAATTATATTAAAAATATTAACCGGTTATTGTTTTAAAAATTAAGCTTTAAAAGCTATAATTGATGAATCTGGAGTTTTAAAATTAATCTTAAAAATTTATAATGTAATTTATGAATCGATTTTGAAAGCATGGCAAATCTTAGTTTAACTGATTATTTTGAAAATCTTTGCTCATTTGTTTTTAAAATGAACTGCTTTCACACGAAGCTCACAAGAAGGAAAGAAAATATCTTTCCATCAGTTCAATCAGGAAGAAAGGGACAGGAAAAGATTCTTGTTTATCACTTCCAATTTATTTTCAAAGGAATGGATATTATTGAACGAGCTAATTTAGCTTATTATTTAGATACCTTCAACATATATAAGTCAGAGGCTAATAAAAAAGAGGACATTGGAAGGGAAAAAGACAGGCTAGCCATACTTGAAATTTTTTAGCAGGTCATTGAGTAGTCCGAGAAGAGGGTTAAAGGTGAGGGTCATTGATCAGGCAGTTCTGACCCAACTGACTCTCAGAAGATGCAGGGCCAAAAAGTGTCTTTCTTGGTGGTAACTGTAACTAGGAAAGTGCGATGAAACTTTAGGGAAAAGTTGTAAAGATAGTAATTAGAAAAGCCCACAATGCAATAAGCTGTGGCGATCAGCCTGAGAGAAAGAAAATTGTTGTGGGTGTTATGTGGCAGCTTGTATCAAGGAAGGGCATCATAAATATTAAGAATAAAGAACTGGCAAATATCGGAAGATAGAGAGTGGAGCTAGTGAGACAGCGGAATAGAGGTATTTTAGAATCTACAACACATAAGGTTAGTATAAATATTGTATATGTGTGTTATGATATAAATGGAGAAATTTAATCAAATATGGAACCATTATTTAAAAATTTATATGACCCAATAAATTATTTGTAAATCTTTTCTATTAATGATTAAATTAAATGTGTTGAATTAAGTGATAAATAAAACCTTTTTTTTCTCAAAAGTTTTTCGTCAAGTGTTGGGAATAAAACATGAGCTTCAAAGAAGGCGTTGCCAAAAAGCTAAACGCAAGACACACGTTTTTGTGCTATAAATAATCTATATAAAGGTCATGACAACTTTAATATTACTTATTCAGGAGAGGCACCTCAATAATTTTTTAATAGCTTTTCTTGTTGGTGGATCCTTTTCTACGTGAGGCCTAACAATTATTTTCTTATCCTAAAATGGACGCATTCATTTGAAATAAAGTGTGCATTGAATGATTCCTTTCTTGGAGTCAGGGAAGCACAATCATGTGTCAAACCCTGATGATCAGATAACAAAACTTTATATAAAAAATAAAAAAATATACAATAGTGTGGCTCATGTTGGTAAGGATATATGTATGTATGTATGTATATGGTGGATAAGGGCAAATTGCAGTGAGGAGAAAGAAGCTGCCTAGTAGAGCACCGCCATCAGTATATAGATATTTATGTAATTTTTCATTTATAGTTATTATAAATATCCTCTCTGCCTGTGTATTAAAAGTCTTAATCATTGTTCTTTCAAAAAAAAAAGAATGCTGTCATTGACACAATATGAATACGTTGTCAATAAATAAATTTATGTGTTCATTCTTCTTTTGTTTTTCAATTTCATTACTATATTCTCTTTCCTTTTTCTCTGACATTTTTATCACACTACACACAGTGATGTTTGAAGTGCAGTTAGTGAAGTTTAACTCATGATCCTCTTATTCAATGGAAAATTACTTATCATTAAGTTGAAAATTGAGTTTTATCTTCTTATGCCCTGAATTGTCATGCCTCCTGGCTTGATTTTCTGATTCACCAAACTATATCTGCACCAATTACAATAGGCTTCTTTTCTTATTATCATTGTTTTTTTTGGCTCACACTCATTAAAATTTCAGTGGAGTCTCCAACTAGCTGGATGAAGATCACTTTTTAAAATTCCCAAAATCAATAATCCTTTCGTGTTGATTTGGTGACTCAAATTATGTTTAATCTAACTTGAATAACTTTTGGCTTCATGTGTGTATATATATATTCTTACCATATATACCGCCCTGCTCTGCCATATATCCTCCCTCCATATATATATATATATATATATACTACTATATATATATATATATATATATATATATATATATATATATATATGATAAGATTTAATTAAAAAACTTGACTCAATCCTATAACCCATCAAAATCCCCATGAAGGTATGAAGGTAAATATATGGTATGAACTTAATTATATTATAGGATTTGAAGATCATGTTTTTTATTATTAATACTATTTTATAATTTTGTCATTGAAGGTTGTGTTTTGATTTAAAAGTACTAAAAGAAAATTATTTTATATTAGAATGTAATGAAAAATCTAAAAAATCAATATATAGTCAATGTAATTTTATTGTCTAATTTTTTATATATTGATGAGTTCAAATAAATAAAAACAAGTTTAAAATATCAAATGAAAATAATATGACAGATTGAATAGATATTTATTTTCCTTTAAATTTTCTTTTCTTTTATTTTTATTTTTTTCTCTCTAATTCCTTTTCCTTTCATTTTTCCTCAATTTTTAGGAACTAGATATATTTTTATTTTTTTTCCCCTCTAGTTAGTGTCATTACTATTCTTTTTTAATTCTCGTATCATCTTAATTTGTGATGAGTTTGAGTTCAACTCAAGCTGATTGAAGTTTATCATAGGCCTCTGGTGTTAAAATAAAATTTAAATACCCTATTCTCACAGCTGCTGATCGGGTGGGATTAATACCCCTGAGTCAAGAATCAGATTCAGTATTGCGTTTGAAAGACGAGCATCTGATGAAGAGGAATTAAAGCATATTTAAAATTTTCAATTCCCCACCTATATGTATTTTTAGATGACCTAATTGGTGGAACCGGAACTGAAACTCAGCCAATAATTGGTTTCTTTGAGATCTACTCTTCTTCTGCTACAGTTTATACTATACTATCGATAATCTTTTTGTTTTTATTTTTAATTGACCAGTCAAAAGAGATTTAGACAATGAATCGAGTATTTGTTTAATTATCCCGAGGGATGCATGTGATGTGTACCTGTCGACTTTCTGATGCTGGCAGCGCGGCGATGAAACGATTATTTTCTGGAAAGTATAGATCAGGCTACCCTAGTACCTCACATGTGGCTGAACCCAATTCAAAATAAATACAAATAAGATATAAAGAATAGAAAATATATAGTTTGAAACGTGTTAGAAAAAATTAATTAGCTTTTTAGTTATATGGACTACCTTAACTAACTGGAAAAAAAAACACAGAATCTTCTAGTTCCCACTTTTAAAAAAAGAACAAAGCAAAATTTGAAGAAAGATTGAAAAGGTTTTGAGTAAAATTCTTTGAGTTTTCTTTTAGACTTGATAAGAGTGATTTATGATCCGTTGTGACAAGTAAATGAAGCTCACCCACGACGCTCCTGACATTGATTCTTATGATGCTTTGATTTCTTTCTTTCTCAAGTAAACTGTTTGTTTGTTACCGTGATTTTTGTTTCTGAACTGCCTTCTTGCTGCCCTATTTTTCAACTTACAATACTTATGTTTGTTTGGTTGCTCAAAAAATGGAAAGAGGCCCAGGTGAAAGGAAAAATGGGGGAAAAACTAAAGGGGCAGAAGCCTCGTTTAGAGTTATATAGACTCCACTATTTCATCAAAAGTCTATCCATCAAAACCACACAAATTCTATAAAAAACATATTGTGATGAAACAAAAATGTCATCCCTTATTCACAAAACCCAACCTTTTCTAGTCATACACATGCTCCATGCGCCACTAGCCTTCCCGTATGATATGCACTTTTTCTTTTTGACTTGTCATATAAATCATCATCTATTTTCCATTTTTAAAATAAATTAAATTTTATAATTTTAATATTATTCCTTATTTTATATTACTTTACTTTATTAGATTATTATTTTATATTTACTTGTAATAAATAAATACATTTACCTACTATAATAAATAATTTAATTTAAATATTATATATATATATATATATATATATATATACACACACTCTATATGCCTCTGTCCTCTATATTCTATTAATTATTTTATTTTATAATATTTTATTATCTTCATACTATAATCTCATTTTTTATAACTGCTCTATTATAAATTTACATAAACCTAAAATTTTAAAAGTAGAAATAAAAAATACTACCTACAAGTTAATTATTTTCAAATAAAGATAAAAAATAATATAAAAATATTAACTATTTAACAAAAAATTATTAATAATCATTTTAACATAATTTTAAATTAATATTTGAAATGAATAAAATTAAGAAGTAATAGTGATAATATCTTCTATTAACCTTTTTGAAGAATAATTGAATTTATTAGAATTTAAAAATAAAAATAAATATTACAATATTAAAATTATAAATATTATAAACAAAAAGTTATTATGAATAGGAAATAATATATAAAATCAAACATTATTTATAAGGAATGTTCTCCATTCTTGGGTTAAGGAAATAATCGTTTTTGTTTTTAAAAATCAATTAAAATTTGTTGTAAAAAAAAACAATTGAAATCATAATCTGTGTTGAGTGTTTTAAGGGAAAGCAAATAAAGAACAAGAGGTTAGGAACCAATAGAGCTTTAGAAGTCTTAGAACTTATTCATACATATTTTTGTGGACCCTTCTGGGAGATCTTAGGATAGTCAAGCAATATTTTATTTAGTTATAAGCGATTATTCTAGATATGGATACCTATACTCATTAAAAGATGTGGTCGTAATAATAAATAAATGCGGCCAAGCGTTTAGTTGACCTTTATAAAGCCTCCATCAAGGAGAATGTAGCGAATTGAGACCCAGGCTTTGTGTGGTCAAGGGACAATGAACAGTGATCGCCCTCAAGTCTCTCCCTCTAAACCAGCTTAATCGAATTGATGACGATTTAGTAATGATGGGTGCGATACCTTTAACCTTATTTTGATATCTCGACCTTTGAAATCAGTAAAAGAATTGACTATTTGATTGGTGATGGCAATGTATTTATGATTAACGTATAATACTTATTATGTTACTTTTTATTACATATTTAATACAAAATGAGTTCTTCTATTTTAAATTTGTCACTCTTTGAAGATATATGGATCATTCTCTAGAATGCATGTTTTGTTGATTGTGCCACATAACTCACTCAATTTCTGTGACTAAGAAATACTTTTAAACTTAGCTTTAGTTTCATTTAATGTTCAAACTATTTGAGCCAGATTGACATAATTAAAGGCTTGAATAGCTACTATTGTTACCTAATGGCACAAGAAGTTTCAAATTAGTGATTGCTCTTTATTATAATAAATCTGGTGAAATTTCTTAGTTTCAGGATATTTTAATCAAAATGGATATCACATTGAAACTAAAAGCCATAATAGAAAATATGAGTATTTACTCATTACTAGGCAGAAGCAAATCTGGAACAGTGATTTCTTCATCATATGGATTATATTAAACAACTATTAGACCTCTTGAATTTCATACTGTCATGAACCAAAAGTTCAATGACCCAAAAGCATTTTTACTTTGGCATGCACGACTTGGACACTCGAGGACTTTTAATGATGGGTCGTATAGTTCAAAATTCTAATAAGCATCAATTGACGAGTAGACAAATTTTAAAATCTCTTGATTTTAGTTGTACTACTTGTTCACAAGGCAAATTAATTATCAGACCATGTTTTACAAAGATTGTGTCTAAATCCCCTGCATTTCTAGAACGTATTCAAGGGGATATTTGTGGGCCTATTCACCCACCTAGTGGACCTTGTTGTTATTTTATGGTTTTAATTGATCCGTCCACTAGATGGTCTCATGTATGCCTTCTTTTTACCCAGAATATTGTATTTGCCAAATTACTAGCTCAGATAATTCAGCTCAGGGCACAATTCCCTAATCATCATATATCGAACAATTAAAATATGATAATCTTTGAAGTAATTCTCATCTCAAGCCTTCCTTTATTATTGTATGTCCATTGGAATAGATGTTCAATACTCAATTGCTCATGTTCATACTTAGAATGGGTTGGCTAAATCCTTTATCAAACGTCAACAATTAATTGATAGATCATTACTTTTGAACACCAAATTACAACTATCGCGGCATAGGGAGCATGCTATTGTCATCTTGCGGTTAGTCGCCTTAAATTCTCTGACGAACAAGGATTTATCCTCATCTGACTTGTTCTAGGTTATCAACCTAATATTTCACATTCTGTATTTTTGGTTGTCTTCATTTATGTTCCCATTGCCATTCCTTCGAACTAAACTAGGTCTTCAATGCAGATGTGGTATTTTATGTTGGTTTTCAAAATGCTAAATACATTATTAACTATATTGGGCACCTCATAAGTGAGGTTTTACGGTCGATTGCAAAATTGTCATTTTAATGAAGATGTTTTCCCGCCATCAGAGGGAGAAAAGCTAATTCTAGAAGAATTGTGAGAAATTACATGGACTGAATCATGTTTTTCTCATCTTGACACCCCCCCACAAAGCAATCTGAATTAGAGGTCCAAAAGATAATCCATTTACAAAATTTTGCAAATCGATTGCCTGATGCATTTATTGATTCAACAAAGGTTACAAAATCACATATACCAACTGCAAATATCCCAGCACATATTGAAATTCCAATGGGAAAATTGAAATATAGCGTGGCCAATGAGCCTAAGCCACAATTAAAGCAGCGAGACGCTTTTATTGGAACCGAAAGTGTGATTCCTAGAAAAGATAAGTGTTAAATTCAGTATTGAAAAGCATATATAAATATGAAGAGGATTAAATGATGAACTATTAGCCCTATAGAGGCATCAATTGAACAATTATCTCAAGAGATTATCTTGGGGGTACATAACAATGAATAGATATCTATTAATTATATATACATAAGGAAAATATGGGATCGAAATACTATATATAGATGATGTTTTTCTTTCCAAGTGGCTATGGACATGCTAATCGATGATGAAGATCGAGAGTCCACAAAATATGAATGAATGACGTCGAAATTATTAGTTAAAGGGAAGAAAGAAATTCAAGCGAGTTAAAATCAGCTAAGCAGAGAGGTATTTGGACCAAAGTAGTTTAAACACTAAGATATAAAACACAATTGGATATCGATGGATCTTTGTCCTTAGAAAGCGATGAAGGCAAAATGGGGAAATTTGTGTGATATAAAACACGCCTTGTGGCCCAAGGCTTCTCACAAAGACATGGAATTGATTATGAGATCGTATTCTAAAAATGACAGGATCACATTTATGTTTGGATTTATTTAATATATTTAGTGGTCTTCGAAGGACTTGATATGTGGCTGATGGATGTAGTCATAGCCTATTTATATGGATCTATTGATACTAATGTATATATAAAAATCCTTGAAGGATTCCCATTACCTGAAGTAATGAATTCAAAACCATGGAGCATGTATTCAATCAAGTTACAACGAACTTTATATGGATTAAAACAGTATGGTGGAATGTGGTATAATCGTTTAAGCCAGTATTTTCTCAAAGAAGGATATGTGAATAATTCAATTTGCCAATGCGTTTTTATCAAGAAAGTAGCAATTGGATTTGCAATTATTACAATATATGTTGATGATTTGAATTTGATTGGAACTCCTGAAGAACAATCAAAACAATGGACTACTTAAAGAAGGAATTTGAAATGAAATATCTTGAGAAAACAAAATATTGTCTCGGCCTGCATATCGAGCATTGTTAAGATGGTGTATTAATCCATCAATCAACATATCTGAAAAGTCACAGCGTCATAGATAAATCGTGTTGTAGTTTCCCACATGGTTGTTAGGTTGCTTAGGTAATGCAGTTTGACTTTGACCTAAAGAAGAAAATGAAGAATTCTTGGGTCTGTCTGCATATCTCCAATGCAATTAGTGCACTAATATATCTTGCAAATTATGCCAACGAGACATTGCTTCTCGGTTAAGTTTCACAGCAAGATCTTTGATTAAGCTCGACTAAAGACAACGAAGCGAAATTAAACAGCATGTATTAAGATATCTATTAGGACATGTGACATGGGATTATTTTATTCTAAAATATTGGAACTCTAAATTTTCGGTTTATGCAAATACGAGGCTATCTTTGGATCCGCCATGAAACCGATCGCTGACGGAATATATTTCTTATGCGATCTTGCATATCCGAAGGTCGATCAAAATAAACAATGGTAGTCACCTCTCGTCATTTAAGAAATGCTTGCCATGCGTATTAAAAATTTGATCGAAGATATTGTTTGGTTGAGATCCATGATACAACCACTTCGAATCATAGTATGAATTATCACTTCTATCAAGAACAAACCAATAGTATTATAAATAGCCTGCTTGCGTGTATTGTAAGTCAAAGGAGAATATATTAAAGTATCAGTAATAACATTCACTTAAAGTGCTTCAATACTCATGAACTTAGCGACCATTGAAATCAATGTACAGTATATATAGTCGATGATAATCGTGATTTATTTACTGGCTTTGCCTTTCTGACATTCGAGAAACTTGTACAAATTGATATCGTCGGGTAAAAGATCTTCAAAATGATATTATGTCACTATCAAGGAAATTGTTAAGATATTGGTATCTTTGCGTTTTACTTAAGTCACAGGTTTTATCCTATTGGGTTTCTGTGAGGTTTTTAATGAAGCGATCTTAACTATTTAGTGATGGTCATTCAAAATGGAATGTTATAAATAATTCATTAAGAAATGTAAATGACCACATATTTACCAATGAATCATTATGAATGTACTTATTACTATATTAATAAAACCCTATATATATGAGATCGAAAGATGAGGAGAAAAATGACCTCTTGAATTTTCTCTTTGTTATTTGAGTTTATCTTTTCCTTTCTTCATTTTTTATAACAATTGTTCATATATAAATGATTTCGTTTTTAATTCAATTATTCAACAAGAATGGCTTCAAATTTTAAAATTTATAACAAAAAATGTTTATCATAATAAATAAGAACCCTGTCGTCCTTGGTCTTCACATTCACTAATCTCCCTGAACCACTTATATATATATATATATATATATATATATATATATATCTCTATATCTAAAAAAATATAATAAATAAGAACCAAATTTATAACAAAAAATATTTATCATAATAAATAAGAACCCTCTCCTTGGGCTCCATATTCACTCATCTCCTTACACCACTTAAGCCTAAGAACCAAATTTATAACAAAAAATATTTATCATAATAAAAATAAGAACCCTGTCCTTGTCTTTGACAATAAAATAAGAACCCTCTCCTTGGCTCCACGTTCCTCCAACTCCTTACACCATAAGCTGAGCTCAAGCATCTTTATCATCCCTTTCTCTCTCTCTCCCTCTCTCTCTCTCTCTCTCTCTCTATATATATATATACATGTTTTAAAAAACACTTTCTCTATATAAATATTATGTATGTATGTGACACTCTCTCTCTCTCTCTCTCTCTCTCTCTATATATATATATATATATATATATACTCTCAAATGTTTTAAAAAACACTTTCTCTATATAAATATTAAGATAAATTTTTTTTTATCAAAATGACTTCTAAATTTAAAATTAAAAAAATTTCTAAAAAATAATGTATTTATCATACTAAATAAGAACCCTCTCATTAGCTTCTCCTTCACTCATCCCCGCTCAAGGCATCTTTCTTATCGTAATATGTGGGACAGTAGTATCTTCTAGAAAAATCTTGATAAGTAGCATTCTATAAAAAATTTCTTAAAAAGCTTACGTTCTCTATCTCTAATAATAATAAAATATTTATTTAAAAAAAAACAGAGTGTTAATAATTTAGATTAACAATAAATCCATAAAACATATAAATCAAAAATAAAAAAGCTTTAAAATATGGCCTTGCGTCAAAATTAATTTATAAAATGATTGGATCAGCATACGTGTTTGATAATAAAATATTTGAATAAGCCCCAGCCAGTACAGGCATTACCAATATCTTTGATGATAAGATTTGATCGATAATTTCTTCGGATTAAAATTTGCAAATTTGAATTATTAACGTGAAAACCGAAGCAATTGTCATTAGGCTTTTGTATATTATATTATAGTATCGTGCTACGACCAATTAGAACTTTGATCTTAATATCCCCGCCCAAACTTTTACCATTTAGCGTCGAAGAAGAGTCTTTTGTATAGAAGTTAGAAGAAAGCGATAAAAATAAAAATTTAAAAACATATTTTGATTATTTTGTTTTATGACATTTTAATAACAAAATTAAAATTAGAGCTTAAACAATGTTTTCTTTATTACCATTTCAAAATTCAATAAAGCCATATAAATATGACAGTACAGCATCAGAATGAATGTTAACATATAAACATCACTATTTTGTAGAAAGAGGTCCATTTATCGGATACATACAATTATAAAATATGTTTCATACAGTAAAGGATGTAACATTTCTCTATTGAAAATACCATTTTGCCATGAATTACCATTTTTGAAAGATAAACACTTTAGGAACATTATACTAAGTTGTTCCAATCAGGACTTGGGACACCTTTTATATGCTATTTCGTTTTAAAAGGTTGAGGTTTCATTTAAAATAGGTATAATAGACCCGTGAATTTAAATTTACAATCTCTTGAGTGTTCCTAAACCTTCCAAAAATAAATATGATTACTGATAAAAGTACAACTCAGTTCTGACTCAAAACAATATTAAAAAAATTAATCATCCACTATATATGCTCTAGAAGGTATCTCTTGGCATTAAACGAATAGTATGTTTCTAAGCCCAATTTAGTAAATGAGGGGTACTTTATTTTTTTGGTTTTTTTCCACTTTTAAAATAATTTATTTTAATATTTAAGATATTAACATTGTGTAGTGGCATAGAGCCTTAAGCAGTGTTAATCTATTTCGGACTACAGGTCAAAACGGGTTGAGTTAAAAAGTGACAAGTTAAAACATTTTGTAACTTAATTCTTTATCATCATTTCTAAAGTGTTCTTTCTAACCATATCTAGAATCTACTCTTTTTAAACTTTCAAACGAATCCAAAATCACCAAAATCAAAGTTCAGATGACAAAGTTATGGTCTTACAAAATTTGTCTGAAAAAGCGGGAGGTATTTCTGACCAACGTAGCAGCGTTGAGAGCAGATGTTGCGACGCTGCCAGTCTGTGGAGGGCGATGTTGCGGCGTTGCCGACGCGCGTCTAGCGTTGCCAAACAGCGTCGCGTTGGGGTTGGTTTTGGGTCGATTTCAACGTTATGGTACCATGGTGAGGTTTTGGCTCAGGCCTAAGGAGACAAGGAGGCGGTAGGCTCGTCGGAGAAGGGATTTTGTCTACACTTTGGTACGAGGAGGAGGTTTGGAGTTGTTATTGAGTGTGAGAAGAAAGATCATGAGATTTGTGAAATAAAATGGTCTGCATCATTTTTGATCATTAGAGTTTTTTCTTTCTCTTTTCTCATGTTTTATCTAAGTTTTATGATGTATCAGAGCCTCTATCATGTTTTAAATTCATAGATCTAGGGTTTTGATTTGTATTTCTGACATAGATCTTATATCTAAGTTGATTTCCTTTTTCTGTTGTTCCTCTTTGTGATTGTCTAATTCATGTTTGATTATTATTTATACTATTGAATTTCTATTGTCTTAATATGGTGAGTGGTTATACATGAGATCGAGGAAGGGTAGAGAATTGAGCGTAGGCGAATCGACTAATTAGCTAGGTGGTGTAGAAATTATTAATAACTAGGAGGCGTGTAAGATTCTTGGGTCTTAAATCATCTCTAATGCTTGGGGTTGAGCTAAGAAACAAAGACTAGTGATTGATGGGTTATATGGCTGCCGAGAGAACATAGTCAATTAGGTAGGTAAGCCTTTGAAGCTTTTTCAAGAAACAATAGTATGAAATTTTGACTTAGATACAGGAGGATTTTAACCTGCACCAAATACCCTAGGATTATATCAACTCTTGACATCCCTTAGTTGCACAGTTTAATTAGTTAGATTTAAATTTTAGTAACTTAGTTTAGCCAATGTTTAAACCATCTTTGATCGTTTGAATATTAGAGAGGCATTATAATTTTAGCCTTAGCATCATTTTCCTTGTGAATCGATCTTTATATATCTCATACCTTTGTATTATTTGTAATATACTTACGCAAAATAAACATTCTTTTATATTTTTACATAATTTTATATACACTTCACAAATCGTCTTGATTATCTTAGTATAATAATGAAATATCTTATTTGTTTGAAAATTCATTTACTAGAGATATAATCATTTAATAAAGACATTAGTGTATAATTTTGTTAATTATTTTTAAAATAACATTATTTTGTTATTAACATTAATTTAAATAATACAAAATTATTTAAAATATCTTGATAATTTAGTTATTAAATTTAATTTTATTTATAACCCCAGGCTTTAACTATTTTATCAAGAAAATATATATTGATTAATCATTAAGAGATAAATGAAAAATGAAATTGTAAATATTTAAAATAGGATTTAATAGAGATAAATAAAAATAAATTATATTCTAAACTATAATTCCTTTTAATTCAAATACATTTTAAGTAAATTTTCATATAAGATTTTTTAAATATCAAATTCTCTTATAAATTATATTTAAAAATACCATTTAGAAAATATAAAAATAAAATAGTTAAAACAATAAGAAGTCTAATATATTAATTATATTCTCAAGTATTATTTTAATCATATCATTATAAAGAGATATTAAAATATCAGGTATAGATAAATTGTAAAATGCCGATTCTTATTAATTCTTTAAAAAAAATCGAATAAAAATTTCGAATTTGTCAGTACTTGCGACCCATATAGATCACGACCCAAAATAGATTAAACCTTAAATTTCTTCTTTCAAAAAAATTGGTGAAAATAATGATGTTTTTCAATTGACGTATTCACATTTCTGAATAATTAATCAGCCAGTTAAATCACCGTGATCCTAAGTCATCTGAGGCCGAACCAATTGATTTTATTTAAAGTATCACTAAAATTAAATAATTTAATACCGAAGATTGAAACTTTTAATTTTCAAGACACTGTAAACCCCATCAACGGAGCATGTCCACCCACGGAAGCCGAAGTTGTAGGAGTAACTAAAGGACCCGTGGTTTTAAGCTAACCCATCCCAAGTACTTATCCATGCATCTGGCAAAGTGCCCTGTCCTACTGATTAACAATATGCGAATGAGGGCCGGACCCTCATCTATAGCCTACCTAAAACTTTTTGAAAAAATTATTTTAAAGTAAATTCATCTAAACAAATTACTTAATCAGTATGTTCTAATATTACTCTGAATATGTTTTATTAATTATATTTGTTGGGTCCGTCACTGTGAGCAAGACCAGCAATAAAAGTACTAATGTTCTCTTTAAAAACATTAATAAATCTTTAAGTATTATTGATATTAAGAAAATAATAACGAAAACGTGGCAAACTAATGATTGGACGCATGAGAAGTGTAGGGATACGGAGACCAACACCGCGGTAGTACTGTTGAGTATATGAGGAGGGCATCACGCATGCAGTCAGCGGGCGGTAAGGCTGACATTTGTCCAGTCTCTAGGCATCATGGAAAAATAAGTAGCAACCACTTCTCTCCACTGGACAAGACGATCAAACTCCGAATCAGGCGCCACCAGCAAGTTCTAACCAGCGCTGGCTCAATGATAGCAATATCAGCCCCATTGCCGGACTGCCCCAACAAGTTATTAGCAACCTTCAACGCCAATGATAGTGATATCGGCCCCATCGCCGAACCCGTGATTTCTATAAGAGGTTTCATCAATCGAAGATCAGAAGCTCCATTTTCTTACAAAGCCCTGCCGTCTTCATCCATATGCCAGTACTCCCTCAGGCCATCACTCAACTCCTCGCCGGTCATGTCGGAACCTTACAGCTCGCCGCCGTCTCCGTCGAGAACTCCGTCATCGCCGGGTTCTCCTTCGGCGTGATGGTATTAATTTCCGAATCCACTTTTCCGTTTTGGGTACTTTCTGATTTAAATTAAACTTGATCCAATACAGATGGGAATGGGGAGTGCGCTGGAGACGCTATGCGGGCAAGCGTTCGGAGCAGGACAGCTGGATATGCTGGGCATCTACATGCAGAGATCGTGGGTCATCCTTTTGTATCGGCGACCGTACTCCTGAGTTTTCTATACATCTTCGCCGCGCTGTTTGAAGGACTCATCGGTCAGACGACGATTTCGCGAAAAGCGGATGTTTGGTGTGGATGGATTCCTCGGATGTTCGCGTACGCCGGCGAGTTTCCCACTGGCGAAGTTCTTGCAGGCTCAGAGCAAGATGATGGTGATGGCGGCGATAGCGGCGGCGGTGCTGGTGCTGCACACCTTCCTTAGCTGGCTGTTGATGCTGAAGCTGGGATGGGGTCTGGTTGGTGCGGCGGTGGTCCTCAACACTCATCAGGTTTAATCAACGGCCCAGCTCAGCACCACATTTACCTCAGCGGCACATGCAGACGTGCATGGACTGGAGTTTTTCCTGTAAAGCTTTTCAAAATCTATACAAAGTTCATGAGGCTGTCTCTTGCTTCTGCCGTCATGCTCTGGTGAGGTCCGACTCCACCCTCCATTATTATTCCTCCCTCCTTCTCCATTTTCGTTTCTGTTTTTTTTAATTTTTTTTTATTAAGTTGTTAGTTTTAAAGATTAAAATTGGTATTATAAAAATTTCACATAATTAGTTATTTGTCAAATCATCCATAAATAGAAACATTTGAAAGATGCTGACAGCCAATATTGTGCAGATTAAAAAAAACTTCGAGTTGGTATTTTTTGGCACACTGAGATAAGGTAGGATTGGTTGGCACCTTAATGCCTTGTTTCTAATAATCATTTATGAAACAGTATCTTGCTGATATAGTTTTCAAAATATGCAGTCTAGAAGTGTGGTACTTCATGGCATTAATTTTATTTGCCGGATATCTAAAGAATGCAGAAGTTTCGGTCGATGCTTTGTCCATTTGGTGAGTACTCTTTTTGGGCCCTCTTGCTTTCATATGTATTAATGATGGGGTGATTTCATCAAATGACCTTTGATTAGGAAAGTTAGTTGTTGTTTAATTTTGTTTAAGAAAATTAAACATTTTTAATTTGAGAGATATTTGATACGAGCCCCAGGGACTTTAAAAAAGACAAAAACGACTTCGTACACAGTTGGTTTGGTGCATTGAACCTGTGGTGGCACAAGGCATGGCTTTTGGGGTACCACATTTGGATTTACTCATTGTGGTGCTGGATTACAGATCCCAGTTTAAATGTTCTTTATTCATATATTTTTCCTTTCCTTTCTATTTTTAGTCAAATATTTGAAAATTCAAACATAATTTGAGAAAGAATAGTTGCTTTCTTCATCTTAATTTTATGATAGAAAATACAAAATAAATTATTTTTTCTTTCTTCTCATTTTTTTCCTTTTTTAATTCCCCTCCGATTTTGAATAGTCAAAGAAAGAGTAAAAACAAAAGACAAAAAAAAGTTTGTGCTCAACAGAAAGAGGGATACAATTTGCAAATGACAAAAGATAAATAGTAGGGGAAAGACACATATGGAAAGGTACAACACCAAGAATGGCAAAAGTCAAGAATGTGTTCCGGGGTTTTGATAAGCGAAGATAGGATAGAAGTGGAGATGGGGAAGAATCTTCTGGTTCTGCTTGTCAATCTCATTTCTTAAGTTCAATATTACCTGTGTACATATTATTTATTTCTGGTTTAAAGGGTCTTCACGATATTAAAAATTATTTACAAAATTAAAAAGGGCTTATAAACTTTCTTCCATATCTGGGGGAAATCACTTATAGATATGTATACAAACTGACTTGATTTTTGATGAACTCGCAGCATGAACATATTGGGGTGGACAGTAATGGTGGCATTTGGATTCAATGCAGCTAAGGTTTGTGCAGAAACAGCTGTTTTCAATTATTATTAATATTTAACATTTACATAATAAATAAGATAAAACATAATTAAAAAAGGTGTGTTTGATTTGTATGTTACAGTGTAAGGGTGTCGAATGAGCTGGGGGCAGTGCATCCAAGAACAGCAAAATTTTCAGTAGCGGTGTCTGTGTTAACTTCATGTTTAATAGCTCTAGTCCTCTCAGCCATACTAATCATCTTCCGGAAGCAGTATCCCTTTTTGTTTTCAGACAGTGAAGAGTGGATGAGCTTATTAATGAGCTTACACTGCCCTTGTTAGCCTTCTGCATTGTCATCATGTAATATTCAGCCGTTCTTTCTGGTATCTAGTACTCTCTTTTTACTTCTCTGATCTGCTTCTTTTCTTTTCAATCAATGTAACAGTCTTTGATCATGGGGTGATTGTGATTGTATTTGTGCTTTTACAGGGGTGGCCATTGGAGCAGGATGGCAAGCTTTTGTTGCTTGGGTGAACATTGCATGCTACCTGTTTGCAGGTTCTTTTGGGTCTCGTACTGAAGCTACGAAGCTCGACCCGTTGTCAAGATAACTCACTTGTTCGAAATTAATACTCATGAAATCCATGATGGAAGATAATACAAGTACTTTTGGTGGTGTTTGTCTTCTAGATCAACACGTCCTTTGCGAAAAGTTTACTGTATTATTCTTTATCACATACATTAAAGCCCAAATTACTCCGTTCTTATAGATTACTTTTAATTAGATCAACTTTATACCAAAGTCTACAATTCATTATTATTGACTCACACACCCTATCAAATACATTAAAACTCCAAGTATATACCCAAACCTTAAGTAGATCACTTTTAATTGATCTGTCTTTACACGAAATTCTACTATTCATAATTATTACTTATGAGCCCAATATTGGATTAAAATCAATAACATAGTGGTGTTAATGCCTCTAGAAGGAAAGTTATCTACATACAATGAATCAATCATCAATCTACTCTATACTCCATCTGCCTTGATAATCTTCAGGAATCTGGGTGCGGAATACTGTCAGGGACAATTTAGCACGAACATGTATATCTTGAATAGTTTATAAAACCAACTGGAATAGAGAGGAATTATAATTAATCCTCTCACAGCACTTCTTTCACTATCAGTTTATCCACTTTAACTTTAATCCGATTTTGGATTAATGCAGGCTTCCATTGCAGAGACAGAATAAGAAAATGGGGTAGGTCAGCTGGGAGAGGAAAATAATGTGGAGGATGAACTACCATAAAAACAAATAAATAAAAACAGGCAGCAAATCTTTGTATCACCCAGCTTGGTACCATTAATGTCGGCATTGCCTGTCATGCCGTTCTCACCGTAAAACCGATTCCCATCAACCTTTCAGGAATATGAGAAGCTTTACTTAAGGAGAGCTTTGTGGCACTATTAAAAGCTTATTTACTGGCATTATATTTGTTTGTTTGTTTGTTTGTTTGTTTTTTTATTTTTTTATTATAATGATTTATTATTAATTGCTTTTGCAGTACAGCTTTAAAAAAATTCAATATTTGGATCTTAGGATTTTTTCTTTAAATATATATTTTTCTATTGGAAAAATTAGATATTCAAATATAACAAAATCATATTCAATTGAAACACTTATCATCTTTTTCGTTTCATAATTAAATAAAATAATATATTTTTAAATTTTTATTTGAAATTTGTTTTCTTATAATTTAAATAAAAATTAAAGATTTTATTTTAGAAAAACAAACCGTAACTAAATATCTAATCATATTAAGCACCATTCAAAATAAATAAAAGTTATATTCAATAATAAGTTAAAAAAACAAACACTATCGCAGAGTTTCATTTTCCATGGGATTCTTACAACATCGACTTCGGTTGAAATTACAAAACCGAAAATTTAAAAGCGACAATTTCAGTTTCAAATTTGCTAGCAGATTGAGTTTAATTTAAAGCCACGCATAGAAATTGTGGCTTAATTGCAATAACTCGGTATGGCGTTCAAATGTGGTTATCTGTCCATTATTCTAAGGCTACAGTATAATGCTGGCAGCTCGTTTCAGCTTTCAAAAGTCATGTGTGATGCTCTTCGTGTGTAATAGAAATAGAGTTTAGTGGCAAAATAATTGTTTTAAAAATATATATATACATGAACAGATTTTTTTTTTTTAAATATTAATCAAATTAGTCTTTTTTATATTACAATTAAACATTCATATGTAAAATCCCATGAATACGGTTTTAAGGTGAATTTTAAAACCCTATTTACCAAATAGGGTTTTAAGGTAAATTTTCAAAAGCAAAGTTGCAGAATACGATTTTAAAGTAAAATTTTAAAACCGCATTTACCAATTGCGATTTTAAGGTAAATGTGGTTTTAAGTAAATTTTCAAAACTACAGAAATAAGACTATAGTTGGTAAATATTTTCAAAACAAATCTATTCATGTATTATTTTTCAAGAAAAAACTATTTTGACTTTAAACTCCAGGGAATATATACTGACATGAATGAATCTTTTGTAGGAAAAAAAGAAGAAGATTTAAGGGTTGTCTAATGTCATATGTAGTAATTATGGCAATATAAAGGCTCAAATTACTAATCAACTCAATTAATGCTAAACTAGATTTATGTTAATATATACCATTTTTAAAAGCAATTATGGAAGCAAAAAATGAAAAAGAATACAAATAAAAAACTACACCTTCGATATTATTAAGGTAAGTAGAGTATTTCGTATGGTCTAAAATTGGATTAAATCCAAAACCTGGACAGCACACAAGTCTTTAAAGTATTTTCCAAAATGATTATAGAAAAGGCAATATTAAATCTCTTGTACTTCATATAAATATTTATGACAAAATCCATGTCCATTCAAAAAACTTTAAGTAATTTAATAGTTATTTATTTATAAAAATTGTTTGTTATCGATCAAAAAAATTATAATTAAATAATAATAATTATGTATTTATAAATAAATAATAAAAATATTTATTTTAGATAAATAATATAAATTATCTATTTGTAAATAAATAATTCATTATTATCTATTTATAAATAATGTGTAGAAATATCTATTTATAAGAAATGATAATAAATTATCTATTTATATAATAAAAGATAAAGAATTATCTAATTGTAAATAAATAATAATAAAATGATAAATGACTATTAAATTTGATTAAATTATATACAAATATAAATATAACATAAGTTTTTACCTAATTTAAAAAAAAAAAAGTTTTAAGAAAATCAAGGTTAATTTTTCAATTTTAGATCAAATTTACTACAAGAACACAGGAAATATGTATATATATTTTTTAACAGAAGGCTCTCCGATCCGGTTTGGACCAATCAATCCGATCTAATCCATTTTTAAATCTGGTAAGTTTATGAAACGACCCTAAAGTAGATGGATCAAGAATCTTAGAGAAAGATAAGAATAATTTAAGATAAAAATGAGAGGAAATCTTGTATGTGAGACATGAAAGATAAGTTGTTGAAATGTGAAACTGTTGGAATATAGAGGTTAAAAAGCAAAAGATCAGTAAAGAGAATCAAATTTGGAAGAAGATTAAGAAAATCAATTTTGAATTTGTAGTGAGTTTTTCTAACATGTTAGAGCAAAGTAATAAGTACTTCTTACACCTACTTGATTTAATGCTCATAGGTCAATAGTGATACAGAAATATATATGTATTAATTGTCATGTACATTATAAAACAAAATTATAATATTTTTGTTGAGATTATCATCAAGTGCTTCTTTA